>OX123190.2:3000000-3600000 GCA_944739405.2 Euclidia mi | reverse complement strand
GGCGCGGCGCTCTCCTGTATGACTGAGCCTGTAAGAGCGCGTCGTGTATACTCACTCTCGGGCCCGTCCCTGCAGCCCAGCGTCCTGTCACTGGGTGGCGGCGGCGCGGCGCTCTCCTGTATGACTGAGCCTGTAAGAGCGCGTCGTGTATACTCACTCTCGGGCCCGTCCCTGCAGCCCAGCGTCCTGTCACTGGGTGGCGGCGGCGCGGCGCTCTCCTGTATGACTGAGCCTGTAAGAGCGCGTCGTGTATACTCACTCTCGGGCCCGTCCCTGCAGCCCAGCGTCCTGTCACTGGGTGGCGGTGGCGCGGCGCTCTCCTCAGCATCGAGCTGGTCGGCGCGGCTGAAGATCCAGTCGAGTGCGCGCGCCACGTCCCCGCCCGTCGCACTGAGGGCTTTAGCGGCCTGCGAGCGCGTGAAGCCCATACACATGATCTGTTCTACACTCGCCTCGTCCACTGGCGCCGCTGCTGCTGGCTCTGAACCTGCGGATAATATATATATTATTATATATATGACGTTTATCATACTCTTTCACATACACACAGCAACATTTTATCCCAAATTGAGCAGAGCCTAGGCTCAGCCTACACTCCGTCCTAGACAATGGATAAACGAACATATCCCCCTACATGCACATATTTTTTTGTGAATACGTACAGTAGCGCTCAAAAGTATTTTGACAAAGGGCAGTTTATTAAATACGACCGAACTAAAAACGATATTGGGATTAATTAATTAATATATTATTCCTCATAATCTGTCTCACAATTATAAAGCAAACATAATCATTAATTTTCAAATTAAAAGAAAATATTAATTAAAGTTTTCATTATTCGAGATCAAAAGTATTTTGACAATCTGGTAATCATTTATTAAAGCCAGTCATGTTGTTTATTTTCTATTATCATTATTAATATTTGGTTGCATATCCCTTTGCGTTTATTACAGCATCGCAACGTGCCGGCATTGAGTCAACTAAGTTTTGCAAACAATCAATTGGGATTCGGCTCCATTCATTTCTAAGTTCTTCATATAAGGTATTCTTATTAGAATAATTACGACATTTTACGCGGCGATCTAGCTCTTCCCAGAGATGTTCTATAGAATTTAAATCAGCACTTTGGCTTGGCCACTCCAAAACTTTGATTTTCTTGGTTTTTATCAAGTCACTGACATGCTTCGCTTTGTGTTTAGGGTCATTCTGGTTGAAAATGCCACCCAGGTGGCATATTCTCCCTACCATACAGTAGCATTTGCTTTTTTCATATTTCAGCATAAACAAAACAATCCATAGCACCTTCGATTCTAACTAATGGTCCAAAACCGTAGCGAGAGAAACACCCGCACGCCATGACATTACCACCTCTATGTTTCATTGTCGGTATTTGGTATCGAACATCGAACTTTTTATTTACAGGTCTTCGGACATAGCGTATCCCATCAGATGACATTAAATTAAATTTAATTTCATCACTCCACAGCACTTTTGACCACTCGAACCTAGTCCACGATCTGTGCCGTTTTGCAAATGCTAGTCGAAGCTTCTAATTCTTAGCAGATAACAGGGGTTTCTTGGCCGGAAGTCGTCCATGTAATCCGATATCTTTCAGCCGACGTTTCACAGTCAAAACATGTACGTTTACATTATAATTTTCGTGGAGTTCGTTTTTTATTTGCATTGCAGTCTTCCGAACATCACTCGTTAACAACTTCTTTATTATGCAATATTCCCTGGAAGTAGTTTTTTTCGGGCATCCAGGTCGAGACATGTTCTCCACTGTCTTGCAATTCATAAAAGCCTTATTCCAATTACTAATCACTTGCTGGGATACCTTAAATCTTCTAGCAACTTCTGATTGTGTTGATCCGTCTTGAAGGTCAGTTATTATAGTATTTTTGAAATCGAAGGAATATTCCTTTGTCTTCAGCATGTTTAATAATATTAAATAATGACTGTCGATGTAATTTTTTTACGCAATTTACGCGACACCGTCGATTACTGAAATCTGATTAGTTGTCAAAATACTTATGAACGCCTGTTCTAACTTTTTCCGTGAATTATCCACTATACTAATAAACATGTCATTACTTATTACCCGCAATAGATGTAGCTACTATGTATGGTCGTTATAGTAAAAACCTTATCTGTTTACAAACACGTAGAAGGATTTTTTTTATAAGTTTCGAGTTGTCAAAATACTTATGAGCGCTACTGTAGATATTGTATATAGAAAATACCACATATTCTTTAGCTAACTCAGCCCATGATTAGACCCACGTTATTTAGAACTACTACTCCACACCCATAGCTTATAACGTAAACTATAGGCAGTTTAGGCAGAGACATAATATTACACCCACATTTCGCCATGTTATGAGTTTCATACAATAGAAGGCGAACCCATTGCCGATACCAGGCCCATTACCAGACTCTCACGCTACTACTGAGAGTTTAGAAAAACTTAGTAACACTTGCCCGATCCGGGAATCAAACTCAAATATGTTTATTTCCATAAAAATATTTAAAATTTTTGGACACGTCAGAAGGTCATACAAATAAAAAAATAACTTTAAATGCATATTAACATAGTTGAGCATTGAAAAATAAAATGCCTGTTCAGAAAGTAGAGCCACATGAGTAAATAAACCGAACAGAGAGACAGCTTCTTAAGAGCTTGTAAATTTGTTACCTATTTTGGTAGGGTTGTCACAATAGGTTAAGACAAATCGCTTGTTCGGTATACGACAGATTCTGGATTGGACAGATTCGTAATTTGGCAGATTCCCAACTCGACAGATTCGTGGATTGGGCAGATTCTAGGACTCGACGGATTCGCTATACGGCAGAAGTACAGCTGTTGTAAATAAAATAGCGAGTGGAACCAAAAAAGGCATGCACCTGAAACTTTTAAAAGCACGGAATAAAAATATACATTTGTTACCAAGGACACGACGTGACGACGTGATATATTTGACATTCCCAACGATACCACTAATCGTGTTGAATATTTTCTGGTAATATGATCTATTTTACTAATAAACATAGGAATCTCCTTTAGCTATTATGGCCACTGGTTTTACCACGGGGATAGGTATCTAAAATAAGATTATAAAGAAATTGTGTAAGACAAATGAACGTCTACAAAACAAATGACTATAAAATGATCAACCATCGATAGGGCTTACAAAAAACAGGTGCATGCGATTTTCGACCTTATTGACAATTCATGACAGACTTTTATTTGGTATTTTCTTGCTTTCTGACATTGATACGTTATTAAAATTGTAAATTCTGAGTTACGTCAATAAAGTCGAAAATCGCATGCACCTGTTTTTTGTAATCCCTATCGATGGCTGATCACTTTCTGATAGTCATTGGTTTTGTAAACATTAATTGCTTTTACACAATTTCACAACTAATGAGTTGTTAAGTATTTCGTTGCCAACATTGACAATACCTATTTATTTCAAGATCGAAATATTCGCGAAACTTTTGCTCGAGAAATTCAACAAATGCGACAAAATTATCAGGAGTTATACCTAATTAAAAAACCCAATTGTACGTTACCATTGTTAAAATCTTTATAATGATTTAATTATTTCATCTAGTATTATTCATACACACAGAACAATAAACAAACATTATTAATAATAAAACAGCACTTTTTACATTAAAATATTTAAACTTGCAACGTACAAAACAAACAACCCGCGTCGTAATAACCCTAAGATTGTCAACTGCCTGAGCCTACGTAAACCGGTTCTTTCCACTCTCGCCGCGTACACGACAAGCGGCCAGTGGTCACGCACACATGAGCCGCGTGCTCGTAGTAGTGCAACCGATTCGCGCTCTTGTATGAAGCTGTGTCTCTGTTCCGTTTATCTACTCATGTGGTAGAGCCTCATGAGTAGAATCAAGCAAGAAACTCCGGGCCACTCTTTTCTTCCTCTTGATTCTATACAATTTAAAAACTTAGTAACTACATTGAATTTTTCATAGGTATATGAGCTGATATGTCTATAATGTTGTTATCAATTAGTAAGGTTTTTTTAATAATAGCATAAAAGTACTAAACTAACATAATATAGACACAATAACTCACACTCACATGAAACTTAATACTAATCAAACATAACCGCTCCGTCGTTTCGCGTAGGTACCTAAAAAATCCCAAGTGCTTACGGCTCAACGTGTCGCGAGCACTTGACGGGCGAGCTCAATAAATCAGTCATTGTTTATTCGTTTGTTGCGTGAGGGTGTTGAAGTAATGTTTTTGTTCAATTAAATGAATTATTCTTTCATATGATCCCAAATACACTACGTTTGAATGAAGTGTTTACTTTATGCGAGGGGCCGAACCGAATGCTATGTAAACAATAGGCTAGTTGACAAAAAAAATTTATAATTCCGGACTTTAGATTATTAAAAAATAAGCGATACGTATTTTTTTATTTATAAATTAAACCAAAAATGACCAAGATATAGCTCATTAAAGTTACGTATAACGTCACGCCGTGCTGCATTTTTTCGCACTAGATGACGTCACACGTAACTTTAATGGGCTATATCTTTGTTATTTTTTATTTAATCGAAAAAAGAAAAAATACGTGTCTAATATTTTTTTATAATCTAAAATACGGACTACATAAATAAAATGTAATTATTTTGACCCTGGAAACTACCCTATTATGACTTAGTCGAAAAAATTGATTATCGTGATAACAATACGAGTTTTACCTTGGTTCCTTTTGCTTTGTTATATACCTGGTAATATTATCTTAACAAATATATAAAACAGAGAGATTGGACGTTTAGACTAGAGAGAACATGCCCTATAAATTTCCTTATACCGAACGTGCAACATGTAATGTCAGTTGGTCTTAGTTGGTTAATCATAACGTCAAATTACGCGTCTCATTTAAAGAGGCATACGGCCGGTTTCTGAATTGAGAATTTCGCGTTGAGAACAATTTAAACACTAATTATCTCATACTTAATCAATTTCCTGTTTCACAAAAAAAAGTTGACCACATTTTGAGTATTTGTGCTTGAAAAATATCAAATTTGACATAGCATATGATCAACTTCATGTCAACTCGTGTTTACAACATTTTCGCGTTTCTGAAAACATTTGACATTTGTCAAACCTTACTTAGCACTGATAAATTGAGAAAAAAATAATGATACAACGTTGGCCTTTTAACCCGTGATCACGAGTAATTTGACGGCCAAAATGTCAAATTGTCCACACTACGGTTGCCAAGGAGCGGGTATGTCATACTGACGTCTACACAACAAGTAGGTCATCAAACAGAATTTATAGAAAAAAGGTTCGAAGACTATTCAATTTAATATAGGTCGTAAAACAGAATCTTTACATAGCAAAAAGGTTCGAAGACTATTAAATATTTGGAACTACGATTTGAAAATTTTATTCAATTCAGGAATGAACAGAAAGAGAATAAAAGACGATAGAATTTTCCTAGGGGTATAAAAAACGGTGGAGACACGCAGAATGTACACTACACTCATAGTAAGGAAGAAGCACAGAGTACCTTTATATATACGGCAAGTCCGCATAGAACATTAAGGAAAGTCCACCGATCGATCATCTACGCTACTCGGTGTATTCTTTGTTACCCCGTCCGTAACAATATTCATTATAATTATGTCCAGTGATGATACATCGCTTTCATCGATGGATGAGCCCCGCGTAGCACAGCCGCGCAGACGAAGAGCTGTAAGATCGCGGCCAAATTTCTTTGAAACTCTCGGCGAAGAACAATTTAAAGACCGCTTTCGCTTTTCGAAGGAGTCTGTGAGGTTTATTTTTAACAAAATAAGAAACCGTTTACCTTGCAGAATTCGAAGACGAGATTGCATTTCACCAATGTTGCAATTATTGATTGCGCTAAGATATTATGCTACCGGTAGCTTCCAAGCTGTTGTAGGAGACACTGCAAATGTCAGCAAAGCAACAGTGTGTCGGGTAACAGATAAAGTAACCAGTGCTATAGCGTTGCTAAGAAGAAACTATATAAAAATGCCTGATGAAGACGAAAGAGCATCAATCGCAGCTGGGTTCTATAATATTGCTGGATTCCCAAGAATTATTGGAGCTATTGACTGCACGCACATACGAATAGATTCACCAGGAGGAAACAGAGCAGAACTCTATAGGAATAGAAAAGGTTTTTTTTCTATAAATGTGTCAGTTGTGTGTGATGCGAACTTGATGATAAGGAGCATCATAGCGCGTTGGCCAGGATCCGTGCACGACACTACGATATGGAATGATTCTCCACTGGCAGCTGAATTTGAAAGAGGCAGATTCGGGAATTATCTACTATTAGGAGATAGTGGATATCCATGTCTAAGGTATCTTTTGACACCATTTCTTAATCCTGACAGCCCATCACAAGAAGCATATAATATAGCCCACATCAGCACAAGAAACACGGTAGAAAGATGTTTTGGAGTACTAAAGAGGAGGTTTCCATGCCTTCATTTGGGCATGCAGCTAAAACTTTCTAAAGTTTTAAAAGTTATTGTGGCTTGTGCAGTGCTCCATAACATGGCTCTTGAGTGTGACCAATTATTTGTGCAACATGACATTCTTACAGAAAATGACGATGAGCCATTGCCACAAACAAGCGGCAATCAAAATTTTGCCATTAGAGCAGCAATTGTACAAAACTATTTTTAATACTTACATTTGTCTTTTCAATTCAGTTTTTAATAAATGTATGCTATCATAAATGTTGTTTTTCCATTTTTCGAGTTAACAAGCATTTCCTCCTGAGGGTCTAGTACGAGTTTGCACTCGATCACGGTGGACGATAGCCTAGTCGACAGAAACAATTTCCATACATTTTCTAAAAGCGCCCCTAACGGAGAGTAGCGATCGATAGAGTCCGCTAGGGGGCGCATTTAGAAAATGTATGGAAATTGTTCCCGACGACTAGGCTATCCATCCATAGGCGTCCACAATGACGATCGAGTGCAAACTCGTACTAGACCCTCAGTTATTAGTGGATGGGAAAAGTTATATTAGAGGAATAATAAATAATACATATTGTGACGAATTGGTTTCATTTTTATCTCTTTATTATCTTAATCTTTATAGTATTAATAAACTCAAGTTTTAACAGTAAGTAATAAACTTTATGAAACACATCAAACAGATCACAATACCATTTGTAGAGAGGTCTCAGAGCAACTCCACTTTGTCTTATTTCCTTTTAGATTGAACAATAATTTTGTACTCAATGTACGAAATGATTGTTCATTCAGCTTTGAAACTAAGAAATATTATAATATAATATACAATTGTTTATAATATTATAATGTAATATATTAAAATTATATTATTTATATAATATAAAATATAATAAAGATGCAAGATTTTTAGTTTTGTATGCAAACATACAAAACTACAAATCTTGCATCTTTATTAGTAACGAATAAACAAAAAAGTCCTTTACCTATTTTCAAAATTATTTCACCACTTTACTTATTTCTAGAAAATATTAGTTATCCCTACAAAAACATAAAAAAATGTCTCTCATCGCGTGCGCTGCTTAAACTATTAATGATACTTAAAAATAATGTACTACTTTATTACCATACATTATACTTTACCATAATAATACATACATACATACATACATACATACATAGACTCACGCCTGTTTCCCGGAGGGGTAGGCAGAGACTCCGGAACGCCATTTGCAACGATCCTGACATATCTCTCTTGCTTCATTCACTCCCATCAGATTCCTCATGCATGCTCTTCTGTTCAGGGTACTTCTCACCTGTCCTGTTTTTAGGATATCTCCAATCTGGTCAGAGAACGTCCGCCTAGGTCTTCCCCTTCGTCCTGTCCCTTCCACACTTGCCTTATATATCTGCTTGGTCAGTCTTTCGTCATCCATCCTCTCCACGTGCCCAAACCATCTTAGCATACCTTTCTCGATGCTTGTCACTACATATTCTTTTACCCTACAACACTCTCTTATCACACAATTCATAATAATACATTTTGTATCATTTAAATTGAACATGCCATTCAAAAGATATAATGAATGTAAGAGTAAGTTAAGGGGCGTACATCAAATGAAAAGGTAGTTAATACCCTCAGAAATTAATAACTTAAGTACCTACCTACATAAAACTAAAACTATACTATATATCCACAAATAGCATTTCGCAGTTCATTGCTGGATATGAGCATTACGGAAGCAGTGAGTCAATAGAAAGATTTGGTCTACTATAACCACGCTAGCCTGACGGGTTGGTATGGAGTTTGATGTAGTGTTTGCCGTACTTTTGCAAAGTGACTATAATATTATGCTTCCTGTATTTTCCTTTGTCACCTCTTAAGACACCCACGGAATGAAATGCGGTAGTGAAACTTTGTATACTCAAACCGCCACTACAAGGTTGAGGTCTTGAGAGTAGCCGCGCGTTCAACCAAACAAACAAACGAACTCTTCAGCTTTGTAATTTTAGTTTATCACACAATTTTATGAAAATGTATTCGGAGCCATAAAAATAAAGGCCGAGGGTACTAGCGGTTTTTTGCCGCAATAGAAATAATGGGATATAATTTGTATAAAACGCTTGTCCCACTTTTTCCATTTTGCATTTCCATGGAAATAGTGGGATACACCCTTTTCTTTTATGACGACTACCGAACTAAAAATAAATCCTGTATCAAACAAACAATTGCAACTTTATAATCATCAGACGCAAATAACACCCAGGCTCAAAACAGCAATTTGTAGATCACACTAAGTTTTCTTTCGTGTGAGCATAGAACCCACGACACGCAGCACGCTATAAGTAATAGTCACCATAACGGCCTTCCGCAATCCATTGCTCGATATAGGCTTCTCCTAATTCGCATCCCAATATCATTATGACCATTATGAGCCAATAGGACTACGATACCACCCTAACTAGACGAGTTGGTATAGAGTTTAATGTCGAGTTTTTATTCTCTACGCCAAGTTTCAATTTGATTCGAGTATTTTCCTAACGTCGTTTTAAGGCGCTAACAAAATGAAATGAGGTGGTGGTGACACTTTCTATTCTTAATACCTCACCAGTAGGATCGGCATTTAGAAAATATGTTACAGTATTTTAAAAGTATGAAAGTATGACGTAAGTATTTGTTAAGTATGACTATATAGATACATAGATATTTAAAAACTAAACGACCACCCGTGCGAAACTGGGCCGGGCCACTAGTACTAGATAAGAAATCACAAAAAAACATATCTCTAAATATTTTTATGTGTGTATACTTATGTCTTCTATAACTGTTTTTTTAGAATTTGAATTTCCAATTCAATTTTTTTTTGTTCTAGTTCATGTCTCCTCTGCTCATTTCTAAATTTTTGCACTTCATTTTTCTTCTGGTAGAAAACTAATTCAATTTTTTTCCTAAAATATATTTTTTTAAGTAATTCTGCAGATTTTTTTTGGTACCCTGTTTTGGGTATACTATGACTAGTGTTTCTTTTTCTAAATTTAGGTATTGTTTTAATGTTTATCTTTTCCTCTTTTGGTCCTACTGGTTTGGGTTCCTCCACAAATTCTTCTATAATAGTTTCACCTGTAACATATTTATAACATATCATCACACCTGTACAGTATTTCTCCAAATGCTGGGCTGCGGGGGCTGTTGTATAAGTTTTGCAATACGTATAAAAAAATAAGATACCCATATGAATGAGATAAAAACACAATTATACCTACCAAAATATTCTGCTGCTTCATCATAAGGATTTGCATCTGGTCTGATTGATTGATCTAATAGAGATAAGACCTGGTGATCAGCATCGGTTAGTGTAGGAGTAAACACACCTCCACCAGTTTTTTTTATATTTTTCTGAAAGATGTAATGTTAAATACAAGTTACATATATCACTGAATATTGAAATGTTCATCAAGATTGTCAACTTACTTTTTCATCAATCCATTTCTTTTTTAAATCTTTGACTTCTACCAGTGATGTCTAAAAATAAAAATTGTGTTAGGAAAACAGTAACTGGTCACTAGAACCTAAATATCTTGTAAACAAAGCTACTAAATTTGAATCTTACATTACCACCCTTGTTGTCACATGTATGAGTTGATACTGGTGATTCAATTTGATAATTTTGTATCTGAAAACAGGAAATATTATATGTATAGGAGTAGGCAGGCAGTTCCTACTTGCTTATACATTGCAATGACTGTGGGGTTGTCATTCAATTTCTCATTATAATATCCATATTATAAAAAAAGGCAGCGATAGCCTAGTGGAGATACCAACGGACTGCCATGCAGAGGATATCGGGTACGAATCCACGGCGCGCACCACTGACTTTTCGGAGTGTGTATTTGACGACCGGCGCAGCGGGAGTGTAAGCGACTGCTAAGCCGAAGGTCGCGGGTTCGATTCCCGCACAAGTCAAACATTTGTGTGCATGAACATGGATGTTTGTCTTGCTCTGGGTGTTTCTATGTATAATATGTATGTATTTACAAAAAACAAAGTATATAAGTATGTTTATCCATTATCTAGCACCCATAGGTCCCGGGTTCGATTCCTGGGTCGGGCAGTGTTATTGGGTTTTTCTGTCACGAAATTCTCAGTAGCAGCACGGAGTCTGGAAATGTGCCCGGTACGGCAATAGGCTCGCCCCTTATTACGTGGGACTAAAGTATATCTGGCGAAAAGTGGGTGTAGAAATACACCTCTGCCTACCCCTTCGGGGATAAAAGGCGTGACGATATGATGTATGTATTATTATTATTATATATTATTATATTATATTTAATTGTAAATTATCGCTTGCCTCGTGTCTCGGAGAGCCGTCGGTCCCGGTTGTCATGAAGATCTTTGACAGTTGTTATAGGGCGTCAGTACCTCTAAAATAAACTGGCACTAGTTTAAACCATGGAATTTCGCTATCCCTTCGGGTTGCGGAGGTCAGACAGGCAGTCGCTCCGTGGAAAAGCTATTATTCCGCCAAATCTGGTAAGACTAGAAAGCAGACCCCGGGTTGAGACTGGGATAACGCTAGGAGGAAGATGATAGATATCCATATTATTAAAACGAAATAATTACTTACGAGGTTATTGATTTAAAACATTCACTTTCACTAAACTTTTAACTTAAAACTTACATGATCTTCATCTGTTGTTTCCACGTTATCAGAAATAGTTGTTGGTGGCAGTTGGTTATTGATATATTTTAGTTTCTGAAAACAGTTTATTTGTTAAGTGTGAGCACATGGATTGAAACTACTTTTATTAAACTATTTAAAGCTACATAAATTCTATACATTTTCAGTGGCCGAAATTTTTCTAGCGCGATGTTTTATATTATTATAAAATTGTTTAAGCATTAGCATTTCTCTAGGCCCAGTTGTGCAAATACTATTATATTCTCTGGTAATAGCAGTCCAAGCCTCATTTTTCTTTTGTACATAATAAGATCCTGATCGTTTACTTTCTATTATATCCTTGTATCTAAAACAAAAAAAGTGCATTTTTAACTAAGCTAAGATATCGTAAGAACTTTGAGGTTCATAAGGTAAAATATATATTGCAATTTCCAACAAGAATTAAATAGGAACATAATGAAATTGAAGTACGAGTTTTTAATTTAAAAGCGATTATTTATACGATAGTAGTTACCACTTACTTTGCAACCAGAGCCAGAAGGGATTGTTTCTCATCCTCGGTGTAGTTGGGAGATCTCTTTTTCACCTTTTCCATTATAAAATATATATTTAATTTGCTGTTCCCGCAAATATTTTGTATTCAAAATAAACTGACGTTGACGTTTATACACGTTCCGTTTTCACTTTACCGCATTGAAAAAAATCAACAAATTGTTCATAAAAAGTTAAAATAATGTTTGAAATAATTTTAAATACGGCTTAATTTTGACTTTCTTTTTGTTTCTGTATAAAAATAATTAACTCACAAGTGTGTTTCTTTGTAAAATATCAAGTAATATGAATTCATGGTTAGTACCGGTCTTTTTTCTTGTATCGGAACGTAATAGTACTTTTAGGTTTTATATAACCAATGTTTGTGAAATTATTAGTTAAAATTGCTTTAAAAAAATCCCATTCTGATGTGTGAAACAGAAAAAACTTAAGTTGACTTCAACTAGTTCAGAAATATTTAACTGATTAAAGCTGAAATTCTCAATTCAGAAACCGGCCGATAGACTCTTTACATACTCATATCTTTGACTACATTCTCTAAATAGCCGTGCTGTGATCTGTCATCAGTGTAAAATTTCTTGGACGTTTGTGTTTACATTTTTAATAACTTTTTTGCATGTAAATAGTAAGTAAGCTTATAATAATTAAATAGTGTGCTCATTAATTAATACACATCGTGTATGTGATATCGGGATGTGGATGCCGCTATTCTAGGAACGGAAATAACAGGAGAAACTTTATCTTCTAGCAGTGAGTCGGAATTTTCTCAACAAATTTATTTACTTTTCTCGTATTAATGCTATAATGAGTGTAAGTTTACACAATATCATTGTATTGAAAATCAAGGGAACAGCTTGCATACGTATGTGTTATGAATTTAACTCACAAATTGTTATTTTGTACATTTATTGATTAAATAGCCTTAGTGATGGGATTTGATAATGAAAGGAGATATCGATGTTTTTAAATGAGGGATAAATACGGAAACTAACTATCGGACATGAATGTAAGACTGTAGCTGGAAGCGACAGCGGGTAGCCGCGGTTGCTAAGTTGGCAATGAACAAAAACGTCCAGCGGTCTAATTTTCTATCGCCCGTTTGATAGTAAGCGCAGTTTAATGTACATAATTTACTTAGATATCTATCTTAAAAGTAGCGTCTATTAACCTAAAGCCAAGTGTTCCAGTGTACGCGCGTGTGTGTAGGCTTACATTTTTGCATCTATAAAATAGTAGATGGATTAGGGATGTGAGTAGCATTTTTTTATTATTAAGAAGGTGTTTTTTATTACAGGTTGCCTTTTAATGACGTCACAAGAAAACTTTGGATAAATGCCGTTGGACGGCCTAGTTTGATTTAGCAGAAGTACCATCGTATTTGTTCACGTCATTTTCAGAAAGACTGTTTTTTAAAGACAGAAAGCACCTGGCGTCGTTTAAAACCGAAAGCTGTGCCTACATTACATTTATGCCCGGACATTGCACACCCGGTAGAATTATTTATCCAAAGCTAAACAAAAAGTGTATAATTTTAGTTTGAACATATTAATAAAATATAATAATTACAACGATTTTAATTAATCTACCTACTTCTATATTATTTATCATATTAGTGCTATCCTCACTGATCAAAGACGTCTTGCCTTGTAGTCCGCTACATAATATTCTACCATAAAATATAATATTCTTTCACATTCACACAACATTATCTGGTCCCAAACTAAGCATATCTTGTACTACCGGTACTAGACAATCGATAAATAAACATGCATATATACTTTTCTGTAAATATATTACATATTATACATAGTACCATCCAGACCAAGACAAACATTCATATTCATGCACACAAATGTTTGACTTGAGCGGGAATCAAACCCGCAAGCTTCGGCGTGGCAGTCGGATTACCTACAACTCTAAAAAAATCGAGCAGTGTCCAACGTTAGCGATAGCAAGCAACGTGATATGATGCGACGCAAACAAATTGCCAAAGCCTGCCGCATTAGCCAATCTGGTACAATTCGTACAATACATAATCTAAGAGACATTTTCTTAGCATCGCATCGCAACGCATCGCTCATTAGTTTATGAAAACTTTTTGTCAATAGATTTTATGGCTAAAACGAACAATTAAACACGTGATTTTTTTAGTACTGTCTGTCTGGCAAGTCTTTGCAAAGCACTGTCCGGCGTCAACAGTAAAAACTACAATTTCAATATTTTTCTTGTTTACTTCTACGGCTTAAATATATCGACACATACTAAAGTTAGACATTTGACCAAAAATATTTATCGATAAATCATCACTGTTACGAACAACACTCGGTTTCCTAACTCTATGTTTTGTCTACTGTTTGCCTACCACGATGCTGCTATAAGAGCGTGCTGCTAAACCTATCGACAGCTCTTTCTATCATACTGCATGTGCCATTAGAAAGAAGATATCAATCATAGCAACCGCTGTTGTTATTTAGTGTTACTTCTATGCCTTAGGTTATATTTCTTTGATATAAAATTATAGCAATACTTGCTTGAAAAATTATTTAGATATTAGCATGTGAAAAAATATATTATTTCGCTGACTTTGCATTTTGCGCGCGGGGCGTAATTATGGATTAAAAACATCATTGTAAACAAATATTATAATTATATAAGATACTTTTAAGTTTTTATTGTGAATAAACTAATTAATTATGAAGTTACAGCAAAAAAAAAATAATAAATATTGTGTATTACTTTAATTTAAGAGATTTTTACAAACAATTGTCGAAAAAAAACGGCATTTCTTTTTTATTGAATGTAAATACATATCTATGTTGATAAGGTTACATTTATGCTCTGTGTTATTTTTTTATTATGAGTATATAAATAAACCTATCATATGATGTATAATACTCATATTATTCATGAGATATTGATTATCGAAAAATTTTGCGGATATTCAGGTTATTTTTAGCGGGAAAAAGTAAACAACTGTGCACATTCCAGTAAGAGTAATTCTTATCGGATTCTTATCGGAAATGGTTCTTTTGCTTGGAAATCTAATTGGTAAGAAACTTATGTAGGTTTGAATCAGATATATAACATAAAAAGGTATTTAAAAAAATAAAATACGGAAATAGGCGGCAATTAACAATCAATTCTTTGTTTTATTTTTTTATGTTTAAAATTAAAATGTTTCTTTTATTTATATTTATTTCCTCTAAAAGTAAATTAAATAACCTTTCTAACCGTGTATAATACTTATATACCTCCTTTAATAAAAAACGACGAGAAAAAGGAATATGTCAGAAATATAAAATCGCGCTCAAAAATGGCGGGAAAATATTTCTCATTTTCACTTTATACTGCCCTTGCGTGGACTACATGTATATTATTTGGTATCATTCGAAAGCTCATTTCATTACGCATCTATTGATATATAATATAGCGCAATCCGTTAAGTTTTAATAAAACGAACATTAGTTACTTGTGCGCAGTCTACGGCAGGGACTTTTGTCCCTTGGAGCAAGCAACGGATTTGGAAAAAAGGGTGTTTTGTCCCTTGAAACAACGGAGCGGATAAGTAGCCTGTGGGACCGAGCAAATTAATCCCAAGCATTTTTATCTTCAATATAATCTAGCACTGAATAATACCCTTTTTGACAAAGTTTACGTTTTATAACCTTTTTGAATTTATTAAAACTTAAATTTTGAATATTGCTTGCCACTTTATTGTAAAAGCGCAAACATTGGCCTTGAAAAGTTTTTTTTTATTTTCTCTAGCCGGGTAGCCGGCACTACTAGTTTACTCTTATTAACTAGTATTCAAATTGTGGATATCACTTTTCTTTGAGTATGAGGCCTTGTTTTGGAATAAATATATTAGGTTGGAATAAATGTACTGGCTTGCAACTGTTAAAATGTTAATTTCCTTGAATTTATTCCTTAACGAAGCCCCATAATCCTAATTATAAATTGCTCGAATAGCTCTTTTCTGCAGAACAAAGATGGTCTGAATGTCGGCAGCATTTCCTCACAAGAGAATACCGAACCCTACCTCCCGATTAGTAGACGTATATACTATTCACTGTACCACGGAGGCAGTCACTGTACCACGGAGGCAGTCACTGTACCACAAAGGCAATCCTATAGTATTAAGTATATGAATTCAAACCAAATAATAATAATTTAGTAAAATCGTTGGCTCTTACCCTTGGAGCCGGGCGGGTTGAACTTGTTGGCGAAGTCCCAGTCGGTCATGTGTTCCATGAGCCAGTTGGAGGCCGCCTCCATGCCGCCGTTGTTCGTGAAGTACAGCGCCTTCTTGCACGCCTCGAGAGGGAAACCCATGTCCAGCTGTGGGAACAAAACGTTGCATATATTTAAACTGTATCTTCAAAGAAAAACTGGCAACTATTGATAAAAAATTATAACAAAAAAAAAAGATTTGAAGAGTTGCGTCAAAGACAGATTGCCAACTTTCATTTTTGGGAGGCCTTTATTTTATTTGGTGAGGGTTTTTTCATCAATGGTAACTCTAAAATAGAATAGGCTAGATACAGAAAATCTTGCTTGAAGCTCTAGCCCGAACTCTGGAGTATCCAGTAACAAATAATAGTTTTTAATGTCGTATATTTCTTTACTGAATTTTTAAACTTATATTTTTGTCGGTTATTTTTCAGGGTGGGCCTGGGTCTTTATAAAGCAGTGGTGTTAAGTTTCTTAGGTGTGTCCAGTCTAGAATTTCGAAAAACTCTGCTATTTACGCTTATGTTTACAGATAATATATTGCTTTGGCAAGGATATATTAATAGTAGTGTATGTACTAACGAGTTGTGCGAGCAGCGTCTCGTCGTACTGTGGCGCGGGGGCCTCGGGCGCCGCCTCCGGCATCACCACCTCGTCCGCCTGCAGGCCCCGCCCGCGGAGACAGCTTAGGTCCACCTGCAATAACAATATCATCAGTACCTAGTTTATTAACTGTCCCACTGCTGGCCTCTTCATTCTACTCGAGAAGGATAATATAGAAATTTAAACTTTCGTGGTTGTTTAAACTAGAAACTAGAAGGATAGGCTTATAATCTATCACGCTGACCAAGTGCGGGTTTTCAGACTTACACAGAATACTGAATATTATGGAGTACTCTCGGGACATTAAGGCCCGGCGCTATCGGTGGGCATCGGTGTGGCTGGGTACAGCTGGGGCGCCTGAGAGCTGCGTCGGCAGTTGTTAACACACCTAAAGACGCCGTAGCTGATTTTGGGTAGCCTCAGAAACGTTGGGCAACCTCAGTTCGGGCGGCAGAAACATCGCAGAGTAGTCGTAAAGTTACGTGAAAACAGTTGTGCGTGTGTATTTGTAATGGTGGATTGGGACTTAGTTCTCATTGTTCATCTTCAGCCTCGGTGTCATTAGCCGCTTGCTTGCTTCTCGGCAACGATCATTTCCAATCTAACACCGCGAACTTTGCTCTTGGAAACAATCGTTGCCAAAAGTTAATTTCCATTAAACGACTTTAAACTCTCATTTAAAGCATCTAAAGTCCTTCCAAATCGTTTTTAAACAAATGGCAGATTATATATCTATCATCCGAACGCAAGTTTGCAACATCATAAAAGAAAATTTTATTTAAAAAATTAGAGTGAAGTTTGAAGTAGCCATTTTGTGATTTTCTGTGTGCAACTGCATGTAGGTTCTTTTATTTTTTTATGAAGATATTCTTCTACAATCATTATTGTTTCTTATTAAATACAACAAATAACTATTCTACTTTGCAAAAATGACTTAAAACTCTACACCACAGACCACCTACCCCACGAAACTTGCAATAGAAGGGCACCGTTGTCTGTCGCGCATGTGCGCAAATGCGCCTATATTTTTGAGCACAAACCCGCGCTCGTTCAGTAGCGACCAGGAAACAGATACGTAAACTGCGTTTAAACTGTATTAAAACAAAATAATAATATACGAAAACAATGCCGAATTGTGCTATAAAGTTGTGTGGGAGTAACAGTCGAAATAATAATTTCAAAAATGATAATATCATATTTCACCGGAAAGTATAACATTTATTATAAAATTATTTAACAGTACTGACCAGAGTTCTAGTAATAATGGTTGCTAATAAGTACTGAATCAGTGGTTGTCCTTGTCTAACACGCTATAATTACAGACTACCTATCTTTCTCTTACAATAAGACGCCACGTGTAAGTAGTGATGCGAAGAAAACTTACCGATTGTTCGATATTTATCGATTTCTAATACTGAGATTTTTATTGATTTGAATAATTAATTTCAAATCAAAAATTTAATGAATTAGACAGGTGACTGTTAATAAAAATACAGCCTGCAAAAAAGAATTGTTAGGTATTTTATTATTACAAGCTTTTATTTAGGTAGTTTCACCTGTTTGTCAGTAATCAAATCTTGCAAGTTGAATTTGATGCACTTCCCGATTACCCATTGAGTTGAAATTTAACACGCTTGTGTAAATCGGATGACAATGTAAAATTATTATGACATGGGAGCTGATCTGATGATGGAACCGGAAGGGATAGGAACTCGGTAATTAAACGACACAGCCCATCGAGTTTAGGCTTGTTTCATTTATCTTGACGAGTACTTCGGTTCTAGGTGGTAACCAGGGTCTGATGATGGAGCTGGAAGATGACTATAGGAACTCAGTAATTAAACGACATAACCCCATAGAGTTTGGGCTCGTTTGATTTGTCTTGATGAGTAGTTTGGTGATAGATGGTAACCAGGATCTGATGATGAAGCTTGAAGGCGGCCATAGGAATTTGGTAATAAAATGACACAACCCCATCGAGTTTGGGCTCGTATGAGCCGTCTTGACGAATAGTTTGGTGCTATATGGTAACCAGGGTCTGACGATGGAGCTGGATGATGGCCATAGGAACTCAGTTAGCCCCATCAAGTTCGGGCTCGTATGATTCGTTTTGATGAGTGCTTTGGTGATAGATGAGTACCAGAGTATGATGATATGGAGCTGGAAGGTGGCCATAGGAGCCCAGTAATTAAGCGAATTAACGATGATATTATTATAAATTCATATTTCAAAATAAAAACTTTTGCTTGGTTTATTGTTTCTTTTCTTGGCATTCTTGGATCAACTAAATGTAGGCATACCAAATGTGATTTATCGATAAACAATATTGACATGCCTACATCCCTATTACCCATCGTACGTGACGTCACCCGCCGTCGTCTCATTCCTCAAAGTTTGACAGAATAGTTTGCCTAGAAATTGGTTAAGATTACGTGTCTCGTGGGGTAGGTGGTCTGTGCTCTACACCAATCGCGCATTTTTTCATTTTTTTCGTAATTTCACGCTATTCGTCTGAAACCGACAAAATATGCTCGACCTTAACTTTAGTCTCATATAAAATATTATACACACAACTTTTGTTAGCCATGCTTACGGCCGGTTGCCTAAAGTCGCCCGACGCAGCTGTAAGGCGCCCGAGCTGTACCGAGCTGTACCGAGCTGTAACGAGCTGTACCGAGCTGTACCGAGCTGTAACGAGCTGTACCGAGCTGTACCGAGCTATACCGAGCTGTAACGAGCTGTACCGAGCTGTAACGAGCTGTACCGAGCTGTACCGAGCTGTAACGAGCTGTACCGAGCTGTACCGAGCTGTACCGAGCTGTAACGAGCTGTACCGAGCTGTACCGAGCTATACCGAGCTGTAACGAGCTGTACCGAGCTGTAACGAGCTGTACCGAGCTGTACCGAGCTGTAACGAGCTGTACCGAGCTGTACCGAGCTATACCGAGCTGTAACGAGCTGTAACGAGCTGTACCGAGCCGCATCGATGCCCACCGATACTGGGCGCCGAGCCTAAAGTTTCCTCTCAATGTTTTTCTTCACCATTTAGCAAGGTACAACAATATAAACTACTATCATTTTACTATAGCTAGCGGCTTCTTTTTTTTTAAAGAGTCCTAAATGTAGTGTAGTAAACTACTGACCTCCCATGGCATGTCAACGGCGACGTCTAGTTTGGCGGGCGTCCAGTCTTCTTTGATGGTGAACTTCTTGAGTTGTATCAGTAGGTAGTCGGGGAACGTCGCCAGCCGCGTTATTCTGTAATATCATCAATGAAATATCATGAATTCATTCGAGAGGACAAATATAGCGCTAATAGTCCGATTTGATAGTGCGGAACATACTTGTGAGCGGTGACTTTCTTGTTGACGGCGGTGCTGTAGAACTGTTCCACGGGCTCCTCCTTCATGAAGCTCTCCAGGCACGCGCTGAACGGGATGTGTGGCCGGACCAACGTGGATGGATCTCTGCACGTAAACAACACGAGTACTAATTAAACATAACATAAATTCATGCCTTGTATTCTATGCCGTGTGGTTGACGGCATAGAATACAAGTGTCACCGCCCCCTATCTTCCCGTGGGTGTCGTAAGAGGCGACTAAGGGATAACACGATGCAAATACCATCTTTGCGTAGAGACGGAAAACTCGACATCAAACCCTATACGACTGCCTCGTTGGTCTCGCGGCATAAATGTGCGCGTGGGATTGGGAGGTCCCAGGTTCGATTCTTGGGTCGGGCAGTGTTATTGGGTTTTTCTGTCACGAAATTCTCAGTAGCAGCACGGAGTCTGGAAATGTGCCCGGTACGGCAATAGGCTCGCCCCTTATTACGTGGAACTAAAGTATATCTGGTGAAAAGCGGGTGTAAAAATACACCTCTACCTTCCCCTTCGGGGATAAAAGGTGTGACGATATGTATGTATGTATGTAATTCATGCCTTTATCCTAGGAGGGGTAGGCAGAGGGGTGCACGCCCACACTTCGCTAGTTATGGTTCGGTCTTAATATAATAGGAGATGAGCCTATTGCCATCTAGCGGGTATGTTATTAACCGAGCGATAATTAATATTTACAATGTATACATAACGTCGACAAGTCAGAGGTGTGAGCTCGGGATACTTGGAGATTGAACTATCGGCCGTAGAGACCATAGTATGGGCAACCTGTTACATATACTGGGGTATCGCTGCTTTATTCTTATTATCAATTTTCATTTGTGTAAATGTGGGCTAATCTATACTAATATTATGAAGTTGACGAGTTTGTTTGGTTAAACGCGCTAATTTCAAGAACTACTGGTCCGATTTTTTTAATTCTTTCAGTGTTAGATAGCTCTTTTATCGTGGAAGGTTAGAGGCTATATAACATCACGCTATAATCCATGGGAGCGGAGCGATAATCCTCAATACGGGCTAAATTAGTTAGTCATCAATATCGTGTGTGACTCACAGTCTCTGTCCGCTGGCTTCAGCCTGTTTCCTCCTGTCCTCGTACTCCCTTAGCTGCGTGGTGTTGGTGGCGGCGCACAACGGCACCGGCAATGGGAGATGATGTTCAGGTCTGGTGCTGTACCGCACGGCGCCCGACTCGCCACAGCGCAGGCGCTCCTCCACGCTGAAGCGCAGGCACTCCGCAGGGTTCCACGACTGACGACTGTGGCGCTGCAATGTGGACAAATATATTAAACACCGACTCATGATAGCGTACGCGCTGTAGCACTCGATGATAAAGGATACACTCGTGTATAAAAATTGACAGACCGTACATTATGTCTCACTGAGACATAATGTACGGTCTTAGTAGATTTTTTTGCCAGAGCATAGCTGAGACAATCTCAGCTATGCTCTGGCAAAAAAACTACTCCCAATAAAAAACGAAACACCTTAGTAAATTCGTTTAGAGGCAGCGATAGCCTAATGAAAATACCGACGGACTGCCATGCAGAGGGTATCGGATTCGAATCCATGGCACACATCGATAACTTTTCGAAGTTATCTATATATTAAAAGAATTTGTGTTTTATAATACGAGTCGGCCAGCCCGTTCTACCCAACCGATTCGCATGATTTTGACGTGACAACGTCTTATAAATTGGTTTGCCGGGTGACACTTCAAGAAACTGCGTTACGCTCCGCTCACGTTATGCGCTCACAATGAGAGCGAGTGAGAGGCACGCGTCCCGCCTAAGAGCGAGAGAGACAGACATAAAAAGTGAAAGGCACGCGTCTTTCATCCTTCTTCCTACTATACGAATGAATATTCACATTAAAATTATTTTACCACTCAAAGTCGTTGTCACGTAAAACTTTCGCCCGTATACCGACTTTACAGGCAACCAATTTTTTTTTTAAATGAAAGCTCTCGCTGCAGAGATTTGTCATTAAGCATTGGAAATTACCTATCTTGCACATTCATCAAGTTATATGCAAAAACAGTTTTCTCCCATACATTTTTTACGTTTTCGTAGCCGTAGTCAATGACTTTCTGCTTCTATATATCTGGTTCTCATTGAGGTAAGCGTTTCGTAATAGGCCTAAAACACGCGCTGAAAAGAGCTCTTTCAATTGATGGTATGCTAATTTAAATTGGATAAGTTTGAAGGAAGATAGGTGTGGACATTGAACTTATTTTTCAATATTTTCCTATAAATTTCTTAAGATTCCATTGCTTTCTCTCTACATGGACGGTTCTTAATTCAAAAATATTTTTATGGCATCTAATAAGTTCCTTGCGGTAACTGCCAGGAAAAAACGTTATGCCTCCTTGGTGACCTTGCCTTACTTTCATACGGGTGTGAGTGTGGTGGTGTGTAAAATTATACCCGATGTTGGTAAAATTATCACTATAGTGAATTATCGCTGATGGGAGGTAATATTCCCCGAATGTTACCAGTTAACTCTTAATGTTGGGTGAACTGATCTCTGATGTTGAGGAATTTTCCTTACGTTTTGTTAGGAAAATTTTTGTGTTTTTAAATTACGGACTTTCTTCAGGCATCTTATTTTTTTTATGTGGAACATATTACAGCGGTTCATAGTACTATTGTCATATAATTATATTATTACAAGTGGTAGTTATGGTAGAAATTGTAGCTTTGGTAGGAAAAGTAGTTTTGAGAGAAAAGGTAGGTACTTTTGACAGCACCGGCGGTTTTGGTAGAAATGGTAGTTTAAAAAAATATGGTGGATATGATAGTGTTAGTACAAATAGTAGTTTTGGCACAAATTGTAGTTTTGATAGTAATAGTATTTTCGGTAGGAATAGTAGTTTTAGTAGAATGGTATTTTGGCATATATTGTAGTTTTGGTAGCAATATTACTTACGATTGCTACCAAAGCTACCATTCCTACCAAAAGTACAAGTTTGACCAAAACTATAAACGTCATTATTACATTTCTAAATTATGATGGATTAATCACAGCCATACAAAAAACAAAATAAATCGTGCTTCTCACAGAAATATTTAGCTGGATAACAGAAATAAAACCTATTTCCTTACTTATAAAAAAAGTTATTTATCTATATTTTTAATTTGATAATAAATTATTGACAGATAAAGAAAAAAGTGAAGTTAGCGTAAGTTAGATAAGTTTCTGATTTAATAACGTATTTTTTGTGAGTAGTTGTGTTTTCAATTATAATGATGGTTCTTGGAAGGAAATTGAAAAATGCTCAGAGAAAGTTTGAACAAAGAATCTTGGTCAATGACGGCCCTGTTGGAGATTTGGTACCGGATGGTCCTCCTACTGCTAAAAAAATACGGGTGGAAACGGGTTCAGATTTGATTAATTCTACCATCAACAATTTTCAAGTGATTTCCATTCTTGGTGACGGTAATTGCTTATTCCGCGCAATTTCTTATTGTTTATATGGAAGTGAGAATAAACATTATGAAATTCGTTTGGCCACTGTTGATAACATTGTCAATAAGTGGGATGTTGTTGGGGACGAAGCATATGGCCAGACCATTACAAATGCAACAGATTACAAACGTGTGATGGGTGCAAATGGACAGTACGCAGGGCATGCTGAACTTCAGAGTGTAAGTGAGCTATATCCCGAGTGTCAATTCAGAGTTCACCTGGAAAACAGTAATACGATTACTGACTATGGTACTGGCGAAATTGTTCATAACTTGCTATTTTCTGGGCACCTGGACATTACAGTATCCTAATGGAAAGAATGGTATGGCAGCACAGTCATATTTAAGAACTTTCTTTCGTCAATCTTCAGTTATACATATTATATATATCCCTATTGCGCGGCAAACCATACAGTAATGCCAAGGTGGAAATTTCACGATACCTAAGGTGCAACGCAAAGCCAATGTTGTGAGAAAAGAAGTTTTGTGATATATTATATTTTTGGTAAGAATATCATCTTTTTACTTATTAGATAAGGCTACAATGTACTCATCAAACCTATATGTAAGAGCTTTTTTATAATATTAAAATATGCTGTGGAGCAGCACGGGTCCTCTAGTATGCGTATTAAATTATTAATTAACACTTGTCCCGTGCATCGGAAAGCACGTTGAGCCATCGGTTCCGGTTGCCACGAAGATCTTTGACAGTGGTTAAAATTCGTCAGTACCCCTAAATAAACTGACACTAGTCCAAACCATGGAATATCGTTATCACTTCGGGTTGTGGAGGTTAGACACGCAGTCGCTCTATAGAAAAACTAATATTCAGGCAAATCTGGATAGACTACTAAGCAAACCCCAGATTAAAACTAGGATAACGCTAGGAGGACGAGGATAAAATTATTAATTATCGTTTGCCCCTTGCCACGGAGAGCACGTTAAAACTTCGGTCCCCACTGTCATGAAGGTATTTAAGAGTCACTACGGGAAGTCAATAACTCCAAATAAACTAATACTGATCTAAACTATTGAATATCACTATTCTTTTGGATTGCAGAGGTCAGATGACAGTCACTCTGAGGAAAAATGTATATTCTGTCGTATCCGGTTAAACCAGTAAACGAACTTCGGACTCCAAGACATGCAAGCCTTGAAAACAACCGGAATAATGCTAAAACGATGATGACACACTACAGCTCAATAAGTCAATACAATAAAAGACCATACATTGTGACCGAACTAAGCCATGTCACACTCAGCAAAGATGTAGTAATTTAAAGCAGCATTGACCATTTCGAAAGTCACAACCCAATACTGATCCACAAAATAAAACATCAAGTAAAACCCTTTCCGGCCTACATCGGACAAACCTCAGTCCATCAAACCCATTTTTTTTTTTATTTAACTTATACTAACATAATGCAGCATGGATGTGAGTGACTCAATATAGGTCCACGTTGAAACTTGGAGGAGGCCTATGCTCAGCAGTGTACGTCTTTCGGCTGATACGATAATGATGATACTAACCTGCAGCAGTGTCAACAGATGCAAGTAGAACTCGTGCGCATCTTGCTGACGCTTGCTCATGAACTCCGGATGGTCCTTGCTGACCAGGTTGCGGTACATGTGCGGGGACACGCCCGCCTGCGACCCGTCGGGCCCGGCGAAAGAGTAGCGACCCGACAGTAGGCCTACGCCAAGTTTCGCTCTGTGGAAAAAAAAATATATTAATCGCAGTATTGACAGTAGTCTATCTGAGGGACTCAAAGCAGGTAGATTATGTGGTTTCAGTCCTTCGAATAGTCATATGGCCTACAATCTGCGATATCGCTATTCGCTAAATGTAAAAATGTATGTAACTGACATACACCTTCGACATGCCACATGATCGACGAAGAACGAATATCTTTTGTTACTATTACGAATGGCGATATTTTAAAAATAGCGCCATCTATCGGTGAAAGAGAAAACTAGAAGAAAATGGACATTATATTGATTGTTTAAAATGTTCCACCTATTCTCTACTAGATGGCGTTGCTGTTAAATACTGGAACAATCGTAACACTGTGTCTGGGACGTACGAGAATGTTCTAGAGAACACTAGATTGCACGAGATATGTTATCCGGCCTATATAAAAGCACTCGGATTCGCGGACAGTTCAGTTGAACAAACAGAGTGATAAACATCGAGCGAAGGATTTGAAGGGAAGTGAGTCGTAGTGTGTTTCTAATGTGAAATTAAGTTTTGTTGTGTTTCAAATTAAGTGAGTTAGTAAATAAAGTACAGTTTCAGTGGCATAGTGATTTTAATTTATCCCCGAACCCCAGCTCGTAACATTCCTATGTCAAGCAAACATTGCGCTATTAGAAATCATGAGCGAATGTTAGTCTTGGTCCTCTAATTTCAGTATGAATCGATCATTCATTACTCTAGGCCCTAGAGGGTACCGTGGTAGTCACCATAAGGATTGGCCGCTGGGGTCGTATTTCACTTGGATCTAGTAAGAATGAGTGTAGCTTATCACACAACCCATATAATTTAACAGAGTCTAGCTTTTAAAAGTCTGCCAACCCGCACTTCGCCAGTGCACAGTGTATTATTTTGCCTTAGTTGCGGACATGCTCGTTTTATGTGTTTTTTGGAAAGCTAACAATCAAACTAAGACCCTATTAAAACACCGCCGGCTCCAACTTCTATAGTTTAAGAGAAATTAAATAAATCGAGAAA
The DNA here is from genome assembly GCA_944739405.2 of Euclidia mi. Lineage (NCBI taxonomy): Eukaryota > Metazoa > Arthropoda > Insecta > Lepidoptera > Erebidae > Euclidia > Euclidia mi. The sequence continues at coordinate 3,573,836 of OX123190.2, read as the reverse complement.
AATCCTTAAAAACCATAGAAACACAATATCTCGTTTTTGGATTTGAATTTTACACGAAATGTTTTAAGGTGTGATAGGTATTCACTATAGGAACCATTTTTTTCTGTTAAACTTTAAAAATGTTGCTCACACAGGCGAGAATATATTTTTTTCTATGATTTTGTAATTTTTTTTTCTGGCGATTCTCTTCATGGTCGCGTTTTTTTTAAATGCCTAAATGTTGATCACTATAATAACTATCGCCACAAAAAAAATCAAACCCGACAAACCCAGGATTACGGAAATATTGAATTTTAAAAGTGTGGGCTAGGGTTGTCAATCAAAACTGTGAGCAACATACAATACTTACTTCATGCAAACATTACTCATTATGATTCATTATTTTTGACTTAGGTTTAGCAATTGCGGGTTTAAATAGTGATTTGTATAGTTTACTTAGTTTAAGTTTATATAGAAAATAGTGCAGAAAGTTAGAGTCAATATAAAAAAATATTTGCGGTGGAATTCGATCACTTTTGTTTTGTGATCTATCTTCGATGAAAGATATTATGTGGAATTGGGTAATAATAATATAGGTACTAATAAGATAAAGGTAATAATAATATAACATTCTACCACATACACGCAACACCATCTATCCATCACCATGAGGCAGCGATAGCCTGATGAAGAGACCAAGTCTCGGGTTCGAATCAACGGCGCGCACCAATGACTTCGAAGTTATGTGCGTATTAAACTCTTAATTGTCGTTTGCCCCGTGCGTCGGAGGGCACGTTATGACGTCGGTCCCGGCTGTCATCAAAAATATCTTTGATAGTCGTTACGGGGAATCAGTACCCTCCAACATAATGACTCTGGTCTAAGCCATAGCATATGGCTATCCCTTCGGGTTGCGGAGGTCAGACTGCAGTCGCTCTGTGGAAAAGCTAATATTCTGTCAAATCTGGTTGGACTAGAAAGCGGACCCCGAGCTGGAGCTGGTTGCATCCAACACTTACGTCTTCCAAGACGTAAGTGTTGGATGCAAGCGGGAAAAACGCTCGGAAGATAATGATGATGAAGACACGCAACACCATCTAGTCCCAAACTAAGCAGAGCTTGTATTATGGGTGAACTAGACCATGGATGAACATACAATGACATATTATAGATCTTCTTTTGTAAATACATACATAATATAATACAAAGAAACACCTAAACCAAAGACCAACATCCATATTCACGCACACAAATGTTTGACTTGAACGGGCATCGAACCCACGACCTTCGGCGTGGTAGTCGGTTACACTCCCGCTATGCCAGCGGCTTGTCAATTCAATCGCATTGGCGAGCATAATTGAATAACCGATTGAACTAATCAACTTAAATATAAACTACTTTGGGACAACCCTATTTCCATAGAAATTAAAAGAAAACTTAGAAACGCAATATCTCCGAGATCTCGCTAGATACATATCTAGAATTTTCTCAAGTTGTAGGTACTACACCTATGTATATTATGTAAACAAAAAAAATACGACCCGCAAATAGCTAATTTATTATAATTTATTTTCGTTTATTAACAAAATAATTATTTATAATTGTTCCTGTGATGTTAGAAACTTGAAAATTTTACATTGTATATATTTCAAACCAACAATTAATAGGTATTTTACTAGAGACGGACATTCGCTTTATTCAAGAAATACAGACAAAAACCTTTTTCAGAAAGGTCAGTGACCTTTCTCTAAAATATTTATAACTCATAAGTAAAGTGAAATATCAAAACGGGTATTTTTTTAATGATTTAGAATGGTTTAATCTATACGGGGAAAAAATAAAACAGGCATGTCCGCAACTAAGGCGAAATAATACACTGTGCAGTGTAGTGAACTATGGTCGTCTCAGAAGGCGATATGGCCCGTACCCAGCAGTAGGCCAGCTTATATACAAAGCTGATGATGATTACTATCATTACTTACGTCTGTACATTGAAGTCATTGACGGGATCATCTGGGAAGGTGGAGAATATTTCTGGCGCGCCGTCCACGAACCGACGCACGAAGTCTGGCATACGGAACATCACCTGGTAATGAAACATAACGTAAAGAGATAGATGATTCCAGAAATTAATTCTGTTTGTTGACAATATACGACGTCCATTTAAGAGCAAATGGACATCGGGAAGTATTGCAAAAAATATTGGTGACTTTTTGTGTAAACTAAATCGGTGAGAATGTTTACAACCTCTGATCCAAGCGCCGAAAAATCAATGAACTTTTGTCTGCTCCGTCATACGATAAATGGCGTCAGTTGTATTTAGCTCTACCATCACTACATTTTAGCGAATTGGTGGCGTGGCGCGAGTATAAATGACTGTCACGCTGAAGGTCGCGGGTTCAATTCCCACTCAAGTTAAACTTTTATTCTATTCTTCTTCTATTCTAATTTGCAGTGTGTGTGTGTACCTGCACGACGCTGTTGATGTAGCAAGTGTTGCCGAGGTTGTTGAGGCCGGTGAGCGCGGGCCCGCTCAGTGGTCGCAGTTCGGTGCCCGACTCTTGCAAGGTATTCCACTCGCCGCTGCGCTGATTTAATTCCAACTCTAGTTCCACCATTGACTTTTCTGTCTGAAATTTGATACAATTTTATTGAAAACTTTGTGATCCATGAATGTTTTCTATACAGATGACAAGTATTGTAATAATCGTCATGGAATTCCACAAATAATATGAAATTAATTATTAACATAAACTATGTGGATGGGGGATCTTTATAATCTCTATATTATAATTGGTATATATCTATAAACCTAGTCGCAGTTGCCCCAGTCGAAGCCAGTCTGAATAACTGTGTTTACCTTTTAATATTTATGAACAAATTGACAGGCAATTCTCTGGAGCAATTGACAAGTACAAAGAAGAAAATATAATATGGATATGTCGTACAAAGCCGTCTTCCTTTATTAAATCTCATTTGCCTGGTATGCAACTTACTGCATTATCGGAGGCGTTCATGAGGTCTTACGGCCGGTTTCAATATTCAAGAATATATACAGGGTGTAAAAAGACCCTCAACGAAAACTGAAATCCCATGTTGTACCAATCACTACAAACATTTTTTACTTCGGCACCATACCTGGGAAATTACTGGTTCAGGAGAAATTGAGGCTCAAAGTCAGTATGGAATTTATCTAATTAGGTACAAAATCGATGCATTTTACCCGCCAATATGTTCTTTAGGTGCCCTATGACCCCATGGATAAGTAGGTATTTCGAGCATAACACGCGCGCGCTTTTAATTGCGGTTTAAAAAATGTGAAACCTTCAAAAAACAAATTCTTTCCCAGGTATTATTTTTGGTTAGTATGACTTGGCCGAAGTCTACTCGTTGTGGACATCATGACCACAACGAGTAGACTTCGGCTTGGTGATGGGTCTTGTGACAGCCTGTATATACACGAGAATTAACGCGAACATGCATGAGGTTTTTACATACATTATTTTGCTTGACGTTTCGAGACGGTTGCACGTCCCATCGTCGCAAGCTGACCTTAGTCTAAATACTTTGATCTACAAGCGTTGCTTGTAGATCATATATTCTTAAACATCAACAACGCGAGTGTTTTAACGTTTCTACAGTTTCAATATTCGATCTATCCATAGATTTGGAGATACATGTTTAACGTATTTTGTATGGAGCTTATGTGTTATGTGTTGGTCCCACATACCTTGTGCAGCTGCTGTACGTTGATGCCGAAGTGCTGGAGGTGCGCGGCGAGGTAAGGGTCGTCCACCATGTCGTCCTCGGCGTACGAGAACACGTCGCCCTTATGTGTTATGTGTTGGTCCCACATACCTTGTGCAGCTGCTGTACGTTGATGCCGAAGTGCTGGAGGTGCGCGGCGAGGTAAGGGTCGTCCACCATGTCGTCCTCGGCGTACGAGAACACGTCGCCCTTATGTGTTATGTGTTGGTCCCACATACCTTGTGCAGCTGCTGTACGTTGATGCCGAAGTGCTGGAGGTGCGCGGCGAGGTAAGGGTCGTCCACCATGTCGTCCTCGGCGTACGAGAACACGTCGCCCTTATGTGTTATGTGTTGGTCCCACATACCTTGTGCAGCTGCTGTACGTTGATGCCGAAGTGCTGGAGGTGCGCGGCGAGGTAAGGGTCGTCCACCATGTCGTCCTCGGCGTACGAGAACACGTCGCCCTTATGTGTTATGTGTTGGTCCCACATACCTTGTGCAGCTGCTGTACGTTGATGCCGAAGTGCTGGAGGTGCGCGGCGAGGTAAGGGTCGTCCACCATGTCGTCCTCGGCGTACGAGAACACGTCGCCCTTATGTGTTATGTGTTGGTCCCACATACCTTGTGCAGCTGCTGTACGTTGATGCCGAAGTGCTGGAGGTGCGCGGCGAGGTAAGGGTCGTCCACCATGTCGTCCTCGGCGTACGAGAACACGTCGCCCTTATGTGTTATGTGTTGGTCCCACATACCTTGTGCAGCTGCTGTACGTTGATGCCGAAGTGCTGGAGGTGCGCGGCGAGGTAAGGGTCGTCCACCATGTCGTCCTCGGCGTACGAGAACACGTCGCCCTTGCCGTCCGCCGTGATGGTGCCCAGCTTCACCGCCAGAGGGTACCCCGTCTCGCGGTAGTGCTCCACCTTCACACAAAATACCCATCATTTATACTTAGGCATATAATTAAGACCGCTGCAAAGACTACTGGGTTTGTCCTTTATAACCTAGATCGTATTAAGGTATGGTTTTGTTATTTACGACCTCAAATTGGACGTGCGCATTCGTTGCGTCGTGGCGCGAACCCGCGCGGCCGTTCGGCATGCGATCGGCGTTCATTTTGTACTACGGAGTGAACGCCGGGCGCACGCCGGGTACATGCTGGTCGCCTAGGCATGGGCGTTTTTCAATTTTTCCGCAAACCGATACAAATTCGATTACAGGTACTGAAATCGATTTCAAAAATCGATTTTATAAATCGATTTCTGTAGCGGATGTCGGAGCGACGAGCGTAGTTACCTACTAGTTGCGTAGACAAACGTAAACAATCGAATTCTTATTATATTGTCATGTCATGCGTCCATATTTCGCTTGGTTTGCGTGACATATTGAAAAAGAAAACCTACTAACTACCTAAAACTAAGTGTTAAAAAACTCAGTCGCCAATAAACTAAAATTACACAACACGAATTGTTTCTATTTATTTACACTTTACAATCCTAACCAACTAACTACCTAAAATTAATTGTTAAAAAACTCAGTCGCCAAACAAACTTATAACTTTCACGAAAACCAAATACAGGTACTTAATTATTATTACGCGCGCACCGCACTGCACGTGTCACCTAGTTCAAGTGAACAAATAAACATTGATCAAGTCAAAACTCTCCAAACAAAGGCCTTGCCACACGGCACAATTTTACCACTGATCAAATTTTCAATCGAATTGGATTTGCCCGTCTACACGACACGATCAAATCACTGATTTTCATTCCGTCCACCCGATTGGTTAAAATCTGGTGGTACCGCCCACCCGATGAACTTGAGTTGGACGACTGGCGTCTACACGTTACGATTTTATCAAGTGATTTAGTCAAGTTGGACGTAAAATTGTGCCGTGTGGCAAGGCCTTTAATCCCTAATAAGTATAAAAACTAATCGCCTCGATGTTTAAGTTTTATTTTTTCTATTCAATCTGTAATTCATAAAATTGCCAAAAGCCATAACGCAGACTACGAGGCTTGCTTGGCAACGATCGATTCGCTTCATCTCTTTTGCTCTTTAAACGGATCACTAAGTAAGAAAGAAAAGGATATGAAATTCACTCTCTCTCATTCTAACTTAGTAGTCTTTGGGTAGAGTGAAAGAGAACGAATGAATATGAAAACTATCAAAAACGTAAGCTTTAGATTTACTTTGTAGTTTGGTTGCGCTTGCACCGTTTTCGTTTGGTTTGGATTAGATTGTTTGCGTTATCGTGGTATTGTTTTGCGTTTTCTAAAATCGGTTTTCTCATATTGGAATATCGATACGATACGATTTCTGACTGCAATCGGAGTTCAGTTTCGTTTTGATATATCGGTCTCATGCCTATGGTCGCCTACTAACGGCGCGTCGACCTAAGAAAGCCTAATCATGGCAACAAGCAATTTAAGATAAACGATACAAAGCCACTGACCGCATGATCGTTTCCCCCTGATCCGTCAAAGAACCGCCTCCCGCACAGAATGGACCCGTCCGTGAGGTTCAGCCACAAGTTACTAGTCAGGTCACATTTGGCACACTTCCATCCTGATGGAGGGATTTTCACTCCATTGTCCAGCTGCTTCAAGTTTACTGCATGTCTGAAAAATTTGACAGTGCTGAAATTTTTCTTGCTTGAGATCAGTGGCGGCTCGTTCAAAAGAGCGCTGGAGCAGTGAACTCCCAAAATTATAAAATTATACAACTCATATAAACTTATTCTATAAACATGCTCAATATTTTAATACACACCTATTCTCTTTTCTATAATGCATATCTACAAATAAGTATTTGACTACTAAACTGTTTATCATAATTTTGTGATTTGTCAACACTCTTGAAACATACATAGGTATTTTTTTTGAGTGGAGCGCTCATAACAGCGCTCTTACTTGACGAAAGCTTAGTACAACGCTTAATACTGAAACGTAATGAGTGCGAAAGAGAGAGCGTTCTATGCGCTGGGCGCGTGAGACAAAAGATTTTTATTGTGAGACATAAGATAAGATTGGACATATCTCAAGTTGAGATATGTCCAATCTTATCTTATACTAATATATAAAGCTGAAGAGTTGTTTGTTTGTTTGGTTGCACACACTAATCTCAGGAGCTGCTGGTCCGATTTGAAAAATTATTTCAGTGTTAGATAGCCCATTTATCCAGAAACGCTATATAACATCACGCTATGAGCGACGGAAGCAGAGCTTTAAAAAACACGGGTGTAACCGCAGGCATCCTCTAGTGATGGATAAATTAGTGTCCTTTAATTAGACATTTGGTAATTCAAATTTTTGTGTGCCTGGAAAATTCACTACGGCAACGATTTCACACAAGGTGAATTGCATAGTAGTAAATTAGATATTCAGAGTCCAAGACCACTTTTTTTATACATTGTATCACTAGGTTCTACTGGCGACTCCGCCCGCATCATGGGTTGATTATCGGTCCAAAACATGATGTGGTCTGCCAATGTATTTTAATTAACCGTTTCTGCCAGATCCCGTGGGGGTTGCGGGAAATCCCTTTTTGGTGCATCCTACGGTGTCTAAGGCACATACGTGCTAAATTTCAGCTACTTGCACCCAGTAGTTATAGCTGTATCTTGTCTATCAGTCAGTCAGTAACGCAAGAATTGTATATTTACAGGTAACTTAGATGATGATGCCTCGTTGGTCTCGCGGCATAAATGTGCGCGTGGGATTGGGAGGTCTCGGGTTCGATTCCCGGGTCGGGCAAAGTGTTATTGGGTTTTTCTGTTAGGAAATTCTAAGTAGCAGCACGGAGTCTGGTAATGTGCCCGGTACGGCAATAGGCTCACCCCCTATTACGTGGGACCTAAAAATTCATAGCGAAATGTGGGTGTAATATTACACCTCTGCCTACTCCTTCGGGGATACAGGCGTGAGCCTATAAAAAAAAAACTTAGATGATATTTGTAAGAACATAAAGCCACCCGCTTACACAGAAACCTCACGTTTCTCGCCGTCCCACGTGCCCGCTAGCGCCGCCATCTCAGCGATCTTGAACGGAGATTCTGCGTCTATCACAGCTTGGATTGATTTGTTTACCTGGAAAATGAGTTATTCAAAAGTCCAATCACTCTTAGCAATAAAACTGAAACAAATATTCTTGAAGCAAAGGTATCATTCTCAATCAAATTACTAATTACAAAAAAACATGATGCAAATCTGGTTTTTAGGACCTATTTAGCCACAGCCTGTGGCTCACAGGCAGACAAAGATATACATGAAATTTTTCTTTTTATTATGTTAAACCTTTTTAAGCATTGAGGGTTAAAAAAGCCCTTTTATAAATACTAATTTGGTACTAAGAAAATACTAAAGGAATGACTTACAACTTCAGGAAGGCTTGGGTTCGGCCAGGTATATGTGTGGAACCCTGGCAGCACCACAAGACTGTAGTGATCTGTGAAGGTGTATTTGGGTTTGCCACACGACGGGTCGAAGCCTCCCTCTACACCAATTGCCAATCGCGTAATCTTTTTCTCTGGACCATCTCCGGTCTTTTCTGGTTCTGGCACCTGTAATAGCAAAAATATATTTTTGTATACAGAATAGTTACATAATTATATTCTTTGTGTACATAAATATTTTAGCAAATCTTAAGAATAATATACTGTTGTCTAGGGGCTACTGCTCTGCACCTGCCATGGCTCATAAAGTGATCTTATAGGTACAGCCTGCATGATTAGTACTCATACAATATTTCTGAAACAGTTCTCAATGTGAAAATATCTTATGATTAGTTGATTACTTTCTATTTGTTTTGAGGTTTCAGCCTGTGGTACATCAGTTATTTTTTTTTTTATGGAATAGGGGGCAAACGAGCAGACGGATCGCCTGATGTTAAGCGATTACCGCCGCGCATGGACACCCGCAACACCAGAGGAGTCACAAGTGCGTTGCCGGCCTTTTAAAAAGGAATACGCTCTTTTTTTGAAGGTTTGAAGGTCGTATTGGTTCGGAAAAACCGCAGGTGACAGATCATTCCACAGTTTAGAGGTGCGAGGCAGAAAGTTTCTAGAGAATCGCACCGTTGTGGATTGCCAACCATCTAAATGATGGGGATGGAAATGCTGTCGCGTAGAACGATGGCGGAAAGAGGCGGCAGGGATTAATCCGAACAATTCCTCGGAGCACTCCCCATAGTAGAAGCGATAAAAGATGCATAGCGAGGCTACATCTCTACGCAGCGCCAAGCGGTCTAATCGATTGCAAATATCTTGGCAGTCGACAATTCGAGCGGCTCTCCGTTGGATGCGGTCTAGAGGGAGAAGCTGGTACTGGGGTGCCCCTGCCCAAAGATGAGAACAGTATTCCATATGCGGCCGGACCTGCGCCTTATAAACGAGCAAGCGGTGGGCCGGAGTGAAATACCGTCTCGATCTATTTAGCACGCCAAGCTTCTTCGAGGCTAACTTAGCCTTACCCTCTAAGTGACCGCGGAACTGGACTTCGCTCGATATGTCGACACCAAGTATTCCAATACTGGAGGAGGCAGTCAAGGGGGTGCTCTCAAAACGAGGACATTCGACCATCCGCAGTTTTTTTGCGGTGAAAACGCAGACTTGTGTCTTTGTGGGGTTAAATTGGACCAAATTAAGTCTTCCCCAATCTGAGACCATCTCCAAGGAGGTCTCAATTTCAGACACAAGTTTATGTCGGCTCTCGATGACTTTTTTCCGAGAAATGTTGGCGTGGCCGGTATATAAAGCATCACCTGTGCTGTCATCTGCATAACAATGAATGCCACTATCTAGCAACATATCATTGATATGCAGGAGGAACAGAGTAGGCGATAGCACGCAGCCTTGAGGAACACCAGCATTTACAGACAAGGCGTCAGAGCATTCACCGTCAACTACGACCTTTATGCTTCTGTCTGTAAGAAAGCTGGTGACCCATTCGCATAATTTCTCGGGCAGCCCATAGGAAGGGAGCTTCGAAAGAAGCGCTTTGTGCCAGACCCGATCGAAGGCCTTTGCTATGTCCAAACTGACCGCCAAAGCCTCCCCCTTTGCCTCGATCGCCTGTGCCCAACGATGTGTCAGGTATACTAGAAGATCACCAGCCGACCGACCCTTACGAAAGCCGTATTGCTGGTCACTAAGCAGCTGATTATCCTCTGGAAACCGAAAGAGTTGGCAGTTAATAATGAACTCCATAATCTTCGAGAAGAGGGAGGTTATGGCTATGGGTCTGTAGTTGGACGGGTTAGAGCGATCGCCTATTTTAGGGATCGGGTGGACCAATGCTGTCTTCCACGATGTTGGGACTACGCCAAATGAGTAGGAGAGACGAAAAAGGCGTGTCAAAACTGGTGCCAACTCTGGAGCGCAGATCTTCAACACAATGGGGGGAATTCCATCAGGCCCACTCGACTTATGGATATCGAGGGACAGAAGTGCCATACGGACTGCGCGTTGGTGGAACCGAATATCCGGCATACAGCCCTTCAACAGCGGTATAGTAGGCGGTTCCTGTCCCCCGTCATCCAAGGTCGAGTTGGACGCAAAGAGTTTGCCCAGAAGATCGGCTTTCGGCTTTGCGTCGTGGGCCAAGGAGTCATTTCCCATGTGTAGCGGTGGAAAGGATGGCTTACAGAAGTTCCCTTCGATAGCTTTGGCAAGAGACCAGAATGCATGAGTTCCTGAAGGAAGGCGCTCAAGCCTCTCGCCAATTCTACCGATGTGCTTCGTCTTCGCACTAGCAATGTCTCTTTTGAAGGACCTGGAGGCAAAGTTATACTCCTTTTTTAATGCGCTGGTATTTTCATCCCCCGCCGCCATCGCATCAGCCCAGGCTTGGTAAGCTTCCTGCTTCCTGCGAGAAGCCTTTTTGGAAGATGAACCAAACCAAGGCCGAAATTTGCCACCAATGGGGACCACAGAGGATGGAATGAAAAGTTCCATACCCTGTAGCACCACATCAGCAACAGAATCAGCAGCGGCGTTGGGATCATCCGGCGAGAAGCATATTTGTCCCCAAGGATAGGACGCAAAGAAGTTCCGCATCCCATCCCAATCTGCTGACTTGTAGTGCCACACACCGCGACTGCGTGTAGCCCGCGATCGCAGCGAGCACGTGAGAGGCACCACACTCCGTACAAGGCAGTGGTCTGAGGAGCCAAGTGGGGCGCCTACGGATACCTTGTAGCCGTCCGGATGAGAAGTCAGCAGAAGGTCCAGCAGTGAAGGATTCTGGCTTTCAACGTCTGGGATTCGCATGGGCGTGGTAACCAGTTGTGTCAGGCCATAAGCCAGTGCGAAGTCGTGAACAGATCTCCCTGCATGATCAGTTTTACTGGAACTGAGCCAGTCGGCGTGATGGGCGTTAAAATCGCCAAGCAAGATGATCTCTGCTGACGGGATCTGCTGCTGCACAAAGTCTGAAGCCATATGGATGTGCTCAATGAGTCGGTCAGTTTCGGTATCACCGCTATGGGACCTATAAAGGCAAGCATAGACGCGGGGGTGGTCTACGCTATCTATACGTAGCCATAAGGTGGAAAGGTCCCTACCTTCAAGATTCCTAAGTCGACGAGAACTGATATCGTGTCTAACATACACGCACACTCCGGCCTTGGACAGAAAGGAGTGTTCAAGTCCATACCCAGGGTAAGTAAGGTAGGAAGTGTCTGCTGGAGGCGATATCTGCGTCTCAGTCAAGAAGAGCAAGGCCGGCTTTGTTGTCTCGAGGTGGTGGTGGACAGCATTAAGGTTGGTGTGTAATCCCCTGATATTGCAGAAGTCCACGGCCAGTGTGGCAGGGGGTGCCAGGATATTTTTGCTCCTTTTTATGGACTTTTCGCGCAGTTTTGCCCCCCCCAGAGTACGAGGGGCGGCCTGGGCGTCCACGCTTAGATGTGTTGTGTCCTGAACGCGGACGTCCAGAGAGGGATTCTCCAACGCTAGCGCAGTTGGTACCCTCCTGGGGTAGCAAAAAGTTTTGCAACTGCACCATCATAGGGGGGGGTTGGGGGATTGGGCCTCCGGTATCCTCACTCACTCGGCGAAACATAACGCAAGCGTTGTTTCACGCCGGTATTCTGTGAGGCCGTGGTATCACTCCGGTCGAGCCTGACCCATTCGTGCCGAAGCATGGCTCTCCCACAGTTATTCTTATATTCAGTAGTAGTAATGGGACAACTTATAGTCATGTGACTAAAAACCAATTTCAGAAATATTATTATGGCATATATTGTTAAACATTGCTAGGGCCCTGTTTCACCACATATTAGATAAGCCTTATCTTCCAGATAAAATCATAATAAAAAAAAAATTATGAGCTTAATCTTGAGTAGAGAACCCTTGATGTTTCAGCATGTGTTATCATAGGTAAAATATAAGGTATTTGATTTTACCTATACATTTTCAAATAATTACTTAAGTTTTACTATTTGTATGAGTTATTTGACAGATTTAATTTAACAGATAATTATGGTAAAATTTAATAGTGAAACTGGTCACCAAAAATATTTTAAACTTACAGGAACTTTTTCTCTCTTAATGTGTAAAAACACTGCATTGCCTGTCTTCTGGAAGTACTGTTCAACATAGTTGCGTCCAAATCCCAAGAATGATACCAGGGATACATACAATCCAGTGTCTGATTCCTGAAACAAAACAATATGGTGAAATATTCGTCTAGAATAATATACTTATGTAAAAATAAGCATTTTCAATAGATGAAATTACTTGATTAAAGAACTTTAAAGTATGTTCATATCTCGCTCAATCTAATAAAGTGATATATTCTTGATAGTGAGGCCAATACCTTAACATTTAGAGCTGTGATTTTATCATTATTGTTAGAAAGTAATGTATCACAGCCTATGCAGTGTACACATTCTCATGCCAAATTTTATTGATTTCACAGCTAAAGTGAAAAGCAACCAAAACAATGGTTTAAAAAGTACCCCCATAATTTACATGTTTTGATAAGTGCTATCTCTTCACATGCGAAAACATGGCATAGGGGCTTGGTCTCACATTTATTCTAACATTTTACCATAACTGTACAAAACATTGGCAGTGTAACACACTTCTTTAAACAACATGGCTAACTCTGTAGACCTTTATTTGGGTGGCTTTCTCATAATCAGTGGTTTTGCTCTAAGTTTATTAAATCTAAGAAGAATCATAAAGGCCAGTAAAGTATCTTTTCCTGCAGTGTTACTCTCAGAAAACATACTTCTTACATGCATTGGTATAACTTTTATCAGCCGTTATGTATATGAAATAACTCCATTAACTGCTGAAATGAATAATATTGAAGAGAGATCAACTGATATTATGGAGATGGAACAAATCAGCTGTGGATTCACAGCAGTGCTGATGAGTTATGGACCTCTTATTGTTTCACTAGTGAACAGTTTCTTGAGCTTGATCATTGATAACTACATGCACTACCAAATGATAGCCAAAGTGAAACGCAATGAAGATGAAAGTGCTGTGCGAGAACTCAGTGACATTTTTAGGGTAGACAATGGAATAACACTTCAAAATGTATTACTATTTTTGAAAAAATATTTCTCCTTTTTTACCATAGCCTTACAGTGGATTGTCCCCATAGTTATTGCTTTATCAATGTATTCAATAGATGTGAAAGAAATGACTATAATGGATGATAAGAGAAATTTCGGTGATACTTGCATGGCCATATTAGAAATGAACAAGGAAAACTGTTCTTTCCTGTTAAATGAAAATGACACACTTCAATTCCGTGAATATATTCCAAACAAGAGCTACCTTCCAATGTATGAAACAGATCTCCTTAACACTACTGATAAAAATATAGTTTCAGTAGTAGAAAATGTTTACAAAATACTTGCCAATTTAGAAAATGACTCACTTTACTCAGAAATAAATGTAACATCTGGGCTTTTACATAGAAAACCAAAGAATATTTTTGATCAGAAGTGTTTAAAGATCTGCTTCTTGGAAAACAAGAACTTACTGCTGTATATGTTTGGTGTGTCTATTATTAGTTATTTTGTGCCTATTACCATTTCTACCATAATACTAACAAAAATTCACATCATGAATGTTAAAAATAAGAATGTAAAAACCTATGTGAATAGGGAATTGCTTTACAACATTCTATTTTGGACTCCAGTCATGTTTGATACATTTCTCTCTATCACTTTGTGCTCTTATGCCATGGGTGACATGAAGACTTCAATATTTAATGTTATTGCTAATGTTTATCAAGCTGTCAAAAATTTCATGAACACCAAATATTTCAAAGACAATTCTATTATACCTGTTTAATATGAATCTTTTCTTACTAGTATGAACTTAGTTTTAATGTGAAATTAATGTATTAGATTGGAATCTTATTAGAACAGTAGAACTTTTATTTATATGAAGATGCTTTACTAGGTAAAGACATCAATGTTTTAGATTTTACAGTATTACATGTATAGAGTGTGTAATATTTTGACAATATCAAAAGGTAGAAATTAAGGTTTTCAAATATACATTAGGTAGGTACTTTTTATGTTAAAATTACAACAGATAAAGATGAACTCATATAATATAGCAATTCCTTTTTATTCTTAGTAAATCCAAATCGATTACAATAAAAAATATTACAAACTATCACAGGGGTTTAGTAAATAAAGAAAAATAATTATAGGTTATAATAAAAAGTGCAACTCACCGGATTGTCAAAAGAATATACACATTCGTCCTTGTATATCAGCTGCTGAGGACCAGGTATTTTTATTTTAGATAGATGTGGTGTTAATAGATCTAACGATGCCATAGCGCCGTCTGTGAACACTAAAAAAGGTTTTCAAAAAGTATTTTTCAAAATCAGGATAGCTCACAGCGTCTCTCCGAAAATACTTTCTAGAGATGTGCTTGTGTTGTGTGCAATCATGCAATGCCATTTACAAATAGTGTCATTAAATAGTATGTTATCGTGTATCGACTACTTTATTTTATTTTTAATTTCAGCTGCTATCATCAATTATTTAAGCTGTACCCACAGCCTTGTCTTAGGTTAAATTAGATTCGGCGCAGCTGATCGGCTCGCACCGAGTTCTTTAATCAGTGCACCGAATACCCCCGTTCGAATCAAAGTACTTAACGATTAGGTGAAAAACTTGGCATAAGCGTACCCATTTGCCCTTGAAGATTGAAGACTAGGCTATAAGACATCTTGCTACGCGCCACGGGTGCAAAGCAGTAGCCCTAAATAAAGCGGATGTAACTGCGGGCTCAGTTCATCATCATCATCATAGCGCTGTCCCGGTTGCGATCCAAAACCTACGCCTTGGACGGCCCGCTTTCCGGCTGTATATCCTCCACTTCTCACGGTCTTCAGCATAACTGGTCGTTAGTCGATTGGCACGCATATCGGGATGATATGCGTGCCAATCGACGAACGACCAGTTTTACGATGTCAAGCCAGCATTTCTTTGGCCAGTTTGGCCTTACCCGTTTACCGGGGCCCGGCAGTGGTAGGTAGCATGGTAAGACATTAGTTTCCCACGTCATATGGCGGTTGACGTAAGACGTGGCCGCACCAGCGTAGCCGACACTCTTGCAGTTTGTCAACAATGTCACGGATATGTTATTGCGGGAGTTACTAATGCGGTCCTTCTGCGGGTTCAGCTATCTACACGTATAGTAATCTGTGTTTTCAATTGTTGTTAGCGTTTAGGTGAACGACGAATTTGATTACGGGACATACTGAGTATCGGGATGACTTTGCGCGAAGGAGAGCTTGTCTAGGCAAACGAGACAGCTTTATTTTTGTTAACTGTATTTAAGACACATTATTTTAGAGCTGGTATGTACTAGTTAGTTCTTATTTACGCACATGCAGCGCATTCATTCTGCGTTCGTCAGATGTAGAAACGGCCTTTGAAGAATTTGATAGCTCATACTTATCTTGCCTTGACCGCCTTAAACTGAGTTTAGTAAACTCACTTCTAAACTGGTAGACTGGCTGTCAGTTTAGTTGTCACTTCCTTATATTATGTCAGGCTGACTTTGTCAATTCAACTTTCAACTTCAGTCTTGTTGACAACAGTCAAAGGCACGTAGCGGGGCAAAGTACAAACAAAGTTTTGTTGAATTTAATTAGAATTCATTTTATGAAACATGGCTTTAAAATTATATTATGATCTTATGTCACAACCTTCAAGAGCGTTATACATTTTGCTTAAGAGTATAAAATGCGAATTCGAACCAAAGTACGTCGATTTGCGAAAAGGTATCTAAGTTTTGTTTTTATGCTAGATAAAATAATGTATGTTTTATCACCTTGAATCATTCTTTTATTATAACGGATAACCTTTAAGCCTTATAATACAACATGTGTGTACAATTTTCTCAACAATACATTTTCTTATTCATGATTTTGTTATTTTTTACAGCTGAACATTACTCTGAAGAATTTAGTGCAGTAAATCGGATGCAGAGGGTCCCTGTAATCGATCATAATGGATTTATTTTAACTGAAAGGTAAATATATACAATTCTTTAGATTATTGTTTCTTTTTTCAATTATTGCCAAATACATGTCTCATGCAAAAAATGTATGAATGGGTAACTGTGCTAAGTGTTTACATTGTGTATTGACATAAGTGTGTTGCAATGTAAGTGTGAATAACCTGAGCAGCGTCATTAAGGACCTATAGGTACCTACATATTTCTGGCAATCACACTTTTTTCTATATAATAAATTGTTACTTCAATAATAACATAATTAATGAAAGACTTAAAATTTGAAGTTACTTAAATATCACTTTGGTGACTTTGGGGATATACTCATGTAAGGACAGGGCTTTTCTTTTAATTAAGTATGTAACTAGATTAGTGTAAAGATAATATATTGAGGGTAAATAAAGTTCAGCATCAGCCTATTATCATACTCATCTCTCATCATATTATCATCAACTTTTCTGTAATTGGTGGCCTGTATAGCAAAACAGATCAAAATTTACATAGTCTGAGATAAGTGAAGTAAGGATGTTAGATCTGAATTAACTATGATGTGTCTACTAAAAATATTTTTTTTCAGATATGTAATAGGCAAAGTTAAATAATGCATGTATCTCCCTAGGCTACAAATGCAAATCTAAAAATATGTAAGGGCTGTAAATTATTTATGATAGGAGAAAATATCTAAGAGCATGGACCATAATAATGCTCCTTTTAAAAACCATTTTGCTTATACTTTTTAGACTTAGGCATTGTATTAACTTATGCAATTTTGTATGACATTTAAAACTCACAATGTACTTATACATACAGGGTGTAAAAAGACCCTTAATGACAACTGAAACCCCATATTGTACCAATCACTAGGAATATTTTTTACTTCGGCACCATACCTGGGATATTCCTGGTTCAGGAGATATTGAGGCTCAAGGTCACAACAATTTTTTTCTAATTATGCCATTGAAAAGTGTTTTGAATGATAAATGTAAACTTTCTCCCAAATAAACATAAACAAAATTTTCAATATTTCCCTGGAATAAACGGCTTTAAAGTTCCCTAAACGCAATATATGCGCTATTAGTAATCAGCTGCGCTGTAGGCAAGAGCATTGCCCGCGGCCGCACGATCACGTGATCATAAACTGCCGCCGTTGTGGCGGTTTCAGATTAGCGTTTTATACGCGCGTACAAGCTCGTTTTTGGAAGCGCATGTAGGCGTGTATAGGCGCGCCTTTTGGCACACGCGCACTCGTACGAGCGTTGATGCGCTTCTAAGCTTGTATAAGCTTGAGCCATCAGAGTCCATGTTGACACTGACATGACACGATGTCCCTACCATTTCGAGCGAACATGCCGAAATATGCCCGTTTACGCTAGTCCGGTTTTTTGAAGCGCGTAATGTAGCTGAAGCGACCGTGTACACGCACAAAAATATGCTAATCTGAAACCGCCCGACGTTTACGGCGGCTCACGCTGTAGATAGATACGGCCGGTGTAGGCACGATGCATTTCGCGCGGTATACATTGCGGCTTATAAAATCTGTCTATTTTTTTAAGCTTAAAAAATAATCGTTTCCCAGGTATTATTTTCGCCTAGTATGACTTGGCATGATGTGCAGAACGAGTAGACTGCCGCTTGGTGATGGGACTTTTTACACCCTGTATATAGCATTAATTTAGCAACAATAACATAAATAATTTCATTTCCAGTGTGGCTATACTAAAATATTTGTCTAGAGAAAACATAATTCCTGAGAGTTTGTATCCCAAGGAGTCTAAACTACAGGCCAGAGTTGAAGAGTTTCTGGAGTGGCAGCATATGGGGCTCAGATTACATTGTGCTATGTATTTCAGGGTCAAGGTAAATATTATATTTAATTACATAAAATTTGCATCAAAGGTCATAGACACATAGATAATATATAATTATAATAAAATAAGAAGGTCATAGACACATACAAAATGTAAGTGAATACAGGTTTTTATGATGGTAAAGAATTAGTTTCTAAAACAGCGTCATAATATTATATCTGACAAAAATCTTTATCTTATTTCATGATGCCGTAGTTCATGCCAAAGCATTGATATAATACACTAGTTAGCACAAGTTATGAGCACAGTGATGAGATGACAGGCCCCTAATGTCAAAGTCAAAAGTCAAAATTCATTTATTCATCTAGGTCACAAGGTGACGCTTATGAACGTCAAATTTTTAAAAGTAAATTACCTACTTAATGCTTCTACATTTACTGCCTCGTTCGCAAAGCATTAGGTAGAACCACGAGAAAGAACGGGCAATAAAACTCGTGGCCCCTCTTCGTAATCGCCAGTGTTATGGTTATTAATGCAAGGGAATAGAGCCCAGAATTGTTTGAATTGTGTCTTCGCGATTGGGGCTGGTTACTATGCTTTGATCTAAGTATTTAGACATAATTATAAATCAGTGAGAATGTTGGCACCCGGAACCGGCGAGCATGTATGAACAGAGTAATGAATGTAGAGGAAGCGCGTGAAGTTTGTAAGGATAGATGCAAGTGGCGTTCCGTTGTATCTGCCTACCCCGACGGGAAAAAGGCGTGAGTATATGTATGTATGTATGAGAATGTTTGGCTCACCCAAATACAAATCTGTGTACATTTTTTAAAGATAGTTTGTCATATATTGTGCCTACTTGATTTAGGGAGTAAAACCATTCACTATAATGATTGTTATTTTATGTTACAGTATATGGATCCCATCCTTTTTGGTAAGGCGGCAGATCCAAGATCAATAGCTGGCTATGAGAGTCGCATGGAGTTTGCTTTAACGGAGTTTGATACCAAGTGGCTGGGTCGTGGCACTGACTTCATTGTGGGCAATACACCAACTGTCGCAGATTTACTGGCAGCGTGCGAGCTAGAGCAACCAAGTAAGTATATTTGTAGAGAATGAGTGATATGATGCATCTACACCACAGTTACTTTTTGTTGGAGCAACATTTCACAATGTTAGAGCACAACATTATATAGCAATAGACTCCATCGATAATTATTGCTAATAAGCATTGAATGTTGCTATATTTCTGAATACAACTGTAGTTTGGATGCACCATTACATCGCGGTTACGACCTACAGCGTAGGGCGGCAGCTGCAGCGAGTTCCATGCACATGGCGCGTTTACTCTGTCGCGTCATCGGCCACGGCAAAGTAAAATGTGCCATGGAAATCGAAATCGCTGCCTTTTGAGAAGGCATCTAGCGAATCTCGCCATCGCTTCCTGGGTCTACCTCGACCACGACGTCCCTGCGGTGTCCACGTGGCGACATGTGCCCATTTTTCGGGATGCACTCTGCAGACATGACCTGCCCAATCCATTTTAATTTTGCGGCCTTCTTGTCCACATCAGTGATGAAGTGATGAGTGATGTTTTAACGCGCATTGTGCTAATACACTTATTAGCTTGTTGGCAAACCTTCATCAATCACATTACCATTGAATACAGATTTACATAGAAGCGCATTTCTTAAGGATTTCGTGTGCCGATTCCAAGTGGCGAGTTGGCGACTGTTGTCAGTGTAGTTAGTAGTTGGTGCTGTTGGCGTCGTTCTCCGTCTCTCTTGCTCTCATAGTTAAGATACACAGGAGAAATGTTCGTCTCTCTTGCACTCGTAGAAACAGCTATCACAGCGCGACTGCCACGCAGCCAAGCGGCAATATGGGTCACAGAAAGTTTGTCTACAGAGCGCCCATAAGAACTACGCCTCTATGTAAATATCTGAGCTCTTTGACATTACTATACATATTTTATAAATGAATAATGTCAATGTTAGTGTGACACATTTCAAGACTGTGTGCTAATGGACCTATTGTTTTAGGAATGGCTGGCTTTGACCCCGCCAAGTATAAAAACATTGCAGCGTGGTGGACCAAAGTCCGGGAACACTTCAGCCCTTACTATGAAGAAGGACATGTAACTGTTAATAAAATTATTAAGAAACAATCAAAAGTAATGTCTAAGGTCTAGGATATAAGATTATATTTCGATTGTGATATTTCGGCAACGTTGTTATTATGCGTAATTTCCACAGTGCGTGGTTCTGGGAACGGTCGCGGACCGCACCGTTGAAGTTACACCGCGTCCTTGACTGACTTCATAGGTACGGTGCGCATCCGTCTACAAATACCCCGCATAATGGGAAAACAGCTTTACTCTAGTGTAACCCTCTTAGGTGGTATAGTGATTTTTATTCAATTGATACATTTTGTCGAAAATATAGCTGAATTTAGTAAGAAATGCTGAATTTTGCTCGACTTCGGCAACATCCCAGAACAAAACGTTTTCGTATTCAGTACAATCACCCCTAAGAGATTTACACTGTAATAAAATAATAATGTTGTATGTACATAATATGTAGTATTTTGATCATGACTACTTGTAAAATTTACTTTTTTGTATGAGATAGGATTATTGGATAATTTTTACATTATTGCATTTATTCCAGATGTAATTTAAACTATTTTTATATGCAAGTAAATATACTAAATACATATTATTATATGTATTACCATCTAATTCTACTTCCAACTGGACCAGGAAAATAAAATACTACATACTTATTTTGCCGTCAAACTGCAGTTATTATTTTTTAAGTATGGCAATACTTACATAATTATCATACAAAATAAATTAGCGGGTCTTAATCGCGTACAACTAACTTATATAAGGTATAAATACCTATTTGGTTCCGACGTTTCGCTCGTCTTGCACCGAGCGTGGTCGCGGAGAGACTGATGAGAGCTCAGCGCCGTCTTGTGGAAGTGCGGGTTTCTGCACCTACCCTCACTTGGTCTTTATTTAAGTTCGCAATGTCGGTACTCCGACACACTACACTAATGACGTCTACACACTGTTGAGATTTATCACTGCGGCGGTGTTTACATTTGCTGATGACTGGATTCCAAGTAGCCGATAATCTATATCCATACTCCCGGTTGAAATTGTTATGTTTCTTGATTTCTACCGCTTCACGTACTATCCTGGAGTAATACCACAGAATAATTAATAGTACTAACGTACAGAAGCTTCACTTTTCAAACCAATTTATTGAAATTACGACTCTTGGTACTAAGCAATAAAGTTCAATTCAGCTCGCATAAGCACTCAGTGCCTAATGCGATATTAACCTAACAGTTCCCGTTCTTTTCTAACACATAACGCTGTCGCTGTCTGGCGCAGAGTGGCGCGCTAGGGTTGTCGACTTGGCGCTGCTACTATATTTATTCATCGTCTATCTACCTACTTGACCACGTACCTAATAATAAATAATTATCCTATAAGTATCCTATCCCACTATTGGAGCTAGTAGAACAAAAACACAAAAATTCTGGTCGTTTACATTTTTACTATACAAATTCTTAGTTATTTCCTAAACGCGTGGACTGATTTACATGATTCAAACAGATAAAATGGTTTTTGAACTAAATCTTTAATTTGACACCATAATCGTTGAGATATCTCAACAAACAAAAAATTCGGGCAAGTGCGAGTTTGACTCGCGCACCGAGGGTTCCGTACGCATTTTACCTTATTTGAGGTTGAATTACGCTAGTCCTCTAAATCTGTATGAACGCCCAACAACTTAGAGGACTATCTTAAATGGAGTCTACTATGTATGTATGGGGACACCCTTAAATTTTCCACTTTTTTTATTTTTTGTAATTTTTCCTTTATTTGTGCTGTAAGACCCTGCTTTTGGCCAAATTTCGTGATTCTAGTTCAACGGGAACTACCGTATAGGTTTTCGACCCAAAACCTATAGGGTACTTACGGTTGACCTAGAATTGTCAATTTTGGTCAAAACCAAGGTCTTACAGCACAAGTAAAGGAAAAATTCCGAAAATTAAAAAAAGTTGAAAATTAAGGTTAATTTTGGTACTTACAAGTTTTCGCAAAAATCTAATTTTGACCATATCTTTTTATTGGGTTGACCCAGGACCCTGATTTTCATACACCTAATAGCAACCATAGACCTCAGTATCTGGTATAAATTTCAATTTGCTAGGTCCACTCGTTCCTGAGAAAATCGGTGGTGACACACGGACAGACAGACAGACAGACAGACGGACAAGAAAGTGATCTTATAAGGGTTCCTTTTTTTACCTTGAGGTACGGAACCCTAAAAATCAAATTTTCAAGTTGCTCTCGTAATATAAATAAAATCAAATTTTCAAGTCGCTTTCGACACACAGTTAATTAAGCAATACTTTGCATTAGACTTGTGATGATACATTTTTGTTGTTTAAGGCGTTTAAGTTTATAATTTGAACAGTGTATGAACACGGCGCGTGAGAATACGGAGCGGTCGCACTCGTTGCGTGACGTCTAATGTGAGCGGCGCGCGGCAACCTACTAAATCCAACCACGTCGACGTGGTCGGCCGAGGTACTTGTAAATTTGTACCTAAAATGCGAAGTGCGCCCGGCCTGGTAATACGTCGAGCGAAACGTCGGAACCAAATAGGTATTTATACCTTATACAAGTTAGTTGTACGCGATTAAGACCCGCTAATTTATTTTGTATGATGTATACAAATCGCGAAAGTTTAAAATCGATTATTACATAATTATGTTTATAGGTGCTCAATGTCTATAGGATTTTCTTATGATATATTTTTTGTGTAGGTAATGGGTGATGTAAAAGATATTTGAGATTATTATTGTGCAATAAAGACATTTTATTGTATTACTTTATTTTTATTTATAATATCAACATGTACTATAAAACTGATCTATCATCAGCTCTTTATACTGTCCCACTGCTGGGAACGGGCTTCTTCTCACTGTGAGAAGGATAAGGCCATAGTCCACCACGCTGACCATGTGCGGGTTGGCAGACTTCACATGTCTTTTGAGAACATTATGCAGAACTCTCAGACATGCAGGTTTCCTCACGATGTTTTCCTTCACCGATTAGCAAGCGATAATTAACAATTTAATACCCACTTAACTCCGAAAAGTCATTGGTGCGTGCCGTGGATTCGAACCCGAGACCCTCTGCATAGCAGTCTGTCGGTCTCTAAACTCAGCTATAGATACATATAAATCTAATGTGTAATGCCTGTGACTCCCTCAGGTTCGTTACGTGCTTACGTGACACGAAACCACAAACTTTCTGCTTGTCTTTCTATTTGCGGCTTATCTGATCTTGATAGGATTTCCAATAAAGATAGTAGAAGCTGGGGCTTCTATTACATTTACGCTATTTAAAGCTTTATCAACTTCGCACCCGTGTTCAAAGAACTAAGATTTACATAGAACCGCAGACCTTAAGAATTTCGTGTGCCGATTCCAAGTGCGGTCTACCCCAGTTTAGTTCATTGATGGCGGCGCTGGCGTCGTTTCTTCGTCTCTCTTAATAATAATAAATCTTTATTTGCTCGAATATGGTGACAATAGTTTTTATAAAGCATAGATAAAATGTTCATGCATATTCTACCACATAGTGGCGTGCAAATACATTGAACTCAATATTTCTATTAATTATACAATTTTATTCTTGTTATTATAATTATTGTGTAGTGACATTTAATTAATATATTATTTAGATTATGTAAGTTCATATTATAATCAAGGAGACTTCCATTGAATAACTGATAACATTTATTTTCATTTGTATTCCATTTAATTACATTTCATTTTAATTATATTTAATTTCATTACATATAATTTAATTTGAATACAACTTCATTACATTTAATTACATTAATTGGTTGCATTTCACATTATAGTTTATGTCTTTATCGTTTAAGAAATCATTAATATTATAATACAATTTATCATCTAACATGTCAATTAGTGATCTCTTAAATGAACATAAAGGTAAATTTATAATATTGTCAGGCAATTTATTATATAGTTTAATACACATATAGTACACATTTTTCTTTAATAGTTCTAATCTGATTTTGGGCAGACATAACTTGTCCTTGCGTCGGGTTCTACTATTTGGATAGTCGCCAAACCTTTGAAACAATTCTGGATGTTTTTTAACAAATGTACATATGTCTAAGATATATAAGCATGGCAGTGGTAAAATTTTTAGCCTTTTAAAAAGTGGTTTACAACTGTCAAAGGTACACTGTTCTCGTAGTTAAGATACACTGGAGGAACGTCCGCCTCTCTTGTTCTTACCGTAGGCAATGAATACAAATTTATATATAGAACCGCAGTCCTTAAGGATTTCGTGTGCCGATTCCAATTGAGGTCGGCCCCAGTTCGTAGTTGGCACCGTTGGCGGCGCTGGCGTCGTTCTCCGTCTCTCTTGTTCTTATACTGGGAGAACGACTGCCACGCCGCCAAGCAGCAATTTGGATCGCAGAAAGTTTGTCTTCAGGGCGCCTATAGGAAACGCGCTTCTATGTTTAAATATGAGTTCTTTGCCGTGACTCATAACGTTGTGTTATATACTTGTCCTAAAACCTTCCTAAATAAACTGGTTATACAACAACAAAAAATAAATTAAATTGGCCCAAGTTATCTAGTCCACGTTTATACTCTACTAGCTGACCCAGCGAACTCCGTATCGCCTTTTTAAGAGTTTTTATTTAATTCCGTTTTTTCCAAGCCCGTTTTCCAAAGTTACCATTGACTTAGCGCTTAATCTCTTATCATTTCAGAGTCTATAAATGATGAACAAACAAACATAGATTTTTATAGGTATAATATAATAATATTGAATTCCCCATTCCTTAAAATATCGGAGAAGATACCCACATCAACTTTAAAAAAAAAACCCGTCTGCCATCTTTGATTTCCTATCCGCCATCTTTGATCACGAAATAGATGTTGTATTTAGATTCCCCAACCCTTTAAACATCGGAGACGATAATCATTTAGATTTAAAAAAAACCCATCCGCCATCTTTGATCACAAAATAGGTGGTTTTTTAATTCCCTATTCCTTAAAATATCGGAGACGATACCCATATCGACTTTAAAAAAAATCCCGTCCGCCATCTTTGATTTCCTATCCGCCATCTTTGATCACGAAATAGATGTTGTATTTGGATTCTCCATCCCTTAAATCATCAGAGACGATACCCATATTGATTTTTTAATTTTTCCCATCCGCCATCTTTGATTTCCCATTCCCCATCTTGAATCACGAAACAGATGTTGTATTTGGATTCCCCATCCCTTTTAACATCGCAGACGATACCAATATTGATTTTTTTTAATTTTTCTCATCCGCCATCTTTGATTTCTCGTCCGCCATCTTGGATCACTAAATAAATTTCATATTATTAATCAGCGTCCCGAAAATCTCGAAAACGATACCCATATAGATTGTATCCTATTCGTATAGCCTTTTTTGCCTTTGACCTAACCCTCCCCCTTCTCGTTTGACCATTTTATTATTTTTGTCTGGCCCCTAAAAGTTGTGGCGTAATTTTATATAGCCTATATAGATGTTGTATTTGGATTCTCCATCCCTTCAAACATCGGAGACGATACCCATATTGATTTAAAAAAAAAGCCGTCCGCCATCTTTGATTTCCCATCCGCCATCTTGAATCACGAAGTAGATGTTGTATTTGGATTCCCCATCCCTTTAAACATCGCAAGCGATACCCATATCGACTTTTAAAAAAATCCCGTCCGCCATCTTTGATTTCCTATCCGCCATCTTGGATCACGAAATAGATTTTGTATTTGGATTCACCATCCCTTAAATCATCAGAGACGATACCCATATTGATATTTAAAATTTTTCCCATCCACCATCTTTGATTTCCCATCCGCCATATTGAATCACGAAATAGATGTTGTATTTGGATTCTCCATCCCTTCAAATATCGGAGACGATACCCATATTGATTTAAAAAAAAAACCCGTCCGCCATCTTTCATTTCCCATCCGCCATCTTGAATCACGAAATAGATGTTGTATTTGGATTCACCATCCCTTTAAACATCGCAGGCGATACCCATATTGATTTTTAAAATTTTTCCCATCCGCCATCTTTGATTTCCCATCCGCCATCTTGAATCACGAAATAGATGTTGTATTTGGATTCCCCATCCCTTCAAACATCGGAGACGATGCCCATATCGACTTTTAAAAAAATCCCGTCCGCCATCTTTGATTTCCTATCCGCCATCTTGGATCACGAAATAGATTTTGTATTTAGATTCGCCATCCCTTAAAACATCGGAGACGACAACCATATTGATTTTTTTAAACTTTCTCATCCGCCATCTTTGATCACGAAATAGACGTCGGATTTGGATTCCCCATCCCTTTAAATATCGGCGACGATACCCATATCGACTTTAAAAAAAATGCCGTCCGCCATCTTTGATTTCCTATCCGTCATCTTTGATCACGAAATAGATGTTGTATTTGGATTCACCATCCCTTAAATCATCAGAGACGATACCCCATATTGATTTTTTAAATTTTTCCCATCCGTCATCTTTGATTTCCCATCCGCCATCTTGAAGCACGAAATAGATGTTGTATTTGGATTCTCCATCCCTTCAAACATCGGAGACGATACCCATATTGATTTTAAAAAAAACCCGTCCGCCATCTTTGATTTCCCATCCGCCATCTTGAATCACGAAATAGATGTTGTATTTGGATTCCCCATCCCTTTAAACATCGCAAGCGATACCCATATCGACTTTTAAAAAAATCCCGTCCGCCATCTTTGATTTCCTATCCGCCATCTTGGATCACGAAATAGATTTTGTATTTAGATTCGCCATCCCTTAAAACATCAGAGACGACAACCATATTGATTTTTTTAAACTTTCTCATCCGCCATCTTTGATCACGAAATAGATGTCGGATTTGGATTCCCCATCCCTTTAAATATCGGCGACGATACCCATATCGACTTTAAAAAAAATGCCGTCCGCCATCTTTGATTTCCTATCCGTCATCTTTGATCACGAAATAGATGTTGTATTTGGATTCCCCATCACTTTAAACATCGCAGGCGATACCAATATTGATTTTTTTAATTTTCCCATCCGCCATCTTTGATTGCCCATCCGCCATCTTTGATCACGAAATAGATGTCGTATTTCGATTCTCCACCCCTTAAAATATCGAAGGCATATTTATATTTAAAATTATATATTGATATTTAAAATTTTCTCATCCGCCATTTTTGATTTCTCGTCCGCCATCTTGGATCACTAAATAAATTTCATAATATTAATCAGCGTCCCGAAAATCTCGATAACGATACCCATATAGATTGTATCCTATTCGTTTAGCCTTTTTTTGCCTTTGACCCAACCCTCCCCCTTCTCGTTTGACCATTTTATTATTTTTGTCTGACCCCTAAAAGTTGTGGCGTAATTTTGTATAGCCTATAGCCTTTCGGAATAATTGGGCTATCATAGGCAATAAAAAATTTTGAAATCCGACTGCTAGTTCCTGAGATTAGCCGACATTATGTTTTAGCCTTTTGCCCGGCCCCAAAGGGTCGAAGCGTTATGTTATATAGCCTATAGCCTTCCGGAATAACTGGGCTATCGTATACAATAAGAATTTTTCAGATCCGACC
Source organism: Euclidia mi (assembly GCA_944739405.2). NCBI lineage: Eukaryota > Metazoa > Arthropoda > Insecta > Lepidoptera > Erebidae > Euclidia > Euclidia mi. The sequence goes on along the minus strand of OX123190.2, from coordinate 3,546,063 downwards.
GGTAGTTCCTGAGATTAGCGCGTTCAAACAAACAAACAAACAAACAAACAAACAAACTCTTCCGCTTTATTATATTAGTATAGATTGTCAGTGACTAGGTACTCATCTGTCGGCAGGAACAATTCCCACTAGTCAAGCTTAATAGTTGTAGTTCGATTCTGATGCTTAATTCCTACGCTATAAGAATGTCACAAACGTCAAATTGCCTAACTTGACGAGTAGCCGTGTGTAACCTATACGTGCATCCTTTGTTTAGATTCATAACTTGTCCGGTAGGTGGCGCTGTTGTCGAATGCGGAAAATAAAGCAGGTGTAATCAGTAGGAATAGAAAAATACTTTGAAACAGTTGATTTAATTGATTTTATTTATTATGTACTTACATACAAAATATTTCACATACTGTACTAATTTATTAGCTTAGCCTTTTATGATGATAACATTCAAAACCTTGAGGTAACTCATTAAAACTTCTGAAAATCATCCGCAGGTCATGTCTTCTGCATATTTCTTTAACTGCCACTCGTTGACAGTCGCCATTTGTATCGATTCTGCTTGCATGATGTCTCCACACACCAAATACACAATTACTTTTTGCCAGTTCATCATGTATTAAAGGAACCAGCCCACTACATTTTGGAGTTTGTTTAGCACACAGATGCAAGGCTTTCCATGACAGATATCTAAAATGATTAATACAGTACACAAACATAATATCAGCTGGTTTGTTCTTCATCAACATTTCGAGCATTGCAATAGTTAATTTCACAGCTACCCTCTTTTTGTAAAGTTGCAATAAATCTTTCATTTCTCTTTCTTCACATAGTATTGCAATTATTGTGCAGAATTTGTTAGCTGATAGACAAAATGTAGTAAATATATGCCTCCAGATTAATTCCTCATCGTTATACAGTAAATTGAATATGTGGTTGTTGATTGGAATGCCTGATTGTCCAATGCGGCTCTCAATAAATTTATTCAAGTTGTTTATACCACCAGTGAAAGCAATTTTGTAACACATTTGTCCTGTGTAAATATTACAAGCTCTACTAACTTGCATTGTGGTGGTATTGTAGCTGTAGCCAAGAAAATTAATTTCTTCGGAATACCTTATTCTGTCATGTGGAAAATTAACTACCGTTTTATCACAGTTTATATTACTGTAATTTGAGAGAGCATTCAAAAACGAGAACGCATCACTTAATGAATCTGTAATATACAAGTAATCATCAACAACTCTTATAAACAGCTTGATGTTGTTTTCATCGGCTTTAAGATGCTTTGAAAAATATAGGTCATCCAAGTAGCTGTAGTATAATTCTGATAGTGCAGGTGAGTATTTATATCCCTGTACTAGTCCTTTTTTCCATTTATAGATTGCAGAGCCTGTGCGGATGAGAATTGGTTTCTGCAGCTCTGAAACTATTTCCTTAAACTGGAGGGTAATTCTTTTCTGTTTATTTATACATGTCTCTGTAGATAATAAATTCATATATTTTTCTGACAGTATTTTTGCTAGTTTTTCTCTGTTTATGGAACCAAAAGCATTACTTAGGTCAGTTTTAATAAAATACAGTTTAGGTTTATTTGTATTTAACCATTTAGCGTACATAGTATTGTATAGGTTTTCCACTTTTGTTACAGCTTTGCCCACCATTGATCTCAAAAATCTTAATCTCTCTTTAATTTTACACTTATCTAAAGTATTCTGTGGATTATTTTTATAACAGACTATAGGTCTGCAATCATTGTTAGGCTTCAATGTTAAATGCAATTTAGGAATGTCCTTTATCTTGGTTTTTAATCTTCTTCTATTATCAAGGCTGTGACTTCTTTTAGAAACTTTTGTTAGAGAATGAATTTCAACTTTTTGTAACACTTTTGTGTAAACCAATTTAGAAATTTGTTGATCATAATAGCTCTGCCAATGACTTTTCAAAAAATAAAAGAGTTTATTTTCATTAGAATCTAGCTTGCATGTGGTAACATAGAAATTTAAACAAATTATGGGAGCTAAAACGTTCTTGAGTACCCAAAAAAGGAAATGAAATAATATTTCATTACAATTTGGAAGATCTTTCCATGGTGGTACTGTTACATCCCACTTTCCAATCACATTCCCAAGCATAACATTTTGCCTTTTCATAGAATAAATAACATTATGAACAAGATTTTTAAATATCTTAGAGTTTTGATTGCCACCAAAAATATTTTTTGGAATGATTTCACACAAGGCTTTCCAACAATTTGTAAAAATATATTCTTTGTCTACAGGCTGTAGATATGAAACTTGATTTAGATGAAAAAAATATTCTTTGAAGTCATGTTTACATTTACTTCTCAGCGTATTTTTTAGAATAGATAAAATTTGCATAAGATTAGGATGAACGCCACTCACCAGTTTGTCTTCTTTAAATATAAATTTGCAAAATTGTATTTCGGACGAATTTTTCAAGATATCCCATTTCATTATATTGGTAAATGACCTCACATTTTGTTTATTTACAAAATATTGTGATAAACACACTATGGTCTCTATTGAATCCATAAATGTGTATACCTACTTGCTTTAAATTATAATAGTTAGTTTTAATACATAAATAACACAAACATGTAGGTAGTCAACTTTGTGTTCAAATTTTTCCGGGACTTGTTGCGACATGAATCAAAACTTACGTTGAACGTTCCAAGACACGCAAAAAATACGCTTCTCATAAAGCGTCTATATGGTCAAATTATTTAAAAAACATAGGATTGGAATAACTCTGAAATCTAAAGATAGATGTTGCGTTCTCAAAATAATTGTCAACTCAAATATTTGAATTTGAGGAAATTTGTTGAAGATTCTAAAATAAAATTAATGTGCATCAGAAAAACGAAACAGTTACAGATCATATTCTCGCGCCAAATCTCTGTTGTTTGATTAGTCAGATAAAATTTGACATTTGTTATCATTCTAAAAATAATTCATTGATATTTTTTTTAGTTGAAGATAGGGATGCTCAATTCAGGTCCTTTGTATCGATATTTTTGATCTCAATGAGTCGTAACACAGTGTATCGATCCACTCCATTTGATACGATCCAGTGGATCGATCCGGTACCGAATCATAAAAATCTTTACTACTAGCTGATTTTTTACGTTCACTGCGTAGTATGTGTGGGGTAAGATTGATTGACAGAATTCCGAATGCAGTAATACGAGAGCGATGTGGCCTGAAAGAAGATGTCGTGACAAGAATTGAGAAAGGAATGCTGAAATGGTTTGGGCACGTGGAGCGAATGAGTGAAGAAAGAGTGGCGCATCAAATTTAAGAGCAGTGGCGTAGCGTGGGGGGGGCCGGGGGGGCCATGGCCCCGGGCGGCACATTTAAGGGGGCGGCAAAAAAGGCCGCGAAAAAAAAATCATAATGATTTTCATTACGTGAAGACTTTGCAATATTCCGGTGGTCTGCGAGCCTGTTATGAGTAATTAATAAATCCCTATATCAGGGGAGTGCCGCCCCTGTGTGCGACGTGTGCCGCCCCTATTGCACAGAACACTATACTCTCACGAGCCCTATTGCCATGGCGCAACTGGCGCACACAGGCGCCAGGGCAATAGGGGCGACGCGTGCCAGATAAAATAATACAACATAATCTTTATAGTTGACTAGGGAAGAAAGCAGGTACAGGTCTCCTAAGGCAATAGTCACACCTGCGGATTAACTCTATGAGTTTAACTACCTATACGCTATTTGAACTTTGACTCCAATATTTATGATATTTGCGTTAAAATCAAAGCCGATTATTTCACAGACTTCAAACGCCTTCTGCTAATTTTTGGACGCAACTGCCCCATTTCCCGGCAGCTTCGTTATTCCCGGCCAAGGACGTGGTGGCGGGTACGGCGGTGCATGTGTTCTGTAAGACTATCGGGCTACGGCAGGCTCCCAAAATCAATTATACAGTATACCTTGCGTCTTATAACGAACATAATCTACGGCAAAAGAACACTTCGCCGAGCTCAAGGTAGAATTAAGTCACATAACGTGGCACATACTGCGGTTATCAGAAGTCCGATGACAGGAGGAGGACATGGTAAATCTAGAGTCAGGTGACTTTTGCTACCATCGAGAAGGCGACCTACTCTTGGGGTGGCGTCGGTTTCCTGCTCAGGAGGAACAGTTTGTGGAAGTCGGTAGTGTGACGACCCGGGTAGCGTACCTCGTACTTAAACTCACCTATAGGGGCGGTCTAAAGATGATGATTCAAGTATATGCGCGCAACTCAACTCAGCCTTACGAGATAGCCGAGGCCATGTACCAGGACACTGTTAAGGCAATGCCTAGTAAGACCAATGCTCAGTACTTCAACGCAAAAATGGAAGTACAAGAACGCGGCGAAACAAAAATCAGAGGCCACGGAGTGGTGTGGGGCACGAGAATCATATGACCGAATGCTAGTTAACTACATACCTCGTAGCAGAGAGCCTTTTCTTAATGAACTCCTTTTGTAAGAAGAAGCCTCACAGGCAGTGGACGCCAAGACGCCAGAGGTGGCCAAACCGCGATAATGTGACAAGCAAGGTGAATGACTATATCAAGACGGACCAAAACCACATATTTAAAGACGGTGATCAATACGATAAACACCTGAAGCGATTACCGACGAATACGAGGCTCTCTTAATATAAACCTCAGAACTGAAAGGGCCCAGTCAATGAAGCCTTCTCTCAGACTTACATTGCTCCTCCCACCGACAGCATTAAGCAGAGGACGGCCACAGTGGTCATGGTATTAGGAGATTCGTCTGCGATCGAGAAAACCCCGGGGATCATAAGTCTTCGCTCTGCAGTTGAGGCGACACAATCAAACAACACTACAATCGTGGATGGCCGCATCGTGAACTCGAGACTAGTTCGAGATTCTCGAAGACGTAGAAAGGTTTTATCGACACTTGTTTACCTCGCAGGCAGACCGACGACCACAGTGCCCTACTGACCACCGAAGCCGTCCCGAATGTCAAACAGAGTGAGGTGTGGTCAGCTCTTAAAAACAACAAAGCATCTAGTGATGACGGAAATTCATCGACATTTAACTTATTAAAATCCTTTAAGCCGTCTAGGCCTAGACTAAGCTATACATAGGTGCAGCAGAGAAACGGCCGCTGCCGTGCGCTTTTGCCGTAAAATTATTATACCGTATGTTCTATGATATTCGAGCGAGTGAGACAAATCAAATGACAATTTTTTTTTTAAATCCTTTAAGCCGTTCAGCGTGTAAAGCCAAACTAAAGCGCATACTGATAAACATACAAACATACCAAAACCCGAAAACGTTAGGTATAGGTACTCTTGCAGAAACATTGGGGTAAAAAGGGGGCGGCGAATTGCTGGACGGCCCCGGGCGGCAGAAACCCACGCTACGCCACTGTTTAAGAGGCTAACGTGTGTGGGCAAGTCGGACGCGGCAGACCTCGTCAGACATTCGTCGATCAGATTGGGGACATCTTAAAGAATGGCAAGGTCCGAAGCACCCGGAACTGGCGAGCATGTATGAACAGAGTAATGAATGTAGAGGAAACGCGTGAGGTTTGTAAGGATAGATGCAAATGGCGTTCCGTTGTCTCTGCCTACCCCGACGGAAAAAAGGCGTGAGTATATGTATGTATGTCTAATTTTTTAATTTTATGTTCGACTAAACAATAATTTTGTCAATTACTCCGATTGTCGAATCAAGTTGATTCCAACGTTCAGTTAATAGACATCAACCACCAGAGAAGACCAGTTACAATGTAGTTGGTACCATTAGCCATTGATATGGGACAGCTTCTTTGTATATCGACTCCACGATTTGCACAAAGTATCGTGGATTCGAACCCCACACGAGACAGCACTGTTTGTTCAACAAACTGTTGCTTCGAGTCTGTGTGTACTGAGCTCTGTTAGTTGTATGATTGTAAAGCCCACTGCAACATAGGATTAATTCCTATTGCGAGAGTGATACTATAAAAATGACAATTAACTACAAGTAAATTGAATACGATTTTTCGATGCCATCCTTGATGCATTTTCATCGATCCACCAGTGGAACGTATGTACCTATCGATACGGATCGAGCATCCCTAGTTGAAGATGAAGTAGCACTCAAGTAGTAGTAAATAGTAATCTGTGATTTTGTGTTGTCAAGTTGATAAGCTGTTACATTACAAGAGCTGTTATCATTTTGACTTAGTTACTTTTATCCGTTTACACTTTACATTGCTTAGGTTCATTTATAAGTTCTTGTAAGCTTGTAAAATTCTTTGTTATTGAGGTTAAAAATGTCGCGGTCTGTCGTGTGTGATTTATTAAAAATATTCAAAAGTAGTGTGGTTGCAGTTCAGCCGGAAAACTTTATTAACCGATCAGTAATATATAATTCTAAACTGCAACAGTTAACTATATCAAGCGACAATTATGATTTACAGAATAAAAATTTATATTTGATTGGCACTGGGAAAGCTGTACAAAACATGGCAACAGAAATTGACCATGCTTTAAGTTCTAAAATTAAACATGGTATCGTTAGCATTCCTGTCGGAAGTTTCGATTATAAAGCACAGAATCATAATATTATTTACTGCGAGGGTGCAGAAAATAATCTACCAGATGCCAAAGCTCTTTCTACAGCAATTAAAGTTAAAGAACTTATTACTAAACTGGGCAGCAATGATGTAATATTAGTTTTAATATCTGGTGGAGGTTCTGCACTATTACCTTTACCTAAATCACCTATAACACTGGATGAGAAAACTACCCTGATAAAAAATCTTGCAAATGCTGGTGCCGACATAAAGGAGCTGAATACAGTAAGAAAAAGGTTGTCAGATCTAAAAGGTGGCCAGTTAGCTATCAAAGCACAACCCGCCAAAGTTGTTTCTTTAATTCTTTCTGACATTGTTGGAGATCCTTTAGATTTAATAGCAAGCGGACCAACAACAGAAAATAAAGATGATCCAAGTAAAGCGCTCAATATTATTCATAAATATAAGTTATATGATGGGTTACCAGACTCAATCAAGTCAGTTTTAAACAATCCAACCAGTCATGATACGTTTCCAAGTGACAATGTAAGAAACTATGTAATTGGCTCAAACAAAATTAGTATAGCAGCAGCGATGGCAGAAGCCAAGGGCTTAGATTATTTACCTTTAAATCTTTCATATTCAGTCACAGGTAATTTAAAAACTGTCGCAGTTGAATATGCTAAACTAACAAAACTTTTTTGTTCACTGTTAAATGGAATGATAACTTTGGAAGACTTCACATCAAGATACATGTCATTGAATATACCAGGATTGTCAACTAAAATATTAGAAGATATTGAAGAGAATATTTTAAAAAGTAAACCTCTGTGTCTGATTCTTGGAGGGGAAATTACAGTAGAAGTAAAAGGTACAGGCAAAGGTGGTAGAAATCAACATCTTGCTCTGGAATATTCAAATTTAATTCACCAAACAAAGGATGAATATGGAAATTTTGATATTTATTTGCTAAGTGCTGGAACTGATGGTATAGATGGGCCCACAGATGCAGCCGGTGCCATAGGATATTTAAATCTAATCTCTGAAGCTAATGAAGAAAATATCAATACCCAAAACTATTTGGATGACAATGATTCCTACAATTTTTATAAGGAATTTAGAAATGGCAAATTCCATGTCATCACTGGCCACACTAACACCAATGTTATGGATTTACATATACTAGTGATCAGGAGGAATAAATAAACTTTTTGATGTATAAAAATATTTATTCATGTAGCTGATGGTTTTAAAAATAAATTCAATGTATTCGATTTCACCTTCTGTTCTTTCATTTTAGCTGATGCCAAAACTGCTTTTTGGCATAGTCCTGCATATTTATCTTTTTTCTTTTTGTTGTTATTTATGACTTTTGGTTTCTCCTTTATGGTACTAGGCAGAATATTGTTTTTGTTTTTTAGAGAAAACACATCTAATGTATTTGAATACACATTGGTGACTGCTACTTTCTTGATTTTAGATTTAATAGTTTGAGGGTTACTTTTCACTTCATTTGCTTTGATGTCATCTTGAGGCGTAATATTAGAATAATTACTGTCTGTTGTAGCTCTTAATTGTTTATGTGATTTGAGCACAGGTGTGATAGTACTATTCTTACAAAATGTGCATATTTGTACCTGAAAGTAATTAAAAGAGCTTAGATACTTAGCTATTTTCATCAAATAAAAGAATTAGCTGGTGGCTGAATAATTGTCATAACACTGAACACTGAATTATTGTCAGCATTATGTGATACATAGGATGGATACCTACATGAGAAATTATTGTTTATAGAGGATGCCTGCGGTTACACCCCTGTTATTTAAGGCTACTGCTCTGCTCCCATCGCTCAGTGCGATGTTATATAGCCTATAGCTTTCCCCGATAAATGGGCTATCTAACACTGAAAGAATTATTCAAATCGGACCAGTAGTTCCTGAGATTAACGCGCTCAAACAAATAAACTCTTCAGCTTTATATAATAGTATAAGATTTCGCCGGGTTTACGTGCATAATTATATGAAAAGCAATATTTGAAATAGATCTGTAATATTCACATGATAAACATTTGTAATGTCTTCTGTCATAAATAATTATTTTTTGGTGTGAGACGTGTGTTTAAAAAGACAATGATTTGAGTTGATAAATTGCTATTTCATAGTGTGGATATTTAATGTAGATCAATGATTGGAATAATTACTGGCAAAATAGCTGGTGATCAATTATTATAAATCTCTAAATGTCTGAATGGATATATATTATAAAGGATGGAATAACAGTAAATGAAAGTGTATGATTCCAAAATGATGAAAAATAAGCAACCGTGATAAACTTACTAATTCATTGCTGTTTAGCAAATCCTTTTTGCTGAAATCCGATTTTTTATCGCTGGTTATTTCTTTAGAAGTTTTAATTCGTTTTCTCTGGCGTTTACTTAGTTTAATGGCACGCACCTGCAAAAATAAATGATTACTCATAAGAACCACTGGGACTCCAGGTTGAAACTGGGATAACGCTAGGAGGAGGACGATGATGACTATTTAGATATTATGTTTCTTGAAAATCTGTCTTACTTTGACTTCAGTGTTATTTCTCCACTCAATACAACAGTTAGGACATCGTGTTTTAGAAGAGAAGTGTTTATCAGGAAGTGCGTACCCTCGTGTTATGTCTTTGCAACGCATTCTGAAATATAATAAACATTAATTCAACTGAAAGTGTTTTTCTAGGACAATAAAGTGACGTGACATACAAGTAATAACTTTTGAGTACGGTGTTATTAACTTCGGTTTTTGATTTGCCTATAACAGCAGCAATATTGTAAAGAAGTCCAACTTGGGCTTCAGTCATTTTTGAAACAGTAAAATATAACAATATTTACGCTACTTCAGTCTTACACAAACTCAATTAATTATTATAGGTTATGCTAATGTTTTGATGATTTTGACTTTTATGCAGGATTTGACAGTCATGTGCTCATGTCAGTCATGGACCATTGACCTAGAGTAATATGGACAGGCCCTACTTATAAAATTGGCATGTATACCTACGACCGCCTACGAGGTAAAGGTTGTACTCCAGAATCGATATTGACTTTGAGCCGGTGCAGCGTTGGTGAGAGCTAATTATACATAATAAATTGTAGATTTAGTTATGTTTTTGTAGATTGATATTTGTAGCAAGTTACTTTAGTTAGTTTAAATATTTATAATACAAATACGGGTGAAAATGCTTAAGCGAAAAACGTCCCTTGTCTATACTGTGTCGCTGAAGAATACCAGACATGAATAGTGCTATTTAGACCGTAACGAAACAGACTACCGCACTTAAATACCATGAGGGGGAAAAGAATAATCTAAATTGATTGTTTTCAAACATATTCAAGCACAAACTCAACAATTATATGTGGCACAAACAACGATTTGACAGTATATGTATTACAAAATCGGCAAAGAATATAGCTACACGGGCACATGATGATGAATGTTTTCAGTATATAATAGTGAGTGTATATAATAGTGATACAGATCGTGCTGGCTCCCTCAATCAAGGTTGAGCTGTACGATTGCTGTTGAATGCGGGCCATCAGCGGGCCGAGTCAGTCAAAAGCGTCAGATAATTTCCTGCATTGTACTTGCATACTAAACCCTTTTTTTGTCTGGACTTTAAAAGATGAAGAAAAGACTAAAGAAATTGAAGTGACAAAAAAAAACAATGACTCTGAGTTTGTTTCGGCTTTTCTTCTTAAGAAGTCATTTAGCTAGGAAAAGCCGGCATAATCTAGAATAGGGTTTTGACATGTATAAGTGTTGTAAACAACCAAAATGCAGAAATAAATATGTCTTTATGTCTTTAGTGAACTATGGCTATTACTTTTTTCTGACAGAGGTATCACTAAGACATAACGAGACAAGGCTATGTTTGGTGACTGTATGCCGATTTTGGTTATAGTTGTATTTATATAATGTTATTTTTATGTATGTGCAATATACCCACTCCATATAGTTTTATAACTCGTTGTCATGGACTCATGACCATCTCATGACACTTGACTTTGACACCTTTGTCAGTTTTGACCATAGAGATAATCTCTATGGTTTTGACTGGTTTTGTCAAAGAAATATAACCTAAGGCATAGAAGTAACACTAAATAACAACAGCGGTTGCTATGATTGATATCTTCTTTCTAATGGCACATGCAGTATGATAGAAAGAGCTGTCGATAGGTTTAGCAGCACGCTCTTATAGCAGCCGCGTGGTAGGCAAACAGTAGACAAAACATAGAGTTAGGAAACCGAGTGTTGTTCGTAACAGTGATGATTTATCGATAAATATTTTTGGTCAAATGTCTAACTTTAGTATGTGTCGATATATTTAAGCCGTAGAAGTAAACAACTAAAATATTGAAATTGTAGTTTTTGCTGTCGACGCAGGACAGTGCTTTGCAAAGACTTGCCAGACAGACAGTACTAAAATAATTCACGTGTTTAATTGTTCGTTTTAGCCATAAAATCTATTGACAAAAAGTATTCATAAACTAATGAGCAATGCGTGGCGATGAGATGCTAAGAAACTGTCACTTAGATTATGTATTGTACGAATTATACCAGATTGGCTAATGCGGCACGGCAGGCTTTGGCAATTTGTTTGCGTCGCATCATATCACGTTGCTTGCTATCGCTAACGTTGGACACTGCTCGATTTTTTTAGAGTTGTAGGTAATCCGACTGCCACGCCGAAGCTTGCGGGTTTGATTCCCGCTCAAGTCAAACATTTGTGTGCATGAATATGGATGTTTGTCTTGGTCTGGATGGTACTATGTATAATATGTAATATATTTACAGAAAAGTATATATGCATGTTTATCGATTGTCTTGTACTCGCAGTACAAGATATGCTTAGTTTGGGACCAGATAATGTTGTGTGAATGTGAAAGAATATTATATTTTATGGTAGAATATTATGTAACGGACTACAAGGCAAGACGTCTTTGATCAGTCAGGATAGCACTAATATGATAAATAATATAGAAGTAGGTAGATTAATTAAAATCGTTGTAATTATTATATTTTATTAATATGTTCAAACTAAAATTACACACTTTTTGTTTAGCTTTGGATAAATAATTCTACCGGGTGTGCAATGTCCGGGCATAAATGTAATGTAGGCAGAGCTTTCGGTTTTAAACGACGCCAGGTGCTTTCTGTCTTTAAAAACAGTCTTTCTCAAAATGACGTGAACAAATACGGTGGTACTTCTGCTAAATCAAACTAGGCCGTCCAACGGCATTTATCCAACGTTTTCTTGTGACGTCATTAATAGGCAACCTGTAATATAAAACACCTTCTTAATAATAAAAAATGCTACTCACATCCCTAAACCATCTACTATTTTATAGATGCAAAAATGTAAGCCTACACACGCGCGTACACTGGAACACTTGGCTTTAGGTTAATAGACGCTACTTTTAAGGTAGGTATCTAAGTAAATTATGTACATTAAACTGCGCTTACTATCAAACGTGCGATAGAAAATTAGACCGCTGGACGTCTTTGTTTATTGCCAATTTAGCAACCGCGGCTACCCGCTGTCGCTTCCAGCGACAGTTTTACATTCATGTCCGATAGTTAGTTTCCGTATTTATCCCTCATTTAAAAACATCGATATCTCCTTTCACTGTCAAATCCCATCACTAAGGCTATTAAATCAATAAATGTACAAAATAACAATTTGTGAGTTAAATTCATAACACATACGTATGCAAGCTGTTCCTTTGATTTGCAACACAATGATATTGTGTAAACTTAACACTCATTATAGCATTAATACGAGAAAAGTAAATAAATTTGTTGGAAAAATTCCGACTCACTGCTAGAAGATAAAGTTTCTCCTGTTATTTCCGTTCCGAGAATAGCGGCATCCACATCCCGATATCACATACTTGATGTGTATTAATTAATGAGTACACTATTTAATTATTATAAGCTTACTTACTATTTAAATGCAAAAAAGTTATTAAAAATATAAACACAAACGCCCAACAAATTTTACACTGATGACAGATCACAGCACGGCTATTTAGAGAATGTAGTCAAAGATATGAGTATGTAAAGAGTCTATGCCTCTTTAAATGAGACGCGTAATTTGACGTTATGATTAACCAACTAAGACCAACTGACATTACATGTTGCACGTTCGGTATAAGAAAATTTATAGGGCATGTTCTCTCTAGTCTAAACGTCCAAACTCTTTGGGTTTTGTCCGTTTTGACCATAGAGACACGGTAATAATATCTAACAGTATTGTAACTCCATACAAACGCACGAAACTCGAGTTATACCTACGCGCCTCGAGCAGAGTACCCATTAAACTGTGCGGACTGTGCCAAGAGTACCCACAGCCGCGATCGTGCCGCAGGTCGCATGCGGCGCGTCTGGTAGGTATATAACTCACGAAGGCGGCCGAGTTACAATACTGTTAGATTATATTACCGTGATAGAGATATTAGATTAGAGTGGCAGAGTTGGGCCAATTCGTGTCCGCCGGTGGGAGAGAGAACGCAAAAGTTAAAGGCCCTCTGCATCTCTCACTAACAGTACACGCACAACATTTTTTTTTTATAATAATAATAATCATTTATTTGCAGAAAATGTGGTACAGAATAGGTGGAAAAAATATAAAAAGGACAAGACACATTTTGCTATATCTAGGTAGCATGCAAATATTAATACCTATATCTATGCGAAAAATAACATTGAATTTAAGACAAATTTATAGATCGAGAAAAATAAAATTACCAATGAAAGAAGAAAACAATGAAAAATAAAGAAAATCTAAGGTACTTATTACTTAATAAACATTCACTACACTAATGCATTTCTGAAGTGATATGACTGCGAGGAGTACTCTTTTAAAAAATCATTTATAGAGTAAAAGCATTCTTCTAGAAGCCATTTCTTTAATGCAGTACAAAATTTTGTATAAGGAAGATATGTAATATTCTTCGGTATCGCGTTATAAATAAGTGGCGCCATATATACACAACTAACCCGAAAATCTCTAGGCGAGGTACTGGTAATTTAAAATATGAGTGATTGATTTTGCGTCTGTTAGTGTTGTCTTTAAGTTCAAAGAGGTCTTTATTGCACTTCAAAAATTTTTCCACTTCATAAATAAATATGCTAGGTACGGTTAACAAGTTTTGGGATGTAAAAATGGGCTTGCATGTATCCATCTATTTTAGGACAAATATTGCACGAATACACTTTTTTTGGGCTATAAATACTCGCATAATTTCCGATGAATTACCCCAAACTACGATACCGTAACGTATAATGGAGCAAACATACGCATGGTAAACCATTAAAGCAGTTTTCCTTGAAACAATATCTTTAACTTTTTTTAATGCAAAAACAAACTTATTGATTTTTTTGCAAATATTTTCTACGTGATACCTCCACGTCAGATGTTCATCGACTGTAACACCTAGAAATTTTGTGCTGTGTATTTGCTCTTTTTTTTACCATCATAATTAACTGAAAGTTGAAGTTCTTGTGTTTTTGCTGTTCTAAAATGAATAAGTTTGGTTTTTTCTATGTTTATTTTTATAGCGTTTGTATCAAGCCATTTAATTATATTCTGGAGTGTCTCATTTATTTCATTTTCATATGATTGTAAGTTATTACTACCTATTATTACTGTGGTGTCGTCTGCAAATAACACACAGTTGTGGTGTTGTATTACTTGTGGAAGATCATTGATGTAGATGAGGAATAGCAATGGCCCCAAGATGCTCCCTTGCGGTACTCCGCAATAATTGAACCTAAATTCAGAATCAAAAGATTGTAGAAAATTAGTGCTACTATTGAATTTAGTTATTCTTGTTATTTGTCTTCGGTTGTTTAAATATGAAATTATCCATTGTAATTGTATCCTCTTATGCCAGTTTTAACAAGCTTTTGAATAAGTATGTCGTGACTTACAAAATCAAACGCTTTGCTAAAATGTAACAATAGGACACCGGATGGTATTTTTTTATTTATATTATTTATAACAGAGTTTATTAAAGAAAATATAGCATGCTGAGTAGATTTATTTTTCTGAAAACCAAATTGTTCTTTGGCCAATACGTCATATGTATTATAAAAACTAATCAACCTTTTATACACCACTTTTTCAAATATTTTAGAAAATATGGACGTTAAAGCTATTGGCCTATAGTTATTTTTGTCAGTTCTTGAACCTTTTTTGTGTAAGGGTTTTATTATGGACAACTTTAACTTCTCTGGAAAACATCCTTGTTCAAGAGACAAATTTGTTAAATACCCTAATGGTTCTGATATAAATTGAGACACGAGTTTAATTAGGTCCGTACTGAAATCATCGGGGCCTGACGATTTTGTGTTTTTCAGTGACATTATTATGTTGCAGATTTGTATTGAATTCGTGGGTTCCAAAAATATACTATGGTTGATATTATTGAAATGACTATCTTTGAAAAAAGTGGTGTTATTATCGTTTGTAATTATATTCTTTTCTACAATATCAATAAAATAACTATTAAATATATTAGCTATTTGAGATCCTGAGTTTACTGTAGTTTTGTTGTTATCAATCCTATCGACATATATCTGGGACCTTTGATTGCCCATGTTGCGTTTAACAACATTCCAAGTAGCTCTACACTTATTACTAGAGTAAGCAATATACTTTTGGTGACTGGTCGATTGTCGGTGATTTATACATTTTCTTAATATGTTTGAATACATTTTAAATTTATTTTTACACTCTATAGTTCTATTTTTGTAGTAATCTAATCTCAATTTTCTTTTATTTTTACTGCAAGTTTTAAGACCTTTAGTTAACCATTTTACTTTAGTACCTATATGGAATTGTTAAACTTTTATTTTAGGGAAACATAGTTTATAAAACAGACACATCAACATTACGCAACGGCGTGCTACCTGTAACTATTATTTATATTAGTTTATTAGTAATCAATAGTTTAAAAGTTGTTTTTATTGATACACGAAGATAGTTTGAAGTGACAAAAAAGTATATATATTTTTAAACTATTGATTACTGATAAACTGATCTAAATAATAGTTACAGGTATCACGCCATTGCACAATGTTTATGTTGTGCAAGTCCTGTTAGAGAGAGATGCAGGGGGCCTTTAACCTGTTGCGTTCTCTCTCCCAACGGCGGACACGACCATAGAGATATAAAGGATCGAGTGGCAGAACAGTACCTAACTCAATACTGTGTCGTGTCCATAGAGATATTAAAGGCGCACGCAAACTGTTCGGACGCGACTTACTGTCGCGACAGTTAAGGCGCACGCAAACTGCTCGGACGCGACTTACTGTAACACGGGTGTGCACACTATGTGTCGCGACAGTAAGTCGCGACACATAGTGTGCACACCCTTTCGGACGCGGCTCTCTGTCGCGTCCGCGTCCGATACAGTCATAGACACGCCATGCTGTCTATGCGATACACTATGGCTAGGTAGGAGCATATTTTCTTAATTCAGGGCACTAGCAGTTAGCACTATTAGATTATATTATTGGTAGATCTTGAAGTAAAGCAGAACTGTTGAATTGAAAGTGAATTTAACATTTTTTGACTATATTCGGTATAAAATAACTATTAAGGCCATACCATGGACAATATACGGATGACAGTAAACGTCCGCGGACGTTTGTAAACGTCCGCGGACGTTAACTGTCATTTTCCCAGATTGCTATCGAACGTCTGAACGCTCAAGGTCACGTCCGCGACAGACGTCCGATAGTGTGCACACTTGAATGGATTTTCCTTGTCCAGATACCCTTCTGCCCGCACAAACTATCTGTCGCGACTTACTGTCGCGACAGTAAGTCGCGACAGATAGTTTGTGCGGGCGTTAAGAATAGAGTGGCAGAGTGGGGCCTGTTCGTGTCCGCCGGTGGGAGAAAGAACGCAACATTAAAGGCCCCCTGCATCTCTCTCTAACAATACATGCACAACATCAACATTACGCAGTGGCGTGCTACCTGTAACTATTATTTAAATCAGTTTATTAGTAATCAATAGTTTAAAAGTTGTTTTTATTGATACACGAAGATAGTTTGAAGTGACAAACAAGTTTATATATTTTTAAACTATTGATTACTGATAAACTGATATAAATAATAGTTACAGGTAGCACGCCATTGCGCAATGTTGATGTTGTGCATGTACTGTTAGAGAGAGATGCAGGGGGCCTTTAACCTGTAGCGTTCACTCTCGCACCGACGTAAATAAAATTGCAGTGTCTGTTTGCAGGGGCGTCGCCAGCCGATTGTCTAGGGGGGGCAAAGTTGCCAGCCGATGGCCTTGGGGGACAAGTTGATATGGAAAATGAGAAAAGTACGAATTGTAGGTTTTTTTGAGTCTCTAAGGAGGGTCAGCTGGCCCCCTCTACTCCCCCTTGGCGACGCCCTTCTCTGTTTGTAATATTAAAATAACCGCTTTTTACTAAATGCATATGGATGTATACACGGTACATACAGAAATGAAATATTTTACAATTTTTGTCTGCCTGTTTGTTCTCGCTAATCTCTGGAACGGCTGGACCGATTTTGACGGGACTTTCACTGGCGGATAGCTGATATACCAAGGAGTAACATAAATTAACCGGGTAAGCGAAGTAGTTCCCTCAGGACGCGGGTGAAACCGCGGGAAATAGCTGGTTACCTATATATTTTTGCTATGGCAGACTGTTGACCACGCTCAGTACGCCAACCGTGCACTGAATGACGCGGGAAATCCAGGACGAGGTAGGTAGGTATTTTAAATATCGTATTTTGGTAAATCTTTCCATACATCCATGACTTTTTTAAACTTCATTACAATTTTATAAGTTATATTACACAGAGTAGTTATACAACGGATCACTTTGCGTATCAGATTATGTAACTTGCTAGGTAGGCCCGCGGTTACACCCGCGTTATTTAAGGCTGCTCCGCTTCCGTGGCTCACACCGTGATGTTATATATAGCCTTCCTAGATAAATGGGCTACCTAATACTGAAATAATTTGCAATTGAGACCGGTAGTTCCTGACATTAGCAAGTTCAAGTAAGCAAACAAATTCTTCAGCTTTATATATTAGTATTAGATAGTACTTATAGATTATTATTATATATTAATTTTATAGCTAAGTTATCTGACTATGTTGTTAAGTTTAAGATTTGTACGCCGGAAACGGCAGAATATTATGGACATACATCATTTTGTAACACCACTGTAACAACAATATTCTAACAAATAAATGGATTATTATTATTATATTATTATTATTATCGGTAACTATACCCAGCTGAACCGGCAAACATCGTTCTCTATCTAATCAATTTTATTGTTGTCTCTACACTAATCACCGAGCCACATGAAATTTATATTTGGTACAGCCGAAGTATTCGCTTAGATAAATAACAAATACTTAAATACACAACGAATTCCTTAAAAATCGGTCGAGCCGTTTCGGGGAAGGTATAACATAAACACCGTGAGAAAACAGTTTGATTGTTACAAAGTATCGAATAGTCAAAGTAGGTAGTCAGAATACCACGGACTACTGCGATTTATTTGCGTGCAAATTCGGACCAGGCCCATCGGCTAGGTACTGTTTATTCAAGTACTTACCTTCATTCCATTTCACACGAAGAGATGGCGCTAGTTGGTATAAAAGTGTCAAAAGTGCGATACAGACGCGCAACGCGGCGGCGTGTGGCGTCGCACAAATTGCTTTGAGGCTTGGTACAGAATTAAAGTCAAAATCCTTTATTGATATAAGTCACAATATGACGCTAATGATCGTCACTTTTTAAAATAATTATGTAGATTGTAGAGATACTTATGTTTCTGCTACGTTTGCAAACAAGAGTGTAGAACCATGAGAAAGAACGGGCAATAAAACTCACTTATGTATTAAGTATATTTTTAAAGATTATTAGGATAAATACTTGCAGTTGCCGTGTTAATGTTACATTTTTAGAATTTTAGAATATTTTTATTTGCATAAATGTGGTAAATACAGTAGATGTTTTACAATAATACTTAAGCACTAGACACATTCACTAGTATATAGTTGAAATAAAAATAGGTACAATTCATATTTAATACAATGCGACTAAAAATAATAATAACTGTAACAAAGATAATGAAATTCGTAATGTCTTAATTACTATACCAAAGCATTTCTAAAATGATACGATTTGCTTTTATAATTTTTTAGGAAATCATTCTGCTATTAACCATTTTCTTAAAGTAATACAAAACTTATAGTACGGGACGCTGGTAATATTTGTTGGCAAAGCGTTATAAATAAGTAGCGCCATGTAGACACAGCTATAATATTCTTATTCATCATTTCATATTAATTGTATACGAATTTGCAGCTCCAGAAGATTTATTAACAGATTGATTGGCTAACAATTATGAATTGAATAAGGGTTGAAACGACCATCTCGCTGCTTAACACTACACCGAGTGTGGGTTTGATTCAACCCAACAAGCCACAAGTGTGACAACACTGTGTAACTATGAGAGCCTGGGTTTTCTCTGTGTCCCGTTGGTTGCATGTTTTTAAAGACTACGCTTACGCGATACAGGATTCAGTTCTAGTGCGGGTGTTGTCTTTATTTCTATAAAATCCTTGCGTTACTGACTGACTGACAGACACGCTACAACCGAAACTATTGAGCGCAGGAAGCTGAAATTTGGCATGTATGTTCCTTGGGGACCGTAGGGGTGCACTAAGAAGGGATTTCCCGAAATTCCCACGGGATCGGCCAAAACGGGTAAATTTAAAAAAAATGCAGGCGTAGCCGCTGGCGTCCTCTAGTTATAAAATACAAGAGGTAGCGGTAGCCTAGTAGATACACCAACAGACTGGTATCAGGTTCGAATCCACGGTGTGCTCCACTGAATTATCGGAGTTATATGCGTATTGAATTTTCAATTATTGCTTGCTCCATCGCTCTATCCCTCGGAGTGCACGTTAAGCCGTCGGTCCCGGCTGTCATGAAGATCTTTGACAGTCGTTATAGGGAGTACCTCTGAATACTTTAAGACTAGTCTAAACCACGAAATATCACTATGCCTTTTGGTTGCTATGGCTGCGGAGGTCAGGTAGGCAGTCGCTCTGTGTAATATAATAGCTAATATACAGTCAAATCTGGTTTGACTAGTAAGTGTGAGGCTGATTGGCCACTGGAGCGGACAGGTGCGGAGCGGAATTATTACAATCTATAGAAAACGTTAAACTTTCGCAGTAGAGATTTTACTCGTTTCTATTCAGTGAATAGCCACCATAATATGCAGCCGAATTGAGATATTAGACATAACCCGGTATAGAACATAATTACGTAATACCTCATGGTAAAATCTTCCAATCTTAGGTATATAATAATGAGACGAACACAATTAAAAGATACGAAATGAGCGCGCAAGGTGAAGCGATTTAGCAAGTAAAGAAATTGTAATAAAAAATTCTTAGTCGCATATTATTCAGATGTTACTTATTGTCATAATAGTTTTAGTGTGTCCCATTTGTGGCAGAATAAATCTTTTCTTTATTTTTATGTGAGACAAGACAATATCGTTCGTGTTTCATGTATCAGCTACATGCGGTCTACGGGTCTACGGGCTACGGGACTACGGATCTACCGTAGCCGCGTAGCAGTGGCTAATGCGCTCTAGCGAACATACGCTGAAGGCTTAAATACTTGCGTGTAAACATTACTGTGTTCTTTTAGCATTAGCTACCAGATCTATGCTACAACCAATTTAATTAATATAAAAGTTAAAAAAATAAAATTTATATAAATAAAAATGAATCACCGAAATGTCTGTATGCGCTAAACTTTTAAACGACTGCACCAAATTGGATAAATCTTTTACGTGTTATTGTCAGATGAAGGTTTAAAAATTATTAGCAAATGTAATAAATACAGTAGTAAAAAATAACTAAAATAAATTTCTTTGGTGAATTCGTAGTAGATGTCAAGATCTGGTAGAGGAATTTCAGGGCCCCCTATTAATTATGTGGGACCTAAAAATTCATGGCGAAATGTGGGTGTAATATTACACCTCTGCCTACCTCGGGGATACAAATAAAAACACATACACAAAGTAATATACATACATACATACATAGACTCACGCCTGTTTCCCCGAAGGGGTAGGCAGAGGCATATTAAACGCCCACTTTTCGCCAGTGTTTTGATCCCACGTAATAGGTGGCGAGCCTATTGCCGCTTATTGGGACATTTTGTTTGCCAGAGCCTCGTCCGTTGATCGGCAGGTGCACCACTTGCAGGTGAGGTTGGCTTGGGACCCTAAGTTCTTGGTGGGAACCCTAAGATAATGCCATGGGCATTATCTACCAGTCTACCTAAGAGTGGGGCAGACAGAGATAAGAAGTAGGTGTATTAGGTATATGATGTACCCCCCCGTGGGATCTCCACCTTGTCGTGGTGGGAGGGCTCAGTAACCAAAAAAAGTAGGTACCATAAGTTGAAGATTAACAGAAGAGTGAAGATTTCACTCATGGTTAGAACATAAGTATTGAACGTAAGGAGTTATATATTGAGAAGATGTGAGAATAGTGTATAGAGTAGTGAGAGCACGCAAACTACGGCGGTGATATAGAGGGAGCCACTTAAATTGGGAATGATAAGTAGACACTTTTTTTTTTAATTAGCCTATATTTTCGCACCACTGAGCAAAGGCCTCGCCCTTGGATTTCCACAAATCTCTGTGCTTTGCGATCTCTGGCCAGCCGCCCTCAAAAGCGTCTAGGTCATCCCGCCATCACCGTTTAGGACGTCCTCGTCGCCATGGTCACACTTACGAAATTAAAAATCAATCGAATACAGTTATTCAGAAGACGGTTATATTTATTGAGAAGATCTGTATTCAGGTCAAAGTAACACACATCATCAAAGTTGATCAGAAGAAAAATTAAAATATGCACAAGCATTGTTGTAGCAATTAGAAGCGCATTTCTTAAGGATTTCGTGTGCCGATGCCAAATGGCGTGTTGGCGACTGTCGTCAGTGTAGTACGTAGTTGGCGCTGTTGGCGGCGCTGGCGTCGTTCTCCGTCTCTCTTGCTCTCGTAGTTAAGATACACAGGAGGAACGTTCGTCTCTCTTGCACTCATAGAAACAGCTGTCACAGCGCGACTGCCACGCCACCAAGCGGCAATTTGAGCAAAGAGAGTGCCGGTGACTATCTGATTTACCTGTGTCACCTGAGCTTAGTATCTTCTTGGGTTTACACAAATGTTACACTACAGTTTACGGATTTTATCGCGTTATATTGGCTTCACTAAGCTATTACATTTAAAAAGAATGATCTAGACACCACATTTTTTAATTTATTACTAGTCGACGTTTCGAATTCTTTACAGGATTCATGGTCACCCACCTGAGCTTCCCAATTCTACCGTTAGGTCGACGATAGTTCCGTTTAAAATATGGCTGGTAGTGTTGAGGAAGAGTAGGGTTGGAGATTTTGGGCAGAGGAATTATATGGCCTTTGCTCCACAATGAAGGAAAGGTACCAGAGGCAAAAGTTTATGTTGTGGGATATTGCCGACAGGAGCTGATCTAGGATCGTGGTAATCATAAGACGGCTAATGTTGTCACATCCCACAGCATTACACCTTATAGAGAGGATTATCATTTTGATCCCGGAGACTCTGGAGAAAAGATTTTATTTTAGGTTGAGGTTTGTTTGTTTTTCGTGTGAGTGTTTGGCCAACTCTGGCGACGGAGTTTACAGACCGCCCGAGGACCTTCGACGTGTACTAACGATCCTTATCCTTAGACAAGAACCGGGACCAACAGCTTTACGTGTCCCCCGAAGCTCGGTAGCGATCAGATGTAAATGCCACACACGGTCACCCATCCACGTGGTGACCTGTGCAAGCGTTGCTTAACCTTGCCGATCTGTTACGAATGGAAAGTCAAGACTCTCTATGAGCGCTACTGGATTGAGGTAGCCCGGCTAAATATTTGACAGCGAGGTTCGTAGTTCGGTGATCCAGCGAATCAGTAGAGGTGAAATGCTTGTTGATATCATCCAAACTAGGAGTCCCATGGTAGTCAATACGCCACTCTTTGCCAATCCCTAGTGTTTCAAGGAACTTCTAGATGTATCGGAGGCCGGACTTAAAAATCTGATGACATAGTTATCCAATTGACTCAGGTGATAAAAGTGTCTTTTTTATAATTTACCCTTTACAAACAACAACAATAAAACACAGAATAACAAGATAAAGTAATATTGTGTTATGCATCATCCATTTACAAAAAGAAGCAAAATCCCATAAAAAACACCTTTTTCCTTGTGACGGAAAAAAACAAAAAATACTGGCAGTGTGTTGCAAGAAAAAGTAAGTAGGATATTGGGTGAGCGCACGAATTAAAAGCAAAATGTCGGTATACTTACATCTTACATCGTGCGCAAGCAGTTATGCAATATGTTTGTTAATGTGCTTAGAGTCAACGGCATACATTTATTCTATAAAATGTATCCACAAAAGTCGCCAAACACTTCAAATAATTGTCGAGTCTTTATTAGTGCAGAAGAAGAGAGAAGAAGAAGTCTTTATTAGTAGAACCTTGCTGATTTCAGCATAAATGGGCCGGCTCGACCGTGGAAGTATTACCCTATCACAGAAAATCGACGTAAAGTAAAAGTACTTAAACTGTTGCGTTTCGATCGGTGAGTGAGAGTGCCGGTGGCCCTATCCCCTAATCCTTCTCCCTCATCCCACTCCTCATCTTATCCCTTTTCCCAACCCCAAGGGGCGGCAACGCACTTGTGACTCCTGTGGTGTTGCTTGTGTCCATGGGCGGCGGTAATTGCTTACCATCAGGCGATCCGTCTGCTCGTTGGCCGCCTATTACTATAAAAAAAAAACTTTTATCAATAATTTGTTTCTCTCTCTTCTCTCTGCTAAATATTCCAGCTAAACTCCAAGTGGCAGTTAAGCAGGTACGTATTTAACGGTGAACATTTATTGATTTTAAAGCGAGACATCCCACACCAGTGATTAATTATATCACGCGGGTGACTTTACAAACATTTGTGGTACAGAATTCACAAAGTGTTGTCTAATGTGGGAATGGCACCCACAGAACTAATAGCTATAGGTAGTATATTTTAGTTGCGGGAATCATCCCTATTGCTAGTGACGATAAAAGCCGTCAATGCATTCATCGTACTTATTTATTAAAGCTTGCTTTAGCAAACAGTTCTTACCTGATTCTGGTTGATCTCTCTATAGACTACCGCACACGTGTAGAACAAAAATAAAACTGACGGGCCAAACTCCGTCAAATTTTACGGAGAAACAATAAAAATAGAGATTACACCTGTAGGTTTTCCTTTTGTATTTTGTTTCCTTTTAAGTTCACTTTTAAATAAAGTTTCCTTTTGGCATGCTCGTAGCATTGTCAGAAATGTCGTCCATGACTCAAACTTAGGTATTTACTTGAAAGTAGGTACGTAGGTAGGTGTTTTTTATCATCATCAGCCCTTTATACTGTCCCACTGCTGGGCACGGGCCTCTTCTCACTATGAGAAGGGTAAGGCCATAGTCCACCACGCTGGCCAAGTGCGGGTTGGCAGACTTCACATGTCTTTCAAGAACATTATGGAGTACTCTCAGACATGCAGGTTTCCTCACAATGTTTTCCTTCACCGTTTAGCAAGCGATAATAAAATTAACAATTTAATACGCACTTAACTTCGAAAAGTCATTGGTGCGTGCTGTGGATCCGAACCCGAGACCCTCTGCGTAGCAGTCTGTCAGTCTCTCCACTCAGCTATCGCTGCCTTGGTGTTTTTTATGATTTCATAAAATTGTCAGCTATTGCAAGTCTAAGACAATCTCGCATTTTTATTAGAGACTAGAGGACGCCAGCACCTACGCGTGCATTTTTTTTAAATTTACTCGTTATGGCCGATCCCGTGGGAATTTCGGGAAATCCCTTCTTAGTGCACCCCTAGGGTCCCCAAGGAACATACATGCCAAATTTCAGCTACCTGCGTCCAATAGTTTCGGCTGTAGAGTGTCTGTCATTCAGTCAGTAACGCAAGGATTTTATGTATTAAGAAGACTAGAGGACGCCTACAGCTACCCAATGTTTTACTTAACTGTTTCTGCCCGATCCCGTGTGAATTTCTGGAAATATTTTCTTAGTGCACTCCTACGGTGCCCAAGAAACATACCTACATGCCAAACAGCTTCGGGCGCCAAAAGTTTCATTCAGCAGTCAGTAACGCAAACATTTTATATAAATACCTATACAGATTTATCGAACTAATGTTCTATCTAAGCTACTAATTACCGTGCAATTATATTCAACTAAGTAGTATTGTTTACTTACAATTATATAACTACATAATACCTAACTATCGTTGGATATAATTTCATACAGTGAAGATAATAACTTAAGTATGATGCTTGAGTATTATTATGTACATTAAATTTATACAAGTGATATAGAAGGTGTAACAGATGCAGAACCTTACAAAATGTAAATTATGTGTATTATGCAAAAACTGGCGATGAAAAAGAGTGACCGTGAGTTTTATTGCCCGTACTTTCTCTTGGTTCTAGGCCCTTGCTTTGCGAACGTGGCAGTAAATGTAAATGTAGAGTCTATTAGTAATTATTCTATAAATTAATTATTTTGACGTTCATAAGCGTCACATTGTGACCCAAATGAATAAAGGATTTTGACTTTAACTACATACATAGTCTCACGCCTATATCCCCAAAGAGGTAGGCAGAGGTATATTGCTACACCCACTTTTCGCCAGATTTATTTTAGTCCCAGGTAATAGGGGGCGAGCCTATTGTCGTACGGGGCACATTGCCAGACTCCGTGTTGCTACTGAGAATTTACGGAAAAACCCAATAACACTTTGCCCGACCCCGGAATCGAACCCGAGCCGTGCCGAGACCTCCCAAGCCCACGCGCACATTTATGCCGCGAGACCAACGAGGCAGTCTTATTAATTTTTTTATTCTACTCGTTAATTTGTGCATGATGCTTCATTTTACATCGGGAATCGAACCCGAGACCTCCCAATCCCACGCGCACATTACATATGCCGCGAGACCAACGAGGCAGTCCTAGTTGGAGATAATTATGTAGTTTAAATACGAAGGCTTTGGAGACAGTCGTGCTACAATAGTGATTGCAGCCTTTATTAAACATAATCAGTCGGCTTAAAGTTTTGATAAGAAAATAAGTAGGTACTTACATAATATATAAATTCGACATTAAAGTGACCATCATGAAAAGGATGAAGACACATATATCTAGGACATGACATCTAAGTAGTTTTTAAGATGTAGCGATCTTAGAGTTTCTGTGGGAAAGAGTATCTCAGAGTCGTGGGAGTCTAGAATCGTGTTTCAACCGCCTCATTACATACTCACAGTAAAAAAAATGAATAAAGAGATCGACAAAAATTCCCTCACACTCAAAATAAATCCACTCTACAGAAAATATAAACTCTTTAAAAACAATTCTGCGTAGCAACAGCGATGTAAAATAAAGAGATTGTATTTTTATACAAAACAAGTAAAACAGGAGTGTGGGCTGGATGAGGTAAGCCCCGCCTACATGTAGAGGGAGGAGCCTCGGGAAGGCTGCTCCCCTCGCAAGCTTACCTGCGCAGCGTCGAACTTGTTCAACGTTAGTTGAACTCCATCGCGAGCGCTGCTACCACGCTTACCGCTATCCCACAGGACTCCGCGTGACTCTCGCGAACTCCCGATAATTATTTAAGTCTTTGTTCAGGTTTCTCAGTGAAGTAAAAGTGCTTAAATATTGATTCTAAATTGTTTTAATTATTAAAAGTGTGCAGTATCTTGTTTAGACAAAGAAAGTATTTTTCTTTCTTGACTTGATTAACGTAAATTTAGAAGCAGTGCAAATTTTTTCGGCCAAATCTTTTCCCTTGAAACTTATAAAAGTTTTCTAAATTAATTTGTGTGGTACTTCTGCTACTTTATTATTGATCTTTTAAAATTACAATAACGTAAAGTTGTAATTTAAAATATCATTATCTAAGTACCAGGAGGAGCTCCGCAACTAGACGTCCAGTTTCCGCACCGCCTACTTAATCTACTAGATAGAAAGTTAAGCAACAAAGATGCCGAAGGAAGATAAGCGAGCCAGCAAGGGACAGGCGTCCAAGGCAACTCCGAGGCAGACCCGGGAAGAACAGCGGAACGCGTAAGTTATTTACTCATAATTATATATACTCTACTTCATTTGTAAGTAATTAAGATAATGCCAGTTTTTCCTTATTAGCAAAGCAAAAAAGAGACGGGCATCTTTACGCAAAAAAATATTGTTGGCCACCACGGTGAGCGCATCAGAGCTCATGCAGCCTCCACCGACCCCCAACCCGTGAGTTTACTTTTAAACCATTCAATAGCCACTCGTTCTGATATAGTTATTTTCTGTAAATTACTTAAATTGTAACAGTCCGTAGTTGGCGAGTGCGCTGTAATCAAGTTCTGTTGCTAACGTCGTGGTGGGAAAGTGGTGCTATGTGGTACTCACGTACGATACTGTTGTTTTGTTGAAGCGTGCGACAATCGCGGCGGATACGCACCTTCAGCGTGGCGGAGCTGGAGGTGGCTCAAGACCTGCAGGCTATGGCTTCCGGCGCGGGGCCGTAAGTTCAATATTGTTTGCTTTTTTTTCTATAGGAATAGGCGGCAAACGAACAGACGGATTGCCTGATGGTAAGCAATTGCCGCCGCCCGTGGACACAAGCAACACCACAGGAGTCACAAGTGCGTTGCCACCGCTTGGTGTTGGGAAAAGGGATAGGATGAGGAGTTGGATGAGGGAGAAGGAATAGAGGATAGGGCCTCCGGCACTCTCACTCACGGAACGAAACGCAACAGTTTAAGTACTGTTACTTTACGTCGATTTTCTGTGAGAGGGTAGTACTTCCACTATCGAGCCGGCCCATTCATGCTGAAATCAGCAAGCCTCTACTACCTGCATCGCTGTAGGTACTATACCTATCTTCTTTCTATGACTCTTCTAAAAATATTCTCATGTTACATTTCCAGTAACATCGCAGACAACAATAACCAAGCGACAGTAAGCAACTCTCGGTCGCTATCTACTGTCGCCGAGCGGGCTACTGTCGCGGTCCGCGAGTTGCCAGTCGAGTAAGCTGGATTATTCTATTAAATGTTTTATTAGGATTGATTTGTTTTAGTAAATGTAGGTAGTATAGGTGCATCTGTTGTAGTGGTACAGTTAGTTCGCGTAAAAATGCGGCAATATGTCGCGGGGGAAGGTTCCGGCGCGTCGCTGGTATCTGCGGGCCGAGGGGCTCAACAGATGAGTCCGCGCGCACCTGTTGCCGCCGAGCGCCGGCCCGCGCTCGCTCGCACTTCAACATCACACTCACACACGACGATGCCAGACTACACGCGCAGCTGCGAGCCAGGAAGTCACTCACTTCCATCTATGACTCCCACTACCAGAGGAACGAACGAGCGCGGGCCACAATAAGGACCACAGCTTACAAAGTGACCATTCTGAGCGTCGCTCGAAACGATGAGAACTGCAATTAATTGTTTAACAGACATCTGTACCCAAAATTGCGGCGCAGAGTCCACAGGGCCCTACAGGCCTATTTGACGTCTAATTTGACGAGAATGTTCCTGAACGCGCCCACGGGTCACGAGAGGCACGCTGACAGACCACACTTGTCGTTGGTACTGCACGCCACGCTCGCACTGAACTTGCAACAAAGCAGGACTGATGAGGAAACGCAGACAGATGATTGTAATGCAAAGGAAAATAATTGTGCAGAATCAGCATCAAATCAGCAAGAAAAGGTGACTTCTGTTGTTAATAATATTATAGTTAATTACTTAAATTAATGAGGGTGTTTGATATTTCTTCTACCACCAGACGGCGCTAAGTACGCGTCAGGTCTAAACTGACGTCAGATATGTACAGACGCGTACACACACATAATACAAACAAACACAGACGTACGAAAATAGAGTGTATATAGACAATATGCTTTGGCAGTTTTGACAGGTTTCTGGACCTGATGCCTCAGTGCTGCCGCATAGTGAGCGTCATTTCAGAAGACCAACAAAAAAGCCGAACATCATAAATCAATAAAAATACAGTGAAATAAGATATTTTATCATGTTACCAACAGGTAAAGATAAATTACATGACACGTTTGCAGATGCGGAGCGGCAGTGAGCAAAACAATTGATTCCTGCACAGGATCCCTTTTAAATATAACGAGACATTGTGATGATAATAATTACAAAGGAGAAGAAGAATATACCAACAGAGCATCGCGAAAAACTCACGTTTTAATAACTTCTGTAGACCTGTTATAGACGATCGCCTGCCGTCTAAGCCTTTAGCTTCTAGCATTTTATTTTGCGAAGGATAAACACTATGTAGAGTCTCTACTCCACGTAAAAAGCGAAATTTAGAAATGTTGTACATTGGTAGCTTACGCGATAGTTTTTATAGCTTAATAGATAATCCTTCGTCGGTGCTGTAACTAGATTATAACTGCGACTTTAGAAAATGTCCCTTTGTAAACGAGGAAATGCGATGTAAGGGCAATAACAATTTTTTTTATAGACTCACGCCTGTATCCTCGAAGGGGTAGGCAGAGGTGTAATATTACACCCACATTTCGCCATGAACGATTTTTTTTAGGCCGCACGTAATAGGGGGCGAGCCTATTGCCGTACCGGGCACATTACCAGACTCCGTGCTGCTACTGAGAATTTTCTAACGGAAAAACCCAATAACACTTTGCCCGACCCGGGAATCGAACCCAAGACCTCCCAATCCCACGCGCACATTTATGCTGCGAGAGCAACGGCTAATAGTTTTTCTAATATATTATTATGCGTTTACCAGGGTCCGCACCCAGTGTCTGGCACCGCCCTAGTTACGGCAATGTCCTTAGTTATAGATTAGAGTTGTCTAGAATAATAGTAGTTTGTTTGCACTATATTACTATATACGTATTATGAAATTTATGAATATAGGTATTAGGTAATATAATATTAGTAGAATAGTATGTAATTATTACTGCTTAAATATTTGAAATTGCAATAAACAAAATTTTCTTCTGTAGTTAGGCTTCAAAAACGAGGCTTAGTTGCCAAGTATAATCGCTGTCTGCTAAGTTCCTGTTAAATTTATATATCAGATGATATACATAGGTACAAATATCTTCCAATTAAGAATTTCTTTGGTAGATAAGTGCTATTTAATGTTTGTAAGAGATAAATAATAATTTTTTATTGAATTAAATAAATATGTCAGATAATTCATAATTTCGTTCCAATTTTAATTTATCTGAAGAATAAGCATATACATGATTTAAAAAGACCCATCCCCAAGCGAGCAACAGACCTGGGGAACGAATCATTTTTTGACCTTAAAACAGTTATAAGCTGCAATATAAGGCGCGCGTGCAATGCTAGAGATACTGACCTATCAATGGGAGCGTAGGACGTGTATAGGACAAATTGGCGATGCATCGATCTTGTAAATAATTAGACAATATGTAAGGTGACTTTGAGCAATATCTCCTCTAACAATAATTTCCCTGGTATGGTGTCGAGGTAAAAAATGTTCGTAATGATTGGTACAATGTGGGATTTTAATTTATGTTAAGGGTCTTTTTACACCGTGTATGTACATGTATTAGTTTAGCGAACCTAATTGTGAAAATTCCGAAGCACTTATCCGTTAAATATGACGCTAGAAATATTGTTACAAAAACACAAAACTGACCATTGTTGCAGCCATTCGGAAGACAGCATGGCAGCAGACATGCAGGCGACGAGTACCGTAGAAATAGGTGCGTAGATTCATTTAGTTTATTTATATTATTATTAATTAGTGAACTAAGTGGGCTAATTTTCCTGCAGCGCTGCTTACAGAGCAAGAAAGAAGGCCAAGACAAAATGCACAGGCTGGCGCAGAGCAGTCTCAACGACTTAGACCAGCAAATACGTTAATTGCAAACAGAGTCAAAGTTGGAACATTATATGATATAATAGGTGTACAACCTAGAGATTAAAAAGTTGGCGCAAGAAATTATTAGGTACTCATTTTATTTTATTTACTGACTCACGCCTGTATCCCCGAAAGGGTTGGCAGAGGTGTAATATTGCACCCACATTTCGCCATGAATTTTTAGGTTCCACGTAATGGGGGCGACCCTATTGCCGTACCGGGCATATTATCAGACTCTGTGCTGCTACTGAGAATTTCCTAACGGAAAACCCAATAAACTTTGCCCGACCCGGGAATCGAACCCGAGACCTCCCAATCCCACGTGCACATTTATGCCACGAGACCAACGAGGCGATCATTAGATTGTTTTATCATCATCATCAGCCTGCCGTAGTCCACTGTTGGATATAGGCCTCTCCAATGGTACGCTGAGTGCCATTCTTGTCCACCCGCTGCTAGCCACTTTGCTTATATCGTAACTCCACTATTAGATTCTATAAGACATTGAATTATTGTTATAGGTTTATTGAATAGTGATAGTTATCAGTAATATAATACGATTTTTATCGTATTTTATAATATACTTATAGTATATATACCTAACGCATTTTAAAGTTTACTTATGTTGATAATGACTAAGCAAAAAAATACATTTAAAGTTGTATATTAACAATTTTTGAGAAAATTAGGTCAAATAATAACTATTTCTGAATATATTTTATTTTATCCAGCTTCAAAAAATGCTCCACGTTAGAACATTCCTCTTTTCAAAGGAGGCCTAGTCCAGCTGTGGACTGTTAACGGCTGATGATGATGATGATAATATTATTTCGTATATTTTTATATTATTTCGTATATTTTTGCAACGATTGCAATATTTGAAGTTACATAAATCATAATATGAGAGCTTTTTCTGCAGACATAAGATAATAGATCTGTCTGCACTACATAATAAGTAGGACATAATACCGTCTTTATGATATATATATAAATGTTAAAAGGCGTTTAATATCCAAGTTTAGGTGTTATACTGAAATAAATAACAAATATAATTCTAAAAGACAAAAGAAAATGTTTAATCGTAGTGATTAAACATTTGAATTTAATCGGCCTCGTTCTAAATAAGTGGATACCTCTACTACGGATTTAATTATTTATTTATGACTAATAATTGCCACAATGTAAAATATTAGATAGGTGCATTTATTACTCGGTGACAATAATTATAAAATACTAGAGGACGCCAGCAGCTACGCCTGCAATTTTTTTTAAATTTACCCGTTTTAGCCGATCCCGTGGGAATTTCGGGAAATCCCTTCTTAGTGCACCCCTACGGTCCCCAAGGAACATACATGCCAAATTTCAGCTTCCTGCGCCCAATAGTTTCGTCTGTAGCGTGTCTGTCAGTCAGTCAGTAACGCAAGGATTTTATATATTAAGATTATAATAACTTAGAATGATAAAAAATAATAATTGTATGTCGAAGGACATGCATTGCCTCCACATCGCTGCATCTTTGTCAACTGAGAGCATTTGCTCGTTGGGTAGGTATTTAGTATATACCTACCCTACCTATACCACTGTTATGTTTCAGATCCAGATGATCAAAGATGTGCCAGCCGCATTGGCCAGAGGCAGCGACCATCTGCAATGTGGCCAATAAAAAAATCTCGCCATGGCCATTTCGACACCGAATAAAGTATACATACAATGAATGTTAAAATTCCATAGTTATTTAAGATATTTATAGATTGCCATAGTTTTTAAGTATTAATCATATAGTTATAACATATTATATATATATATATATATATATTGCTGTATTTTAAAGTAACTTGTATAATTTGGTGGATTTGCGATGATCTTAAGGCATGAGTAAATTTTGGGACTAAAAGGCAATATCGAATAATAGTATAAGCCGAATGTAAGTATATTAATTTTGAATAGGCGATCTGAAATTTCACAAAAATTTTGTATCTTTTCTACTAAGAAAGAATCAAAAGCTTCTTCAAATACGGGCGAACCTAGGTGGCGAAATGAACTCTTTTCAATAATTTTGATGTTTGGTACCAAATGATTAAATTTAGATACTATCGAAAGTTTTTTGTAGAGTCTGTTGTATTTATAAACAACTAACACTTACTATAATTTAGTTCCAAATTAATTAAAATTAATATTTCCATACATCGAAGAAACACTAATGTAAGTCTTTCTTCAATGGATGTATGTTAATATAAATTATTAATAAATATTGTACATAATATAGGATACTTGAGTTTTATTTATACCATTATCCGTATCACATCTGTGTGAATTGTTAGATACATTTCGGGTTAAATAAACTCTTTATTTTGTCTGAAAAAGATCTTGTGAATAGCAGGGAGTCTAGTAAAATGTTCAGTATTTAATAACTAGACAGTCATCTATTAAATGCTATCTAAGAACATTGTTAGCGAAGTATAAGTATAAAGTATTCCCTATCCTATCCTTTTAGATATACACAGACATGAGTTGGTGTTCGATTATAAAAACATTCATACGGTTATAAAAAGATAACAACACACACAAAAAAAAACATACATAGGCTCACAAAACTAGCTGCCAGTACAAGGATCCACTGAAATTGGTACAATAGGGGCTCCATGTTTAATGAGGTATGCGTGCTGTTGGAGTCTTGACGCAACGCCCACGGTACAGCACAGGTACGACTGGGCCGTGATAGTCGGTTAGGATACGCAGCTTACGCTTACTTCCATAGGTGGTACTAATGTCCGGATAGCTTCAGACATTGGTACAAGCCATGAACCGGAGCGAGAGGGTCCGAGAGGGTCGTTCCACCCTGTCCTTAACTACAGGCCCCGACTTGCAGCCAACGTGGGGTCAAGACAGCGGACCGTAATCCGACGGGGCTACTCGCCCGTCCGATAATTAGCAGGTAGGAGGCCAGGTGGTACCCACGTGTGAACTTATTGGTCGCGAATCTACCAGTTAGGCCTGCCATTCACGTGGCCCTGCCATTAGAGGAAGTCCAGGATACCGCAGTAGTGTGTACGGCGAATTTATCGGACGTTGCACATAATCTCTTCACCAGACTCCAGACACATATTCCTGAGTCTAATGTTCATATCAGATACTTATCAACATCAGTCATACATACATTGTTTCCAATTCAAAACACTGCCTAAAAGATCACCATAACTGGCTAAAGGATCAATTAAGGATAGTTGAAAGCAACGATTCAAGTTAACAAGACGGCAGCTTAACCTAATTCGGATAAGGAAGGGAGTATTAAGGGTGAATAAGTTGAGGCAGTATTAAGGGTAAGTTGGGGCAGGTCGGTCTGACCTTGATGTTCGGCGCAGACGGGGAGGGTGGCGCCGCGTCTGGCGCGGTGGACGGAGGAGGATGAGGAAATTAAGGAAAATACGTGATCAGATTCGACGAGGGACCGAGTGTTCGGGTACTGGGGGAACTAGTCTTGTCAAACTTTATGCTTAGTGAAACGCAGGTGAAGTTTGCCGAGAACTAGTCAGTAGGCATTTTGTATAAATAGTTTTTCTCATGTTTGTTATGTAAAACAACAAAGATCAGACCGATAATTAAGTTTGGCATGATCTAAAGGATTCAAAAGAATCTTGAAAGGGCGCATATAGGGATTGTAACTGAAAACGTAATTTATCGTCTGGTTTTCTTACGAGGCAACAGTGCATCCGATTAAAAGTAGTTAAGTCAGGTTGAAAGAATCAGCTGTCTTTTCGTATAAATGGCATATCTAAATACGAAGTTACACACTACACCGAGGAAAGTACAAACACTAAAAGAGGAAGAAGAGAAGCAGCACCATGGTGAGTTGGTGACTACAGATATCTGAAAGACACTTTTCTTACCGACGGTCCCAATAATTTTGATCTATCTCTGGATTTGGATACTAGAGATACATGTTTTACATATTATGTAAAATATCTATCTCAAATCAATTAAATCTGTGGATATAACAAATGTTGGGATATGCAATTCGTTGATACTGAGCAATCATTTGAGGAAGAAACAGCTCTCATGATAATTTTTGACAGTCGTTACATTGAGTCAATAATTTCTTAACATTAATGTAACTAAACCTTAAAATATGCCTAGTTCTTTTGGAGGCGGTAGCCAGACGGGAGTCTCTCTTTAAAAAACTGTTATGACGACCGAGAAAATGCCATTGGAAAGCTCAAAGTCACTCAGAGGGCGATGGAGAGAGTTTTGCTCGCAGTTTCCCTGCCAGATAGAATCAGAAATGAGGAGATCCGCAGGCGTGACCGGATTTGACTGAAAGTTAGCTTTTCCACAGAGTGTCTAAATTACACTATATGCACAATAAAAGTCTAATAAATATCTGTTCCACTGATGAACACAGGCCTTTTCTTATTATGGGAAGAGTAAGGCCAACCCGCACTTTGCCAGCGTGGTAGACTATACCACGCTGGCCAAGTGCGGGTTGGTAGACTCTACATGTCGTTCGAGAATATTATGGAGAACTTACATGTTTGAGACATACAAGTTTCCTTACAATGTTTGCGTTCACCTTCACCATATAGCAAGCCGATAATTAGCAATTTACGATGCACACAATTTCGAAAACTCAGTCGTGTGCGCCGAGGACTCGAACCCTCTGCGTAGCGATCTGTTGGTCTGTCATTAGCGAGCCCCAGCCGTTGCCATGGCAATGGAAAACGGTCGCCGGCTCGGATGCATATCGGTAGGCTCTTGAAAAGCCAGTGGACTGCAAGCGAGTGGTCTGTATTGGGAATAACATTGGATTTTATACGATATCGAGGAGCCATTGAAACATCGCTTGCAATGATATGTAAAGCTTTTCTAGCATTTATTGAACTCCACGAACAACTCATGCATGTAATACATTTTGTTGCAAATCAAACAAATATTTGTCTTCGGGCTTCGTTACTAAACGAGGGCTCCTGAATAGTAATTAACTAACTACAATAGTAATATTTGATTCCTATAAATATATTTGACCGAAGAAAAATCAAAGAAGCTTCGATAAATTATTGGTCTCGCTGAGAGTGCAGAGAGAACAACCATTTATTTAAGCGGAGAAGGTTTTCAATTCAGCAGTATACAGGGTTATTATCAGGTCGTGTAATTGATTAATTATATTAATGTAACAAACCGTGTAACGATTATTATGGACGATCAAATTTAAAAACCGATCAGTTCAAGTCTTGTAAACACAAAATTAAACTAATCGAAATATATCAATACCACGTGGTGAAAGAATTTTATTCAAAAGAAATGGTTCGCTCCTAATCGAACCTAAATTATTTAAGTTAGTGCAACACGAACAGTCAATGTATAATGCAATGATGACCATTTCATTGACTAGTTTACCATTACAGTTACATTCAAATAAATGTTTCCCCTTATCGATTGTATAGTAGATGGGGGTACAAGGTTTAGTAGCCCAGTTTGTAGAGCTTAGTCTGGCATTAAAGTGAGGCCTGTGCGTGCCAAGGCGCGGTCCGTCGCACAATAACGCACTTTCAAACACTACGTACAACTTGTTCGACTGTTACGGACAGAGTGGACGCTTTTGAAACTTGCCATGTGAGTTTTGGTTGCATTTGTAGCGACAAGGTTAACAATAAAAATGGTGAGGGCAAATTAATTATTAAAAAAATTAATTACAAAAGAATGATTATAATTATTGTTTTTAAATAAGTAGACTGAACAAAACTGCTTAGGTGGTGAGAGTAAAGAAATTGTTGAAAGAAAGCTGACCTGTCCACTTTTGCAAACGTATGCAAAATCACCTGATGCAACAAATGATAACATATAAGTGAAACAAATTAAGTACGGGGAAGAACCTACACAAAAGTTTCCTGCCACACTTTCTTCTGTTCGCAGTTAACATTGCCAAAAATCATAACAATGCGGATGGTTACGTTCTGATAAATGTCTGTTTTATGAAGTTTAAGTTGCTCAGATTTTATAGTATTGCTTGCTATGCATGTGCTTTTCGAGGTCAGTTGCGATTAACAGGGTCAAAAAACCTTCAAACAAAAAAAAAGGCTGAGCAGTAAAAGCTGTCAAAAATATTTGAATACATGCCAATAACATCCATATATGCACCCACAACATCCAAAACTGCACGCAGACTTAGGGTGCTTCTACACGGCGCATGTAGCTTGAGCATGTTGAGACACTTGCGCGGGTTACATGCACCGTAAACATATCGTTTAAAAACATGTGCGGATCCAGCGACTCGAGCATGTACCAATGCGAGCCACCCGCGCAAGTAACTCGCGTGCTCTGCGGCGCGCGCAGGTCACTCGCGCATGTCACTTGTTAAAATTACATTTTTAACATATATTTTAAAGAATTTTCGTTCATCGAGATATTTTGACGCGATTCAAGTCATAAAGCTACCGCGCGAATAGCATGCACATATACCTAGCTAGCTTAGACCACGAACAAATAACTTGTACACACAGCTTGCGCAAGTAGCCCGCGTCTTTACTTGCGCCAGTTATTTGCACCACCTACAAGAACAAGCGGGTAACTTGATCAAGTAGCTTGCGCATATTACTCACGCGTGTAACCCGCTCCAGCTACATGCTCCAGCTACATGCACCGTGTAGAAGCACCCTTAGAAGTTTAGATCACCACTCATGTTCATGTTATGTTTACGTTATAAGAGCATTAGGTACTTACAAGTTGGACATGCCCGCTAAGGCGATTTTACCTTGCATAAGTGATAACCTTAGACGAATTTGAGTAGCTTACTTATTTATGAACCAAGATACAAGCTACACCACTGAACTTCAAATAATGCATAACGAGCATTTTTCAGCGTACCAATTTCAACTTTAGCATAGCCATTTTAAGAATAAGAATGATTCTTAAAATTGCAACGCCGTATGTTTGTTTTTCGTGTGAGTATTTGATTAATTATTATGGTTTATTAAAATTTGAAAAATATCTTAAAACTAATTACAAATTAAAACTCGCCAAACACAATTGTTTAACGGCGAGATGCGCTCTTATACATTTTACTAAACCTACGTTACAAAACTAATAATTAGGGTTATAAATTATGTTTAAACTAAGTATATAATTATGTAAACAACAAATTAGGTGCTTAAATTAAATTAAAATTATAAAACATGTAAAGCATTTAACAAAACCTTTATAAAGTTATATATCCACTTAAAAATCTTATAACTGCAATAGGGAATAAAAAAAATATATATTAAAAATAGAGGGTACAATATACTTGTTTGTTCGCTGGCCATAATAATTTGTTGCCTTTTGTTTCTTAAGCTTATGTTTCCTAGCTCTTTTAGTGTTATATTTGTTTTCGACAACATGTTTGTACTCTTCACTAACGTAATATTCTAAGCCTATCAAGTATTGAACCTTTTTTTCTATGGGCAGTATTTTACATAAAGGAAATAATTTTTCGTAATCTTTATTGCACATATTTTTATCTTGCTTACTCACTAAATATTTCATCAGTCTTATTTGGATGCTTTTGATGTCTTCTAAGCACGTAATAAAGGTTCGTCTGTATACACTCAGTCCATAGCTAATCAGTGAGTCTGCAAGGGCATAGTATACTATTCTTAGTGTATCTGTGTTTACCACGCTCTTAAGCTGGTAGCTCTTAAGCTGGTGGCCAACTCTTGTGTCGTAGTTTTCAGACCGCGCGAAGGCCTCCGACATGGCCTAACGATTCTTACCCTGAGACAGGAACCGGGACCGACAGCTTTACGTGCCCTTCGAAGCGCTCACATGTCAATGCCACACGTGGTCACCCATCCAAGTGGCGACCTGTGCAAGCGTTACTTAACGTTGCCGACTTGTTACGAACGGCAAGCCAAGTCCCGCTATGAGCGCTACATTTCATAATTCTTCTTGACTTTAATGATGTGTTGAGACTTTTTGGACACGGTGTGTAGGTACTGAAAGACATTGAAATCTGTTTTTCATTATAGTGGAATATGTCACAGCCAGCAAAATTGCTTGAAAGTTTAAAGTTAAATATTAATTGAACGTACTAGTCATGGGGCGGATTTCAATAAAAAACTGCAGTAATGTAGCTTATCAGATAGGGTAAAGCTGATGTTCTATCATATCTTATTACTAAGTGAACCTTGTGCTCAAAGAAGTCTTGGACGCAACGGTATTAACGCTTGGACGACGATGATCAGATAGCCTATGGGCTACTGTTTATTGCACGGTTCTACGAAAAAAGAGAAGAGAACCACTACGTAGGTATTAGCTATCTATTAGTATAGATATTATTATATTAAAGTATAGATGAGCGTCTACCTTCAACATTCGGCGTAAAGTTGCGCACAAACACACATTCACACGTGAAATCTGAATTTCCAACAAACGTTATGAAGGACGTAAGCCGTAGAGTGCTCGTCCTGAGTGCGAAGTAAATTAATCTTGGCCGTTCCAGGCGAGCGCAACAGGCAGCCCCTAATACCTCGTCGCAGTGTTGATTGTGCCCCCTAGAGGGCGCTACTGGAGCCCGTCTGCTCGACATAGCACTTCCTTTGTACTACTTACGGCGTCCTTCGAGTTTACCGCCTAAATTTAATATGTGTAAAGCTTATTGAAATACCTTGGATCGTGTTATTTTTCGTTATTATATAACTTAGTGTTTCTATAGAAGGTTAAGGTGGGTGGTGTGGTAAAATTGGTGGATGGATCAATAATATTTGTAAGCTCCACAGATTGATCTTAAGTGCCCATATAGCGCTATAGGCAAACAAGTTGCTAAACTTTTACATTTATTTCAAACAAAGGTACATGCTGTATATCCCGTATGAAAATGTTAAAGCAAAGTTACTAAACTTATTTGCTTCTGTAGTATAACGGCTAGGATTCGAACTCAAGTAATCACGATTATGCGATCAATCTGTTCGGTTTTGAAATGATAAATTCTCGTACTAGGAATAAATTCTGCATCAAAGGGGTCTCTAGAAATATCAAATCTAGGGACACAAAGAACACTCCCAACCCGGACCTAAAATAGCAATTCGGGGATCACCCAGACTATATTATAATTGTCCGTTTAAGACCGAACCCCGCGCAGTACTAAGCAGCATGGCAGACTGTTGAACTACTACGTCGCCCGTACATTCAAAT
Source organism: Euclidia mi (assembly GCA_944739405.2). Taxonomy (NCBI): domain Eukaryota; kingdom Metazoa; phylum Arthropoda; class Insecta; order Lepidoptera; family Erebidae; genus Euclidia; species Euclidia mi. The sequence continues at coordinate 3,506,259 of OX123190.2, read as the reverse complement.
ATTCAATCCATCAATGTCTTAACAATTTAGGTAGTGTCGCTTTTATATTTTCAATCTATGCGTGTATGTTTGAAATGTGTGGGTGGCATGGTAGTCGATAACTTTGTTAGGCCTAGCCAGGCGCTAAACCTAAGTAGTGTTGGGGCGCGAGTGAGATGTTAGGAGGGTGCGTATTGTGAGAGTGTGAGATAGCTCGTCGATGCGTGTAGGAACAGCTGTGAAGGGTAGCAAGATGCCATTTGTACACCGACGCTTCGAGAGAGAATGTCATATTCCTTTTAAGAAATACAATCATATAAGTTATCTTTCATTTACCGTCTACCGCGTTGCTAAGGAGAGATTTTTTTGAATTTTAAACTCCTCGGGACGCATCCCCTGGACGAGAGCCAAACCTCGGTGTCTTCTATGGCCACTGCTACTGAACCTGTCTACACAGGTGATATTATTATTGAGTTCATTAGTCGGTGCTTCAAAAAACGAGAGCAGGAAAGCTTTTTTAGTTCCAAATACATACATACATAGTCTCATGCCTATATCGTCCCCGAAGAGGTAGGCAGAGGTATATTGCTACACCCCCTTTTCGCCAGCTTTATTTTAGTCCCACGTAATAGGAGGCGAGTCTATTGCCGTACCGAGCAGATTACTAGACTCCGTGCTGCTACTGATAATTTCCTAACGGAAAAACCCAATAACACTTTGCCCGACCCGGGGATCGAACTCGGGACCTCCCAATCGCGCACGCACATTTATGCAGCGAGACCAACGAGGCAGTCTTCTTTAGTTCCAAAAGAGGTAATAAATTTAATGAAGAAATGGCCATGGTATTGTATAAAGTGATGCTTAAGTAGCCAATTATGGTTTTAAAATTGGTTGCATACCAATTAGGACTATTTTGTAACCTATGTTCAAGCTCTCTACTGCAGCCACATTTATGGTAAGTATGTAAACTACTAGGTACACCTCTGTATAGCGAACCTGGTACGAAATGTAAATGTAGAATCATTAGGTACTAATGTCAATTTGACTTTTGAAATTCATCAAACATTTATGTATTACATGGAATCTACACCACAGAGTACCTTTTTATATACGGATCTACACATAACCACGAAAACCGGGAAACCATACACTCCACCAAACAAAAGCTCCGTGTAAAAGCAAAAAATAATGAAATAAAATGCATTTGCATTCGGGCAGGTAATATTAAATGTCGGTCCAGTGTGTAAGCCGCGCGCGGCGAGCTGTCGGCGCACGGCTTTTACGCGCGTCTGTCGGATAATTAAAGCATCGGTGATAGGATGACCGGCCATCCGTCTGTGTCTGAGGGGGGATGAGGGGAGGGCTGATGGTTTTATAATTTGTTTGGATTGTGTACTATACGCTATGGGTGGAGGGTCACTTAATGTTTCGGAAAACTGTAAGCTAAGTTCGATGCAGCTTTTTTGGTTTAGTCGGCGCCTGTATGAGCAAAATCTGAGAACATTGCTCGATGAAATAGGGAGAATTTTCTTTAGAATTTTATTTTTATAGTAGAATGGAGCCTGAGCATAATACCGGTATAATGATTGTCTATTCGCTTTACTGGATCTCAGAAAAGATCAGGTATTCTAGATACTCTTTGCATTTTTTACTACATCTATCGACTTACTGTGCTTCAAACTGAATATGCCTTGCACAAAGAAAGCTAAAAAAACAATTAGTCTCCAAATAAAAATAGAATTTCTCTTTCATAAAATTTTCCAGGTAAAATAAAATTTTCCTTATAAAGTACTGCCCACCTTTGCTTGGAAATTCAAATCCTCTTATAAAGTACTTGGAGATTTTATGTATCGATCAGGGCGCGTCTTCGAACTGTGTGTGGGACGAAGGTTCGATAGATGGGTGGTAGCGAGGTTGGCGGTGTTGACCTGGCAACAGTGACAATAGCCGTGGGAGGAAAGCATGATGTTGCCTATTAGGACGATTTTAAATTAGCATTTGTTGTTTTTTTCTGTGCGTATATGGTCGTTTTAACATACGCGCTTACACGCGCGTATAAAAAACTACACTCGCATACAACATGGTCATATTTCGGCGTGTTGGCTCGAAACATAGTGGTAAGACAGTATTAAAATGGATAACGCGCGTATAAAGCGCTAGGCTAAAACCGCTGTTAATCCTCATTTCCGGACGTCCCTTTGTTCCTTAACGACAAGTTCTCATGTCGTTCAAATCGTCGAGGGTTTTGTATTTAAATGATGGAGCTCACATATAGGACGACACGATTATGTCATACACGACATTTCATTCGCAGTGACGACAGATTCATTATAATCGGAACAGCTAGAAGCGACAGTCGTCTCACGACAAATTAATCGTCATTACATTGTGGGAAGAGCTTTCGCGACGTTGTGGGTGGAAAGGTGACAATGTACGGCTTTATAACGATAGACGCAGTTACAAGATTCATCGTGATGTCATCTTAACAATAGTGTAAGTGCATTTGCAGCAAGCTGTCGTGTCAACTTGTTAGCCACTAATGCATCGTGGTTTCCAAAGACGCAGAACAATGATGTACTTAGTGGCCATTATATTGTTTATATTGTTCTACAAAGAGCGACCGGCGCGGCGGCGCGGGTAGCTGGTGGCGTCAAATTTAAAGCACAAACATGTACGTATTTTTGTTATAATTAAATTGTATGAACCTGAGTAGTTTAGCTGCTACACCATCGATGTGGGTCTTCTCAAATCGCAGGCACACGTTCTTCCTCTTGGTTGACTTTTCTTCTGTTTACTTGCTACTAGTTACTTATCCTGAAATATACTCAAGAATATTAAAATTTAATCTTTTATAAGTATTATACATGTAAATATATAACTAACTAAATGTAAAATTAAATCAGTCTGATTGACGAGTATTAAAAATTTTGTAATTCTTGGTAAAGAATTACATAAATAAATATAATTATTATTACTCTCTTTACTCAAGCTCTCATACATTAAATATTACTTGAGTCACTAATTATTTCATAAATGGCTATTTCAAGCTTCCCCTTCCAAGAATTGTACGATGGTATAAGTCACATAGTTAAGGTAACAATGAGAGAGAACGAGTGGAAATTTCCGCCAAACATTGTATTGTATAAGAAGGACATTAATTACGTCCCAAGTTAACTAAGTGGCAATAAGCCGCTGACGTCATGATTCGAACCCGTGGCTAGTTCATCCTAAGGACAACTTCCTCGGTAGTAATATTTATGTAACGTGTCTCAATCACGTAATTATTTTGAAAATAAAGATGAAATACCTTCTATTTTCTCCTACGTTCTGGCACATCTGGAGTACCAGGTAGGCATCTCTGTACCAGGAAAACTTAAAAAAATCCTTCCTCAAGGCTATAAATCTATCAAAGTATTGTAATATTTTAAAAGGTTTACTTGAAGGACGTATATGCTGTGCGAGCGATTATAGGAAAATACATATCGTTTACCTTTTCGTACAAACGCGATCAAATCTTAAAATTTTACATTTTGTCTGGGTACAACATATTGAAGATAATTTTACTAAATATTGTAATGAAAATGTTGGACCTATCGAGGCGGGCGCTACTCCAGTCGAGTGCCCCAGGCATTTAGTCCTCCACACCCCGTGCACCCTTCTGTTCGCTACTCACAGTGCTCACCCTAGGTTTTTGCGATGCCACCTAATATCAATTAGTTAGCTAAAGGGTTTTTTGCGCAGCTGACGAGAAAGTTCATTATTAAACTTAATTGTCAAAACAAAATTAATTGTCAAGTTGCCCTTTTACTGGAATTTAAAAATAAAATAAGAAAGAATGTTATTGCGCGGGCCTGTCTGTAATTTCAACGTCTCACTTTATTAGTTTCAATAATCAAATTAGACTATCTTTTAGCATTCATAGTATGAAGCTGAAATTGGTGAACTGATAATATATATAGTCTAAGGTGACCTGTGTCATATTCCTTTTTAAACTGTACATACTAGTGTACCTATTAGTGACGGTATCACACATACAGGAATGATACGCACTATTTTCTACAAAAAAATGTTTGATTCAAATCCAAACTTCAATATGAAAAATAATACTATTGAATTTGAACGAGTTCGATGCAAATAGCGGATTGCCCACAACTGTGAATATTCAGGGCTTCGTTTCGTTATGAGTTATCACGTACCGGGAACATTCGGTTTGCATAAACGGAAACCAAATACAGAGGGTTTCATCGGAGTGGGTACGAATTGGAAATATTTTTTATTAGATATTTGATCGGAGGCTCGTTGAAAAGAAATGATAGAAGCCGCGGCCAGCGTGCGTACATGCACTGGTCACGTGCATCGGTCAGCTCGTTTTATTTTCTGTGAGTGTGTGTGTGTATGCTTGGATTTGTTCGAATAAGTGTTTGAGTGGTTGGAGGCGCTGTGCATGCATTAATTGGTACAGCGGTGAGGGCGCGCGACTGCGTAATTGTCTTTGTTTTCGGCTGAGCGCAATCGGGTCAAATTTAAAGCAAAAATTATGAGGCTTTGCGTTGGTTTGTTCAATAATGAGCCCAAAAAAGAAAACGTCAATACACAAATTTGCCCACATTTCTGTGGGCATACATAGGACTCGGTATGTCGCTTTCCGGGGAAAAGTTTTGTAAGGTAATTCGTTGAGAGCTGCCACGACTTTGGTAAACGAGTGTGGTAGGAGGTAAATATGCTTAAGTAGAATATTAAAAGAGCCTGATAATGTTAATTTATTACTAAGGGAAACCAATAAATAAATATGAAATAAAATATCATTAAATTCCGACATGCTGATTTTACTGACACGTATTTTGTGACAGAACAAGACGGTTGAGTGCTAAATATCATCTTAACATTTATATCAGGCTTACCTCTAAAGTAAGACAACATCTGGTCTACTCTAACTTAAGTTTTTACTAATATCAAATACGAATCATTTCGTTCAAAATACGTTTATTGCAGAAGATTAGTCTCTTTCAAGACTGATTTTGAATCGTAAGATACTTAAAACTTTAGCACAAATATTATAACATACTATGAAAGCACGGCCAGTTAAACCTGCTCAAGGTATACATCTGTGTGATGTATAGTTCAGAGAGGGGAGAGATCGTGTAGGTATTTTGTTTGTATGTTTGTAAAGTCCCTCGCGTCTCGGAGATTATCTCTCGTCAAGTTTTGTACGATACTTACGTATGATTTAGTTTTCTATTCAACTTGTCCTTTGATAAGATTAAGTTTAGGAAATATGTTCGTGAATATTTTAAGGTATTACTATTATTTAAGGTTAGAGGTAGGTATGGTTTTTATTTGGTTGTTAGAGGTATGTTAAAACGAAATGGTCTATTTCCTTTTTAGTCTGATTTGAACATCATATGGTTAAGCTATTATGTCTACGAATACAATTTTATTGAATACTGTTTCTGGAAAATATGCTGGTTGGAAATCACCTTTAAACTGGCGTGTTTTTCCGCGCATATACGGCTGTATCGGTATACATGTTACACGCGTGCTACATTATATGCTTCAAGAAACTGGACTCGCGTATAATATTGGCATGTTCGCTCGAACCGGCAGCGGTGAATCAGTTAGAACAAGGATTTCTCGAGCTTATTAGCGCAACTACGTTCTTACGAGTTGCGCGTGTACCAAAAGGCGCACCTTTACTCGCCTTGAATTGCTTCTAAAACTAGCTTATACGTTATTTATAGTCTGATACAGGTATTTTTCAAATCTTGATCAACGCTGCGCGCTGTAGCAGTATCTACGACGTACGTTCATTAATCGTAGCATCATCGTAGCACTATTGTCAATCACTACGTAGTGGCTACGAATAACGAATGTAAGCGTATGCTCTTCTAATTGTTTTGACCAAAATTGGCCGCTAGTTACAGCTCAATTAAGAGGCTTGCTTAATAAATGTATCTGTTTTACTGTCTCCCTAGGATATATAGAAAGCAAAAAGCAACGATTACATCCATATATGTATATATTAAACTGTAACACGCTATCTTTTAAATATAAACAAGACAAAATGTATGCTAGTTCGAATTTTACATCCCTTACATTGTGCGTATGTATATTAACGCTTGCATTAACAGTAACACTACTACATCGCTTGGAACAGACACAAAACACCGACGGAAATGGTTCATTTAGGAACATATTATGATGGAACAATTCAGTGTAATATCAGCCCAGATACAAAGACACATTTGCTGATATTGATTCCTACTTAGACTTACTTAAGGAGTGAGCTTTATCAAGTAAATTTCCATCTTTTTTTCTAAGTAACAAAGCTTGGGCGTTCTTATTTGTTTACAAAACACAACTATTATTCAAAAATATATCTTGTAGAGTGGAGATACAGTTCAATTTCGTGTGTGTTGGCGATACCTGGTGGAAAATTTGGCAAATAAAAGATGGTTGTCATGTTTATATTAGCGTTAAAGACCACTTGTAATTGATATTTACTGATAATTGGCATAAGCTCCGTCTGAGCACATATAAGTGATACTAATGAGGCCGTCGTATTATATTTCATAAATATTTTTCCATTATGAAAGTGTATAATTTTTGTAATAATAACTAGAATGTTCCCGTGGCTCTACACGCGTGTTTGTACATCTAAACCTCCCTCAGTAATCACATTGTGTATCAGAGAAAACCATACAAATACTTGGTTGTTTGTTGATGCAAACAGATACAGTGGCGGGGGATTTTTTCTATTATATCAGTGAGAGGCCGTGGGAAAAGTCTAGCTTTTCTCGCGGATCCTCCCGCATGAATTATATACCTAGACCTTTCCTAGGAATCATTATACCTATTAGTGGAAACCATACAAATATCTTTTCAATGCTTTTTAAGTTAATCGCGTTCATACAGACAAACAGGAGGTAAAAGGGGACTTATTTTATAATATGCACAGATACTTTATAATCTGGTTTGGGCACGTAGAGAAGATGGATGACGAAAGAATGACCATGCAGATATATAAGGCACATGTGAATGGGACAGGACGCAGGGGAAGACCTAGGCGGACGTTCTCTGACCAGATCGGAGACATCCTAAAAACAGGACAGGTTAGAAGTACCCTGAACAGAAGAGCATGCATGAGGAATCTGATGGGAGTGAATGAAGCAAGAGAGATATGTCAGGATCGTTGCAAATGGCGTTCTGTAGTCTCTGCCTACTCCTCCGGGAAACAGGTGTGAGACTATGTATGTATGTATGTAGGTATGTATGTACTTTATAATCTGTATATATAAAATTCTTGCGTTACTGACTGACTGACAGATAAGCTTCACCTAAAACTATTAGGCGCAGGAAGCCCAAATATCGCATGTATACTCTTAGGTGATCGTAGGGGTGCACTAAGAAGAGATTTCCCGAAATACCCACGAGATCGGGTACACAAACACACAAATTACACTTTGACATGGAACAAATAATTGTCCTCAGCACATAAATATTTGTCCTGGGCAAGAATCAAATCAAATCAACAACCACTTGACGAATAAGCTAGTCTATTTCTGTTATAATCAGATATTTTGTATAAGGTTTTCACTAAAATCAAAATCTTATTATTGTAGTGTTGTTTTACATAATATAAGTATATTATTTTATAGTGCATCCAAACCGTAGTTACTTTTTGTTCGGCAACACTTACAAACACGACAACATTTAGTTCTAGTTACCTCGAGTGTTCCGTTATATAATATTGTGCCCTAATATTCTAAAATGTTACTCAACGATGACTTAAATAGCGGGGTTGAAGTCTATGCACCTATAAATGTTTTAAGCAACTGTATGAACTAGTACCTAAATACCTATACGCGAAAAGGAGTTATAATGCTGTAAAAAAGAAGACACAGATTATACCTATACCTTTTCGCAAAATAACATGACGTATAGGGCAGCCATCAGTTAGAATGAAGATATTACGAGCAACACATACCATGTTTTACTAGTATTAATATTCTTATAATTAGCTCATTATGAATGTAGTTTTTTATTATTTTGTAATTAAAAATTAATAAGTCGAATGTAAATACTTTTATAATCATTACTGTTGTTTCATAACGTTTGACAGAATATTGTAATTTAATAATCTTTATTATAGACGCGATCCCAGTTTACAAAACGAGTACTAATGTACTATATATCAACAATATCGATATTTCGATGAGTGGTTTACAGCAGCCGAAATGTCGTCAAATATCTGAACGAGTAATTTAAATTATTTAAATAAAAGAAACATAACAAATTGTTTGTAGCTGACTTTAATTAGGGCAGCTCCTGGAGTCCAAACGTTTTGAGAATGATATGTACCTACTGACCAACATTTTATAATCCCGGACTGGAAGAACGTACTAACTCGAACTTATAAACTTTTCGGCTCACTTTATTCATGGTAGGTTTCCTTAAAATAATGTCAACATTAAGAAAAACTTCTAAGTAACAGTTGTGCTAAAGTAAATTGTAATATTAATATTATATTTTGCATATAAGAATCAAATACTATAATTATATACAATATACGACTGCATACGTGACCACATTTAACTGATACACAGCGTAATCAACTTTAATGTAATTACTCAAGAGATCTTAGAAACAGGTGCATTCCAGTAGCCCCTACAAATTGATAGCCTGTGCATATAATAGACACAGTATTCGGAGGGACAGCTATGTATGTATATTATGGGATACCGTTTGGGTGGACAAAGCCACGCCATCAAATCACAAGATTACAGAGTAATAGGATGTTAGTAATTACTATCTACGTCAAACGTCATTTACACAAAGATAGGGTGACGGTTACACTTATCAACTATGTAGGTATACTGGGTGTCACAAGACCATTCACCAAGCCGAAGTCTACTCGTTTTAGACATCATGCCAAGTGATACTATGCAAAAATAATACCTGGAAAACGTTTTTTTTTAGTGTCACATTTTAAAAATTAAAAGCTATTAAAAGCGCTATTAAAAGTGCGCGCGTGCAATGATCGCAATACCTACTTATCCATTGGTGCATAGGACATCTATGGAACAAATTGGCGGGGAAAAAGCAACAATTTTGTATTTAATTACAAAAAATATATGGTGATTTTGAGCCTCAATATCTCCTGACCCAGTAATTTCTCAGGTATGGTGCCGAAGTGAAATATGGTCGTAATTATTGGTACAATATGGGATTTCAGTTTTCGTTAAGGGTCTTTTTACACTCCGCATATATTGATCTATCAGTATGCAAAATATAAATATTTCACTCTAGTTTCTGTCCAAAGCAGTGCTCGAGTGGGTTTCGACTTTGGTGACAAAGGGTAGCGTATCAATAATGTATATTATTGCAAAGATTCTTAAAAAATATTCCGTACATTTGTGTGAAAGCTTAAGAAACATTCATCCATCCCCATAAACTATCCCGTTTATAATTAGATTAGATTAGATAATTCTTTATTATACACCACAAGTCACATTACAGAGTTAGAAGAGAAAAAGAAGAAGTTTACAAATACAATGCATAATGGGCGGCCTTATCGCTAAAAGCGATTTCTTCCAGGCATTTATAGGCATTTATAATTGTAGTAGTAGCAGGGTATTAACTATATTGCAGTCTATATTAAATTACAAGCCGAATCAATATCAGGGATATTTATTTAATATTTTCATTCTCAAAATAATTACATTGAACGTGAAGTCGTCGCCTTACAGGCAGTACCTTTGTTTGACGTAACGCACACAAACGCACGGGCTGTTACATCCATACGCAGTGTAGCACGTACACAAGTACGGTTTGTGACGCACACAGACGTAAGGGTTGTCACGACCATACACAGTGTAGCACGCACACAAGTACGGTTTGTGACGCACACAGATGCGTGGCAGGAGCCCTGAGCCCACCCATCCGTCTCCCCACGTTGCCATGCTCACAGACAGGTGATAGTGCTCATATTTGTATCTACATATTTTGTGCAATGTTTCTCAAATATAATAATAAATCAATAAGCGCGTCAGTATGATGATAATGGTCGTGTAATTATTAAATTTTAAGCGATTTGCTTTCTTTTAGAAATTAAGTAAAGTATATGAAAGCTATTATCTTACTCGACTTAGAAAAGAGATTATCCTTTAAATTAAGAAATGCGAAAAAAGTCGTGTGGGCATCGGACTATATTACAAGCAGTGGATTAGTATATGTGAACTGTCTCCCTGCTGGGTACGGCTAGGTCTCTTCTTTCTATGAGAAGGGTTAGGCAACCACACTGGCCTAGTGCAGACTGACTACCTATATATTTCTATAGTTTCGACTGCACGGCTGGCGGCGGCGAGGCGGCCGCTTAAACCACTACGGTTTAAGCGGCCCCCTCGCCGCTTGACACTGCTCCGAGAGTTGTCGGTTCGATCCCCACACGAGGCAACACTTTGTGTGATTCATAAATTGTTGTCTTGAGTCTCGGTGTTCATTGTGTCCGTTAGTTGTATGTTTGTAAAGTCCCCCGCGACACAGGATTTAGTCCTAGTGCGGGAGTTATCATAAAGAAAAAGTGAGAATATTAAAATGTGAAATCTCTGTGAAATGTGGGATTCCTTACGATATTTTTCATAATCATTTTTCTTCATCTTTCGTGTCAATGAATAGTATTCAATGAAGTTTCAAATCTTTTTCACCCAGTACGCAGCACTGACTGCATTTTTATTTTCATGATCAAGCAAGCAATAAAAAAATCATTTAGCAAGCAATACGTAACAATTTGATGCGGATTTATTTAATTACAATCAAGTCTATTGAAATAAGCTTTTATTGACCGACATGATTCAGCTACACCATATTAACATTTTTGTATTAGGTAGTTAAGTTTAAGTTCATAAACTTTTTTTACTACTGAAGATTTATTAAAACAAAGTTTTATCTTACCTACATATGGTATTACCAGACAAACCAAAAATACACAACTAGACATAAACCAAAAAAATAATATGTTGTAAAATGGTTGTAAACAAAAGTTTGAGATCACTTGTAATTTTTCCGCCCCCATTGCACAAAGCTTTCGATATTAATACCATACAGGTGTAGTATTGACGAATTGGGGGTTTAAAGCGTGCGGCTGTATCTATAAGAGGCTTAAATCATAAAAGGGTCGTGAGCGAGCCGCTTCAGCGTGCACCAACTATCCAAATTAAAACACACCATATGACGTCAGCAGACAACCCTTCCCAATCGTATCTGATATCAATTATTTTTTGGCAAGCATTTAGATGGGTTGGCAGTGGCTTAAAACTTTTTAACCTTTTTGCCCGATACAAATATTTGCCTAGTATAGTGATTCAAGTTATTAAACTCACAAGGATTGTAACTCGTAATAAAATTAGTACTTTTGCCGTGGATCTTGATGTCGGATGTCTAATTAAAAACGGAAATAGAGGATTACTTTCAAATAATTATAAATACATATTAACACGAACAAATGGATACAAGAGCGTATAAATAGTTGGAAACATTCTTGTTTCGCCCGTCGTAATAATTTGGTAGACTGTGACCAATGTAGCTTATTTTATTAAAACTTCAATATGCATGCATCGTGAGTGTCCTGTTGGCGAAATGTAAGGTACTGGATTCGATCGCTTAGTATTTTAGTTTCTGATTAGTTATCATGTGCTTTGTTTTTGTCAAGAAATTCCTAGTTGTAATACGTTGTCTGGAAATGTGTATAGTAAACGTTAATCCATTTAATCCATTACATACATTTTATTAACCATTATTTCATTATTTATTGAAGTAAATGAATTACTCTACACCTGTTTGTTCGCAGATAGGTTTATATGATTAGGTGTATTTTATTGTTTATTAATTACTAGAGGACGCCAGCAGCTATGCCTGCAATTTTTTTAAATTTACCCACTTTGGCCGATCCCGTGGGGATTTCGGGAAATCCCTTCTTAGTGCACCCCTGCGGTCCCCAAGGAACACACATGCCAAATTTCAGCTTCCTGCGCCCAATAGTTTCGGCTGTAGCGTGTCTGCCAGTCAGTCAGTAACGCAAGGATTTTATATATTAAGATTAAAAATTTTCACAACACAAACAATAATGTGCTATATAGGTGGACTTAATGGGCAATTACGCAATCTCTACCAGGCAACCTAGACTACCGTTGTAATTTCTTCTTAGATTTTTTTGATTTCTCGGATGGAATGTGGCTTCGAATTCTCATCAGATGTAAGAAAATGAATATCTATAAAATAAACTAATTGCAAATGTTCAACCTGGCAACCGAATAGGCCGCCTTTATGTTCAGTTAAGTGCTCTCGAATTGCAAACGCTATGCTTGTGTTCATAGCAGCATACAATTGTCTTAATTACGTAATGAATTGTTTTCCGTACAATAAGCTGGCTTATGAGCGAAATTCTTATTGCTCAACTCCTTAAACAATTACACCTTAACAATGCTTAAAAAGTCTCAAGTTGCGTCTGCACCTTTGTTTTTTAATAAATGAATGATGTAACGCGAAAGGGGACGTATACAGGTATTGAAACAAACAGCAATATCAATTAGTCGCCGAAAAGTTACAAAGCTTTTCCTGAGTCCATTCGAACGTGGAGTAATGGAAGGTGCTTTTTGTATGTGGGCACAAGTGACTCGTCCGTCGGGGCACGTCGTCCGAGTATTAATCACTCTGAGTCCTTTCACGACTCGTTTTGCCCTCCTCATTCACTCACGTCCTCACCTTTGAGCTGAAGTTTTCAATACACAACTTTATTGCTTTGCCCTTTGAACGAACGAAATTGTATTACATTCTTTGTCGTCAGCACTTCCCGCCGATGCACAGTTAGTTGTGTATAAAATTGTATAATGCATCAATTTATTTGTGCGAAAGCTCGACAAATTGTTGTTTATGTAGTTATACTTTGATGTCGCGTGTGTTCTTACTTGTACGTCAAAAAGGACGATGAATGTTATATTATTATATTATCTAGCTTATTGGCCGCGCTTATGTTGTGAAGCTTTAATAAAAGACTGTATTATTAATCAAAAAAATATTGTAAATATCATTTTTTAAATATGATTACCTTTTATGTTAAGCTATGGTAAACTTTTTCTGTGTTCTGTGACAAATAAATAGTTTTTCTTTCTTTCTTTCTTCTTCTTTCTTTTTAATATTAAAAATAATATACAAATGCATATGCATGCATACAGGCAAAGAGATATGTATATTTTCTACATACATACATAGACTCACGCCTATTTCCCCGAAGGGGTAGGCAGAGGCATATTAAACGCGCTCTTTGGGCCAGTGTTTTGATCCCACGTAATAGGTGGAGAGCCTATTGCCGCTTATCGGGATATTTTGTTTGCCAGAGCCTCGTCCGTTGATCGGCAGGTGCACCACTTGCAGGTGAGGTTGGCTTGGGACCCTAAGTTCTTGGTGAGAACCCAATGCATATTTTCTCTGAATATAATTAATACCAATGCTGTGTCTTCGACTAAACCGGTGGCCGTGGAGCGATTATTCAATACTCATACAATTTAATGAGTCTATCCTTAATAACAGTAGACCCTGTAGACAAGTGGCATTAGAATAGCGATATCGTTATTCGCTAAGTGCAATAATGTATGGAAATGACCTAGGCTTTCGATATGTCACGTGGTCAACTAAGAATGAATTGTTAATGTTACCATGGTAACCAAGTGTTAGCGAAAGTAGAAATGAGAAGCGAGTACCACTTGTCCAGACTTTCAGAGTGGTGAAGTGAACAAAAATGTGTTAACGCATTCTCCTGTATCTGTCGTTTCCACTCCGGCGGGCTAATTTTCCTCAGCCTAATTTGCTTTAAAGTATTTTGATGTTAAACTCTATAGACACAGGAGAATACTGAGGTGTAAGTAAATCTTCAGTCTAGATAAGTTTCCGAATCCGAATAAGACCCGTTTTTACAGAATTGTATGATGCATACAAATCGCGAAAGTTTAAAATCGATCCAAACAAATAAACTCTTCAGCTTTATAAATTAGTATTTGATTAGATATGAATAAATGAATTTGAAATCACAGTGACAATCGCTGCGTATTCTGAATGGCCCCTTGTCCTCATTGACAACTTGCCCCTGTACCCGCCTGTCTCAGGGTCAAGGTCACTTCCGCGAGTACAAATAAGTCGCTCCTTCTTCACCGGATGGTAACAAATTCGGTTGCCATGGCAAGGGTAGAAGCTACCTGTTGCGACTTTTGTCGTCGACATTCATCTCATTAGCAGTTACCCGAGCGAAAGTTTATCCATTTGAAGATGGGGCGCCGTGTGCTTGAGGATAAATATATTATGTTGTTTGTTAGAGGGGGACTTTATTGCTTGTTAAAGGATAGATGTCAAAGCCAATAAGGAATGATTCAGGGTTAAGTGTGGTACGATTTTGTGGCCTCGTAGAATGTTTGATCACTAATAATATGCACGTGCAATATATCCTTTATTAAAAGAGACTGTACGTAGTGGAATTATTTAACGTCGTCGTGCGAATTACTAAATTAAATAAGAAGTAGTGAATAATGACTTAATAATGTGGTTTAAAAACAGTCAATGTTACGAGATTATTATCTAAACCCATTTTCAATTAGCGACTAGTCGCGCAAGACGATGATGTCAGGTCTTTTAAGAATGCTTATTGGCCAAGTAAAAGAAAGTTCAAGGTAAGGAAAGTCGACGGCGAACTCTCGTAAAGCGAAAAAGCAATATTAGGGTCCGAGATATAGTTTATTGTCGACATCAGCGACTTAATAATGGCTTATGTTTAACTTACCACCAGATATAGTAACATATAACAGACAAAATAGTAAATGATCACAAAATGAAACCCGCATTTTAATGTAAAATTATAACCAAAATTTTAACATTTCGCTATCCTATTTAAGCAAAATGACTCCAAATAAATCATTGTTAACCCAAAAGTAGAAAATGATCGCCAAAATTAAACCAGCATTTTAATGTAAAATTAAAACCAAAGTTTTTTTGTTAGTTGTATGAAATACCAACAAATAAATTGGATTTGGTTACACCATCTACTTTAATAAACTAAGTTGAAGGAGCCCTGCTTTGCAGGAGTCCTATTTTTGAATTAAGGGTCACAAGTGAACCTAACATAACTTATTTATTTGGTGATCATTTATTACATTTGGTGTTCGAATACAATTTGCAGTGGAGTCGTGACTAAAATAGCTAGTACTATTGTAATTTTAGACTTTATTTTTCTGGTGTTTAGTATATATTTTTGGTTAAAGAAGTAAGGGTAGCAAATCAATTTATGGTGGTCATTATATTTAACCCCCTTATTAATTGGCTGCACTGTTAGCGTAGTGGTTTAAGCGGCCGCCTCGCCGCTTGACACTGTGCCTAGTGTTTGAGGGTTCGATCCACACACGAGGAAACACTTTGTATGATATATTAATTATTGTTTCGCATTTGGGTGTTCATTGTGTCTATTGGTAGTATGTATCTGAAGTCCCTCGCAACACATGATTTATTCCTAGTGTCGGTGCTTTTGTCAACAACAGAATGGATATGTCGTTTATTTGATGGCCGCATTGATGTGTTTGTCTGGTCGTGTGATCGGTGTCTATAACATTTCATTCATCGCGCCCGCCGTATGCGTAGTTAGTTTCGCTTAGGCGCTGCAATTACAATCATTGTCACTCATACATAAGCCCAAGCGATATATAGATAGTTCAACTCAGTTGTGCGCGCGGCCCTATGTGTGGGTAAACCTTCTACATATACAGTGACTTGTCACGCCAAGAGGTACAGTTGGGTACAAATACAAATACAGTTATTTACGGGTTATATACGGGTTTAAAAAAAATTATTCTGAATCGCTACGTGAAAAATCAAATGATGAATTTTTGGATTCGCTGCTCTCAACAAGGTTAATTATGATTTCTGAGTCCATGTCAAAATGTCTATAGTATTCTTCTTCTTTCTTTTGTACATGTCGACAAGTATTACCCCACATACCTTCATCAATTTGACTTAAACGTTCATTTATGAGTTTCATTATTTCCGTCACATTTTGGTCGACATTATGTGAAGCAGTATAATTTTTTTAAATTCCCCACACATTTTCTATGAGGTTTAGTTCGGGATCATATGGTGGCAATCGAAGAACTTTTATGCCATATAGCTGAAGTATGTCGTCAATCTTGTAACAGATATATTTTTCTTTATTTTTTTTATCAAATCATACAGTTCATTTTTTTTCCGTATCTTGATTAAAAGCTTTTTCTGTCAGCCATCTCTGCATTTCTATTTTTTTGGAATAAGAATTTGGGGCTCTGTCATTTTGAACGTTATGGTATGAGGCATTATCAAGCACAACCACAGAGTTATGTGGAAGATTCGGTACTAGAGGTTCTTTTAGCCACTTTTCATAATTTTCTGCGTTCATGTTAGAGTGGTAATCACCAGAAACACTATTTGCTTTGTATGTCAATAGTGAGCGCACTATTGACATACGGTACGAAACCTTGTTCTGAACCAGCATGCACAATGATAATTCTTTGTTCTTTCGACAGGTTTCTCTTTAAAGGTGCTCCATCTTTATTACCCCATCCTTTGTTTTGCACATGATAAGTTAAGATGTAGCTCTCATCTGTATATACGATACACCGATTTTATTGACGGTATCTGAGTAATTTTTTTAGGTAGGAAAATCGTAGTTTTGTTGCTCTTATTTTTATATAATCAATTTTATACTTAATCATTGATTATATATTATAGCTCTATTTCTTACTTAATAATTGATTGATTAATAAAGTTAAGTACTTATTAATTATTATTATTTTTAATTTAATTCAATTTTAATATTTTATTTTTCATATTTAACGCAATCTATAATTTAATTTATACCTCATATATGATGTGATAATTTTGTTGTAATGTAATAAAATTAACCAATGTATTTTAATTATTTATTTATACTTATTATAAAAGCATATTATGCATTATTATTATCACCAGTCACTACACAGATATGTCATTGTGGACGGCTCGGATCCACTTGCCATCCGTGCCTTCACATCAGGGCTCGTCTGAAACCCGGCGCCAGACCTTAGTGGCCTGGCATATGTCGAGATGAGCACCTGGTTGTTGCTTCGTGAGACACAATTTCAGCTGTATACTTTTTCTATGATATTTCACACTATTGTTTGTTTTCATATGTTTCTTTTTGTCTAGTATACATATATATCACCCTTACTGTTTTCTTGATTGTATTTAATGTATTTTTTGTGACGTGTGCTTAAGAAAAGCAGCTATAAATTTATCTTTATCTTTAATTGTAGATATTTAACTAGTTAATTATCTGGCAGCATACTTAAAACTAGCGTTACCTAACTTTATTGACTATACTAGAAACCAACGTAAAATAAATAAAATGAAAATTATTTTTGGATTGAGGGTCACAAGAGAACCTAACATAACCTACTTACTTGAGTTACAGTTTCACCTAACCTTCATTTCTTTTTGTCTCGGAAAATTGTGATTTTAATAACCTAGATGCTAAACTAATATGAGAAGCGACATTCATATAGGCGCTGAAGAGATGGTCAACGGTGATCGTCTTTATTTTGACATATTATAGCCGAATAAGATTTGGCGCTCGGCTCCGCTCGCCTAAAAGTCGGTTATCGAGGTAAAAAGCCTAAGTTATAGCCACTTTCTACCTATTTCCACACACAAATCTTACCATAACATCATTCCGCTGTGACATAGGCCCATGTCTCAGCGAAACGATGTTATGGACAAACAAATTTAATATCCCATTTTGTTTTTTTTTTTATAGCATTAGGCGGCAAACGAGCAGACGGTTCGCCTGATGGTAAGCAATTACCGCCGCCCATGGACACAAGCAACACCACAGGAGTCACAAGTGCGTTGCAGCCCCTTGGGGTTGGGAAAAGGGATAGGATGAGGAGTGGGATGAGGGAGAAGGAATAGGGGATACGGCTTCCGGCACTCTCACTCACCGAACGAAACGCAACAGTTTTGGCACTGTTACTTTATGTCGATTTTCTGTGAGAGGGTAGTAATTCCCCGGTCGAGCCGGCCCATTCATGCTGAAATCAGCAAGGCTCTACTACCGTATAATATTATAATAATAGTTTGGACTTACTAATTCGTTTGGCATCGATACAAAATGTTCTCTTTACTTTTTTGTAGGTATATAGGATTTTAATTCTAAAAGAAACTATTCAATTAATAAAAATCGTGAATGACCTTCGGAATGCTTTGAGCCAAAAGAGACGGAATGACTTAAACCAGTCATTTATATATATTCATTTATTCACAGAACAAGAACAAGAATAAATACGTACATATGCAGGCGAATTCAAAAGACCTTTTGGTATTTCCTGCTTTGAAGATCTGACTTTGATGCCTCGCTGCTACGTGCAAATATGAATAATTTTATTAACTCGTAGCACCACCGTAGCCCGCGTAGCGCTCGTAGCACACGAGCTACGTCCTAACAAATGTGAAATGGATTTTACACAACCTTTGATGTCCGTTATTGAAGATTTAAAATACATTTAATACATGTTTAAATTTTGTAAACTTTGTGAGTGAATTCAGAAAAATACTTTTATAGAAAATTTAAGTAATTTTATAAATCTGCCCGAATAAATATTTTTTGCATTGACACATCACAATTTTTATTTTAAGAAGATTGCTAGTTGTTTGTTTAGTAGTTATCGCAAATACTTCATGTGACAGTATATATTTGCATCTCAATCGCATGTTTATATTCTTAAAAAAAATAACAATGACTCTGAGTTTGTTTTCGGCCTTTCTTCTCAAGAAGTCATTTAGCTAGGATAAGCCGGCATCATCTAGAATAGGGTTTTGACATGTATAAGTGTAGTAAACAATCAAAATGCAGAAATAAATATGTCTTTATGTGTTTATGTCTTTTAACTATCTCGTTATGTTAGAATTAACCTTATAGCAATAGCTTTTCTAAATTGTGTTAAGTATTACTGTCTTATTACAAATCTCACGCAATTTATACAGTAATGCTACAAAAAAAGTTCTGCTTATTCAAGATAGATAAAAGGAAAAAAATGTGACAAATTTTCTTACAAATAAAATATATATTTAAGTTAAAAAATCATTATCTTCATGTAAACTAATTTAATGAAACCAACAATAATAAATAACGTATTCTGTGTATGGTAATTTTGAATTATATTTAAACTTTTCCAAAACTACTTTAACTACCCGTTAAAATTTGGCGCAAACAGTTATTTCATATCAGATGTTGATTGACGTATGCAGAGTTCTGTGAAAGATTGTAGCTGGTTGGGCTTAACTACGCACATTCGGCTACTGTCGTGTATATAATAATGACCTTTCAAACTTTTTCTTTTTATTTAGGTAAAGTCTGACATTATCGGCTGATATGATGATGATGAAAGTATGACTGACTGACCACATGAATAATAACAATTTATTTCTCTCTACATGCACTTGCGATTTGTCCCTTGTTGCCGTCCATGGGCGGCGGGTAACCGCTGACTATCAAGCGATCCGTCAGGATGTTTGCTTCCTATATCATAAAAAAACAATAACGGTTAATGTACACATGAATAACTTACAGTGGCAATAATAGGAAGTGTATCTAATAATATTTTCTTTTAACCAAAATTTAAAAAATACACTGCTAAATTCAGCACAACTACCTAACTAATAAAACAATAGAACAGGTCCATACAAAACATGCCAATTACTTACATACTGTACTCATGCATCTGCAAAGTTTAATTGCGTTTAAAACAACCTGCGCTCTCAGTCAAAGTTCTATTGAAGCCTTATTTAAGTAATGAAAATGTCTAATACATTCGCTGCGTCAAAGGCTTCGCTCATGATGAAACTTTGGCGAGGACATCCTCTAAAGAGGGAAGTTCTTTACATGAAATTTCCGTATTTTATTGCGTCCTGTTTCGGTAACGTATTATAGAGGAAGAGCATGTTACCGTCTACCGGGCACACTGGCCAACTACAAGCTATGTCTGACAGGAAAATTGTAGAATATAGAGCTCATAACGAGACTTGATTGGACGTTTGGAATACATCGGCAAAGAAAAGCTACGTATGGATAGGTGACATCGGAACACTGTTATCGCAGGTTAAACCGTCGGTACCGGTTAATGTCTCAGGACAAGTGTTGTTACGCCATCTCGGAGGCTATCGGGCGGTTTATAAATAATATAAATAATAAATAAAATGAAAATAAAATGTGTTTTATTTCAGACTGCAAATCCATATAATGTTAGTAACAATTTTACTTATAAACTATGTTAGTAACAATTTAATATCTATTTTTTTTTTGGAATCAATTTTCGTGCCCGAGATGCATCTACGGACACAATGAGTTATGATAGGGGAGTCGTATCGTCCCGCTATCACCCTCATGTCGGTAACAAAGTTTGCCACGAACTCACACGAAAAGAAGAAAGACAGGAAAAAAACAACGGTACTCTAAATTTAGATTTTTGACACTAGCCTGTTCCTACTTTTTGACATGCTACGTTTATCGCATTACGATATGAATATGATAATTATACAACCATTTGACTTGGCTGATTACATATCATTGCACTAACAGCCTAAAACAAAAAACATGACCAGTGCCTTCTTGTAAGACGTGGACCAAGGAATAAGCATGTTAGTTTTTAGTATTCCACCCTGATGTAAGAAAGGGGTTAAAAGTTTGAATTTCGCGGACTTTCAAACAACCTTTTAAAACATATTTTATATGAGGGCACTATCAAAACGTAAGCTACAGCTAGATATTATGTAATATAACATAGTATTAACGCTAGGGGGGCAACTTCCAGGGAGTTTAATTATAACATTTCTCGGAGAGAAAGAGAGGGAAGCTGTGGCTCCGCCCCTTTCACCGTCTCGCTCGCACCTCTGCCCCGTCCACACATATTGTACAGCGCGGCTCTGTCGACAAATTATTACCAACGCGCGAATCTGTACGCAAAACTTGTGGAACTATACTAAAGTCATATCTAAATAAAACAAGATTTGTCTGAATAAAACACGAGAGCCTATTCTCTATATAAAATCTATCATCTGGTTTAAGGCGACTAAGTACAATTGGAAATAAAAATTAAATAAATGACATAGTAATTTGTTTAGCTGATTAAGATGTTGTTCTCGCGTGTTGCGATAGTAAAAATTGGATTATTGTGTTTGTTTTATTTTCTTTATAACAATATATACGTGGTAAGCAATTAGTAATACCACCGTGGGTTAGATAGATTTGATATTATAATGTCATAGGTAGATATTATGGTAATGTTATTTGATACACTGTGGATCTGTAATGAACAAGACAAATAATTGACTTAATATAAATAATTGAATATATTTATAGTCTTTCGACTGTGGGTCAAGTGGTTTCGACTGCAGTTCTTCCATTTTGTCCTTCTACTCAATCATTTATTTCTTCGACATCATTTCATATAGGCGTGAATTGTCGGGTTAGGTTAGATGGTAAGTAAAATAACCGTTGTGTATAACTCACATTATTACTCACAGTACAATCAACAATTATTAAAATTTCTATCAAAACCTAACGTCCACCGTTCACGTGGCTGCGAGCGCCTGTTCAGCTGTTTCAAGCTTGACTCACATTAAAAAAATGACCACTTCGCCTTAGGCTTCCCAGTGCTCAGTGTTATTTATATAGTCTGAGGTATTCACTATGGGCTTGACATTTCGGCTATGCGGACAGTATCTATAAGAAGGCTGTATATGAGGTTATCAATGAGGTTCGCCTACATATTTATTTTAAAAGTAATAAACATTTTACAAACAATAACGTAACGGCCAAATACAATCGGAGATTAGAAATAGCTGAAACAAAAGAAAAGAGTTAGGTATCTTTTGATGTACCTAATCGCCTCAGTGGAAGCAATCTATGTCGATCTGTCACAAAAACATTCCAATTATTTTATTAGTCGCACTAAGTACACAGACCTTGTTATAATGTTATAGCAATAATAATGCTTGTTATAGTTGGTGCAGTTTTTTTATCAGATGTGAGCTCTCTTGTTAGGAATTAAAAGAGTAATACAAATACATTATACTTATTCCTTATACAGTCTTAAATATATAAATTTTTAGGAGTACAAAGACAGTAGGTGTATAAACAGACCAGTAAGCAGATTGAAAATTACGTCAGTCAATCATTGATAGAAAGGGTAATGAAGTGTATTAAATTGCAAGAAATTCTGAACATTAATACGACTTCAAATTTAGTTACCTACTCTAATAAAATTGAAATGGGAATTAACGGGCAGTAAGTGTATCTTTCAAACAGATCGGTTAATAAATATTGTAAAAAACTGAGGTAACATATGAAAAAATACCCAAATTGAGAATCTCCTTTTTTAAATCGAATGAAAACACACACTCGGCCTAATCATGTCCACATTGTCTCAAAAAGTGAATATTCTATCGCTACCTCTAATTATCCACCCATTAACAAATCTAGGATTCAAAACCAGTCAGGATTTGTGTGCGGGAAGCGTTGAGTGCTAAATGGGTGCGCGTTGTGGGTGACATAGCAAGTTAGCACGCGGTCCGCCACGGTACAATAACACGATGAACAACTTGTTTTGACTCGCCAAAATAAGCTTTCTGGTTTGGCAAACTATTTTATTAGATCTAGAAGACTGGCTTTTAACGAAGGCCGAAAGGAAAATAAACAAAAACCGACTTCAAATCTATACCTACCTGGAAGTACAAACTTAAAAAATGTCTAAAATGTGTAATAAATATATTTTAAAGTACAGATAATAAAAAAGCAATTAACAGCAGCCTATACTCGAACGCTGTTATACAAAGCCTCAATTCTCAAATATGTATTAATTTTATGTATTATGACTAACAACTTACAAAAAACAGGAATTTAAAGTCCTCAATTTAATTTTAATATTGTTGTCCGTGTGGTGACGGATTAAGAATACGGAATGTCACCACCCAATATCTTCCCATGGGTGTCGTAAGAGCCGACAGAGGGAGCATATTGTGCAGAGAACAGCATTGTAAAAGAAGGAAAACTTGATACAAACCCTATACCAACCCGTTTGGCCAGCGTGGTATAGTAGGCCAAGTCCTCCTTTCAAAGGAGAGGCCTAGTCCAGCAGTGGACTGTTAAAGGCTGATAATGATGATGATGATTGTAAAAACCAAAAAATCATGTCAGTATATTATATTTTGTGTATTTGTTTTTCAAAAAGTATTAAACTAATTGCCGTCAAAACATAAAACTACCTCTGAAACATGAATTATCTTACTACAAAGTATCCTGTAAATCTATTCATGAATCATCAAGCATACGAATAAAAAAACGAACCATTCAGTGGAAGTTTTCCTTTTTGAAGTCGGTTACAGCCACGTTGGGCAGCGAAAATCTAGTGAAGATATTATATAAGATAGTAATGTATATAGTTAAAATTAATCATATGTAATTGTAATGTTATTGTGAAAATTATTCGAAAGTAAACTGTTGTGTAATACATAATTTAAAACTCTTCCATTCAAAAAGAGTTTAATTATCATAGTGGCTAGGTAACTGGGCGATGGCATTCGCTAGGAGGACCAATTTAATATGTTTTTTGTGTAAAAAAGGTGTATGTTTCAGTGTGGAAGTTGAGAAAATAAAACTTGGTGAAACTGTACAACTAATAGGTGGCATACACTAGTTGCAAATAAAATCATAAGACTGACATTTAATTAAATTTTTTGCTATTTTTATTTTGTTATAGCTTTTAGGTTATAATAGACTCAAGAGGAATCTACTTTGGAATCGATACTTCACTTAAGTAAATCCAAAGTAAACCAATAAACCATGATACATTTCAGCATTGAGATAACAATGATTGCTGTATGTACTGTGACCTTTAGGTCATTTATTTAGTTTAATTAAGCTATCAAGCTTAAGGCACAAGGATTGTAGAATTGAAAGATTGAATCAACAATTAACGCTTTATATTTTTTAAAGGTTTACAATGTGAAATAACCCGACAGTCAGGGCGTGGTTTTATAAGGCTTGGACGTGGCTTCCGTTTAGGACAGAAGACGTATCTTGGTTGTAGTCGCCGGCCGAAAGAGGTCGAGTCTGCACCCCTCTGCTGTTTATATAGACGTCTGCGGCCGCTAGTGCTGACCTGAAGAAGTACACGACGTCACAGTACCCACAAATATTTGTGCTTCAATACTTTAAAGAACAACCAATATTTGAGGCATCCTATACCGCAGGGTACCGTCCTAACACTTAGCCTTCGCGGTCTGTCCACCAGTCCGTAAGTACGACGAAGTTAGTAGGCAAATATACGTCTGCAGGTGGATTGTATTTCATGAAACGTAATAAGTACAGATGAAAATTTCACAAAGTGCATATTTATGAAAACCAATAATAAACAAACAATTTCTTCAAATTACAAAAGTTGAGCCACAAAAAGAAAATTGATTATATTATTTTATTATATTATTAAGTGAAATGGTTTAAAAATTATAAAAATAGCCGGCGTATGAATGAGAAAAGCAATAAACATCCCTTTTTTGTCTCTATATGATGATTGCTCGATTAATCAACGTTAATTACATAGTAAATACATTCACCGTGTGGTTGACGGCATGGAATACAAGTGTCAACACCCCCTATCTTCCCGTGGGTGTCGTAAGAGGCGACTAAGGGATAACACGATGCAAATACCATCTTTGCGTAGAGACGGAAAACTCGACATCAAACCCTATACGACTGTCTCGTTGGTCTCGCGGCATAAATGTGCGCGTGGGATCGCGAGGTCCCGGGTTCGATTCCTGGGTCGGGCAGTGCTATTGGGTTTTTCTGTCACGAAACTCTCAGTAGCAGCACGGAGTCTGGAAATGTGCCCGGAACTGCAATAGGCTCGCCCCTTATTACGAGGGACTAAAGTATATCTGGCGAAAAGTGGGGGTAGAAAAACACCTCTGCCTACCCCTTCGGGGATAAACGGCGTGACGTTATGTATGTATGTAATTACATAGTGATACTATTATTTGTAAAACTGATACTATCTATCTATCTATATTGTCACGCCTGACTCCCATTGGGGTAGGCAGAGACTATAGAACGCCACATGCTTCGGTTTAAACATACCTCTTTGACTTCCTCGACATTCATGATGCGCTTCGGTTATGGGTACTTTTAATTTTGCCCTTTTCAGTACGTCACCTATTTGGTCGGCGTACGTCCGCCTAGGGCGTCCCCTACCGACATTTCCATTCATTCTCGCACGATACACTCCTTCCGTATTTCTTCTTTCGTCCATCCAAATGTCCAAACCTTTGAATTTGATTTGAATTATCCTACTTACGTATAATTTAAAAAAAATTAAGACTTTCAAAACGTCGCCATACAAGTGTCACAAAATCATTTATATGTGTATATGTGTGAAAGGAAAATTTGCAGTTAGGCAGTTTTTATTCTACAAAACGCGGTTTCTCTTTTGCCTTTATACAGCACGAGACTAAACAAGGCACCGCAGTAAGGTAATTACAAAAGCAGAGCCTTTACTTTCCTGCCAACATATCAACTGTGCAACATGCACCCGAGGGCTAGACATGTTGCTTTTCGGAGGCCTGTCTCCTGCAAAACGTTTCACTTTTCGCTCGAAATTTAATCTGATTTGGTTCGGGACGTCATCACGTGGCTACTGTGCGATGCAATGATTAAAAACGCCACGGGCTACGCGTACAGAGGGCGCTGACGTGCACGTTCGACATTCAAAAGGGCTGTCTAACCGTCAGCATCAATATGGCGGCAGTCTATTAGCGCGTGATTAAAATTGATTCAGACTCTGCGTGAGCTGATCTACAATAATTAATATTTTCTCGTTAATATTGGTAAGTTTTAATTAAATTTTAATAAACACACGATCAGCAGATAATTATGCAACGCATTTATCATGGATGGTTCGAGAGAGCGTTGAACACGTGATGACGTTCCTTTATTTTAATGTGTGTGATGCCCGCATAGGTATTTTCAAACCATTAAAGGTTCGAGTAAATATCTTTTTAGTTTGCTATATATCTTTTCAGACTATAACATATTATAAATATAATGTTAATATTCAAATTATATTTCCATTTAGTATAAATTAATTAATGAGAGATATATGTACGTAATAATCATGTCAGGCTTAAAACGTCCACTGCTGGACATAGGCCTCCCCCAAGGTTCTCCATACAGAGCAATCTTGTACGTAATCTACACCTACAGTTTTAGCAGTCTAGTAGTCAACCAAAATGTTATTTATGTGGCGATAAATGGATGTTGTAAAGGAGTTATTATATTACAACGAGGTTGTAGTTAGCCTGATATGCAATTGACCGGATTTTAACAATTAAGTAATTTTCGTTTTTATATATTGATATCAAGTTCAAATTATATTTGTAATTTGTGTACTCTATCGAAACGTCACTGCTATACGCATGCAGTACGTTTATTTATATGCACATATTCAAAGCGGGTAGGTTCATAGCAAATAATATTCAAGAAACATTTGAAAGATATTCCTTTAAATGCTTAATGATTAAAATTGAACAATATTTTGATTGAAAAGCGAGGATCATATAGAACACTTAATTAATCACCATCCATACAAATATTTGATAGCTACGATCTGAACTGTAATAAGATCAATTTACGGGTCGCTTTATTTCGTTAGCTTACATTGCGCCCACTTCTACGAAGTTTTCTTTAAAGCACAAATGAGTGTCTACGAGCTTTAAAAGGTCCTTCACTTTAAAAGAAGATGAAAGCTCTTCTATTCTCAATATATTTTTAATTTATTCATACCCACACAGTTAATACCTAATGAATATTTCATCAGAAATTATATTTAAGGTTTCAATAAATTGAACTCGGCTTATTCCACAAACGTCACTGAAGCAGATTTATATTTGTATCGAAAAGTCGGGATTGTCAAGCACTTGAAGTCTGAATCTAAATTGGAAATTCTCATTAGATATAGGTACGGCTTCATTCCCGGGAGCGACGGCAGGCGGAATATCTGTAGACAGATGTAACTTAGTCAGGTGACCGCGAACTGCCGAGAGTTATAACTGTGATAGACATAGAAGGAAATAAATACCGGTAAATTTAACTCTAAAATCTGTCTGAATATAATATACCTACTAATCTTTATACATGACGACAAATTCTTGTGTAAAGGAAGTTATTTAGTTGCCTACAAGATCAACAAAACTACGTAACCATGTTTAAAAAATGGCACCATACTGACCTTTTGAACTATGTTTGCAGTAAATAAAACTTACTTGTTGCTAAGTAACTTTCTTCCTGTTACTAAATTGTACTTTTTTAATGATTTATTAATGAGCAGATTTGAAAAGTATGTATATAAACTGTATGCATGTTATATAAACACTTTCAATCCATTATAATTTTAAAGACTGAAACTCTTATAGAAAATCTTTTCAAAATTTAAGCACCATGATAAAGCAATTACCTATTAGATTTCTGTCCAACAAAGTGGAACTATTTTACTCATTACACATTTCGCAAATATACCTTAATGCTACAATTTTTTCCTGTGTAAACTGCGTATGAATACACCTTATATCAAAACTAATTAATTAATTCACAAGATCTTAGACGCCAAACTTTCCATGAACTGTGGCGACGCATTCGCTTTTGAGCAAGGGACACTATTGAAACCGAATGCAGCGTGACTTTGACCACTTGCAAACGTATTAATTAAGCAATTCACTAATTGGTACGGCTGTTACGGAATACCTTGTCGTGGATACCTTTGTGTAACTACAGTGGCCGGTGGACAATAAGCGAAGGCGACACTGACGGTACGGCTTTGAGACAAAGCATAATGTCATAATAATAATTATTTTGGTGCGGAATATGCCCTTAACGCGCCGTGCTGTCAGTATGCGCAGTGCGTAACAGAATCTTGTTGTAGGAAGTAATTACCGGGGTGGTTTGGTCAGGAAACAAGGAGATTGCATGACCACCACGCACCTGCACTTCGATTACCACACAAGTACATATGTAAGTGTATATAATACATTGATTAGACGGCTTTGTGGTATCCCGTTTAACTGGCAATTACAGGACGATGTTGTTGTTGTTACTGTTTGTATGTACAATTGTACATAGCTATCTAGTCGCTATGTAGATGTCTAAAGAAATATACCGTCACGAAGTCACCGCACCGCTGTTTCTTACAGATTTAAAAGCATGATTTCTCTATTCGCTATAATTATAATAATTGCCTAGATGCTAAGCTCCAGGAAGACGCAGGTGCGCGCTACACAGCACAGTGCAAAGCAAGTATTTTTTTAGGCTTTCACATAGGTACATATATCTGTTCTGTTGTTCTCATATACTTTTGAAATGTCACCGACTCTATTTGCGCAGTTCTAAACGAGTTACTTTACTACTTGTGCCATTTAATGATACTTATCACTCACGTAAAGAAGTAGACGTGCCTATTTCAATTGGTAATAAATGATAACCAGACGTGGAGTTTTTTTCTACCACTTCCATACAACACAATCTAGTCCCAAACTAAGCAGAGCTTATAATACAAATATTAAAAGATTTTTGAAAAGTATTTGGTTGTCAAACGTTAAGACCGCTGGCTAATTGCTAAGCGTCATAAGGATCGATGTTTACTTTTCTTGCTTTAAACAAAACTAAACTATAACGGCTTGACCATTACATCTTTCAGTACACTTGTGACAAACATTCTAAAATCTCGAAACATTGTCAATAAATCAGTGCTGGGCTGCATACCCGCAGGCAGCAGATTCTAGGCCCCAAAAAAAGAAAACATAATGACCGATGTCAATTAGCGGCGGCCGGTGAAGTAATCGAGTTATTCGCCGGCGAGCGGCCGGCCGGCGGCGCGGTCTGGTCGCCCGGCCGCCGGACTAATGAAACTTTCGTGTACCCCGGATAAGCCATTTTATCCCGGCTGCTCCCGGGCATGATAATATGCTTCAAAATTAGTCCTATTGTCCGGGTTACTGACGCGGAGTGCTCGCTGCCTAGACCGGATCATGTTAGCTTCATTTAGGCTTCCATTTGTCACGCGCTCCGCACTCACGACATCTGTTTGTTTACGCTTCGTTACACTGCTATTTTCTGTGTGATTGGATATTCTGCGTGGGAAATGTAATGAAATGTGGCGTGTGCATGTAAAATATGTTATGTTTCCACATTTTAACAAGGACACGTTGCGATTGGCGTTACAAATATTTAAAGAGCGAATATTAATCGCTTCTTCGACCAACGCACAATCTTTACGGCAACAACTTCTCTTTTGTCTGGCGACAGGGACACGGTAGCGTTGCTAAATTGTGAGACTAATACTATTGATTTAATGTGGTTATCATTATCATGTAAGACACAGCAAGATGCCTGTTTGGTGCGGTAGCGTTCACCCCGCTTTTCGACTCGCAGTGTAAAGCGGTGACGGACGGCGCAAAATTAATACTCACGTCACTGCCCTTCAAAGGGTTGCAAGGGTAGTAATGCCGCTCTTCGGTCACTTTTAGCTCAACTGCATCTGACGGAGAATAGAAATCTCATTTAATTAATAAACCGCTTTACAAAGGCGGATAAAAATGTTGAATATTTTCGAATATGGCAGATTAGTTAGTAACTTAGTATTAGTATGGTATGTCGGAAAATTTAATATTTGAAACCTCCTTTACTAATAAAAATAAAAGTTGAATACCCTGAAACAAACTATCACAAACAAAATATCTATTTGTTAAAGTGATACTTCGGCTTCTGGTTACAATTACTGGCACCAAGTTTAGCTATTCTAATTTACTTTTATATAGCATACTTTTATTAACCGACTGAAGTCGTTGCCAAGCCTTAAATAAATATTAATATTTTAATCACTTAAATGAATACGAGCAAATTAATACAATGAAATCCCTACTTTAAAGAAGTTACTACGTAAGTATTAAATTGGCTTGGCACCGACTGTAAACCTATTAGTAAATAGTCCATATAACATACATAACATAACTACACGCTTATTATCCCCGAAGGGGTAGGCAGAGGTGTACTATACACCCACTTTTCGCCAGTTATGTTTAGGTCCCAATGTAATAGGGGGCGAGCGTAATGCCATCTACCGGGCACATTGTTTAGCGAGCGATAATTAACATTTTTAATACACACATAACTTCGAAAAGTCAGAGGTGTGTGCCCGGGGTACCTGGGGATCGAACCCGAGACCATTGTCTCGGCAGTCCGTTACGTATACCACTAGGCTCTACCGCCGCTACTTAGTCCATATAAATAATAGATAGTATTAAATTAATATTAAATATTTATTATTTTTTTACTTTTAGAAGGCGGTTTTTTAACGTACCTAGTCATTTTTATGTAATATGAAAGCTTGATATATGACTGATGTGATGTGGTATTAGTTTAGCTATTGGTTTCGGGGTTAATTAATGCGAAGCAAAGTTTGGGTACAATACCCACTAGTTCTATCTCTTTCTAAGTAAGATATAATATAATTTGTCACTCTTTCACGCATAAACTACTGAATGGCTTTAGATGAAACTTTGCAGTATTTCCATTATCCATTAGATAGACCTGTAGATATTTATCATTCAGACTAAGTCTGTAATATGTTCACAAAAAACAAACATTCTTTAAGCCGGGAATCCCGGCAGACGTTGCTCAGTTACAAAGTAGCGCGGACGGGATGCCCCGCAAATTCCACAACGCGTTCTCGGAATAATTTCAAACATTTCCTCAGCGGAGTGTCACACCTTGAACGCTTCACGTGCTCAGTAAACTAAAAGCATGGATACAGTTGCATTGCCCGCACGACCACCTATTGTCTGTCGAACTTCGGGCGTTCAAATTTCAATATATATTCTAGTTTTATTTTCACCTTATAAACTTAAACTATCTAACATAAAATATATAATTATAATTATGAATATGAAACGTTAATTATGCATACATATCTAACTAAGGTTAATATCATTGTGAATTTTATCAATTTATTATGTTTTAATATTTATTTTATACATTTCATATCAATCCAATTTTATTGGCGTTTGCCTTATCAACAAATTCAAATAAATATATGAAATTTTGTTGTCTATTTGAAAAAGAAAGGCAGCCGAAGCGGGATTTTAATTATAGCATTGAGAGTACTTAATCGCGAGAGGGAAACCTCTCAAAACTCGACAACTCGTAAACAAGAAATGAAGAAAATTAAAACTAAGTAGGTACTAGTTTTAATCTGTTTATTATTCAGACCAGAAACTGCAAATCAGAGGTGGACTTTAAAAAGTAGCGTCACTATTGTTGTCGGAACAATACATGAGTGAAATCAATACAAGTTGTTCAATAGTAAGCTGATCCGAAACATCAATGTAATCTGTCATCGCGCCATGGCCTGCCGACCTCTGAAACATATCGAATGTTCGGGAACGTTCCCGGTTGTTCATTAGTACGATCGACAAATAACTGCGCTGTGTAGCTGACAGCATGCAAAGAGTATACAAATACTACGTAAGAACAGCATGTTGGACAAAGCTTTTGTTCTAAAACCAATATTGAGGGACGAAGGGACGACTTTTTTTGCTTCTGGCAACACTGGCGGTATAACGTAAAACTGTACTTCTCCCAATAATTTATTATTCTTAAATCTATTTAATTAATAATAATGTGCCTAACTTGCTAATTTCTTACGTAATAATCTGTGATAATTATAATTGTTGTATAATAACAGTGATAAGTGGTGTTTATCAAGTGTAAAAGTTTTGCAAAGTCAAGTAAGTCAACTGTCAAAGTAACGAACAATTTTATTTAAAAGAATTTGCATTATTTTTACAATAATAGCTTACTTTGAGACAATTTGAGGTGAGTTTACTTGTTATTTGACATTCTTACACCCTACACTAGCGATAATACTAAGTCAGCATACCTCAATCTATACAAAAAACTTTGTTGTGTCTTACACAAACCTCAGTGAACCATTCTTGCTTTGTTTAAGTACTTAATTTTGTCAAGATGATGACCAGAAGGGCACGCTTAGATGATGAGAAATTACAGGTGACCCTTGTAGAACTAAAGAAATATAAGGATTTGTGTCAGTCACTTCAAAGTGAACATGATGTCAATGAGAAAGAAATGCTAGAGATTTTAGGTAAAAACTCTCAGCTTAGGAGTGAGATGGCAGAAATACACTCTAATTTACTCACTACCCTTGATGAACGGGATAGATTACATAAGATTGTAACACAATTTGACAGGTGCAGTGATGAGTTTGAGAACGCTCTAAAACGCATCACTGAGTTAGAGGGTCTCCTAAGCGAGGCCAATGATCATATTAACAGATTAGAAAGTGCAAACCGGTCTATAAAATCAGTAACCACACAGTCATTATTTGATGAGCTGGTTGGCAGCGCTCCAGGTATGGTTTCTGCTATCTCCGATGATGACAGTAAGAATATAGTGACTATTGATCTTACAGATTCTAATTCAACTATTCAGTCATTTAGAAACATAAAAGCTTGTAATAAATTGAAGAAGTATATTAAAATAAATAAATTTATTAGGAAAAAGGAAAAATTATTAAGAATGTACAGGAAATCAAACATAAATCTAGATTATTGCAAAAAATATGTTAATGTAAAAGAACAAATGTCAGTATGTCTAACTAAATTAGATTCAAATCTAGTGAAATATGATGCTGATATTCATTGTCTGCAGACGGAGATTGATAGTTTACAAGATTCTTTGGCTAATATGACAAAAAAATATAATCTATCACAAAAACAAATTAACGAGCATATCTTGGCAATGGATGAGTTAGTGGACTTGTGTAAGTACAATGAAGAGAGGCTTCAATCTTTGACTAATAATAGTCATGGCAATGAACTTAGCCAGGCGCCACAGAGTCATTCACAGTCAACTACTTTGAATTATTGCTCTGATTTGCTGTCACTCTCTGCTGCAGTGGATGACAGCACCATTAATTCTTATTGTAATTCTGGCACTTCTTTCTCACCCCACATTACAAACACCGACAAGCTATTAATGTTTAGCGATGAGATAGGTAAAAACATGAGCCAATTGTTGAGGCAAAGGACAGGTATGACTATTACTAACTTATGTATGCCTGGAGCAAGCTTTTCTCAGATTATGCAATCAATTTTATCTAAATCATACTGTCCTGAATCAACAATAATTATATTTATTGGGAGAAGAGGAAATGCAAATATTAATTTAATAAAGAGATATTTTGACCAATTACTGAATTTAAAAGTTAAAAAAATTCTGTTACTTGCTTTTCCTTACAGTAAGCTGTTGCCACAAGCTGAAAATGATTATAGATTTAAGATTAATTCCAAATTACATACCATGACATGTTATAATAATTTAATTGACATTATTGACTCTAATGCTCTAATTAGAAATTTTTATTTGACATATGATAATTATTATATATCACAATTTTATAAAAGACAAATAGCATCCTCGCTAGCTTATTGTATTAATAACACAGCCAAGGTTTTGGCTAACCACACTGCTTTTATTGAGCAGTCAAATTTGACATGCAATATAAGCTTGGAATCCGTTCCAAATTCTTTAAATTGAATTCTGAGACAATAGAGTCAATCTCTGGCAATATATTTAATAAGACATTGAATTCTGTACCTAGTTTAAGTGACAAAAATACAACTCCATCAACCTTACCTACAAAAAATAATTTAAAAAATTGTATCAGCCTGGTGCATCAAAATATACAAGGGTTGATGGGTAAGGAGTTAGAATTGGAATTGTTTATGAACTGTAACAATATTGATATTTTATGCATTACAGAACATTGGCTAAGAAGCCACCAGTTCATATTCAATTTCAATAACCACCAGGTTGCAAGCTCGTTCAGTAGAGAAAACTTTATCCATGGTGGCTCGTTAATTATAGTTAGCAAATTTCTAAAATTTAAAGAAAGGACTGACATTGTGAGCCTCTCTGTTGAGCGAGTAGTAGAAATCACATGTGTTGAGTTTGAGCAGTTCATTGTTATGAGTGTATACAAACCTCCATGTGCACCATTTGAAAGTTTTTTAGTTATTATGGAGGATGCCCTTAGCAAAGTTTGTAATTGCCGTAAAACTGTTGCTATTTGTGGAGATTTTAACGTTAACATATTAGAAAAATGCTCTTCGACTATCAAATTTTTAAATTTATTTAAGTCATACAATTTATGTCATAATTTTTATGAACCAACTAGAGTGACTGCCACGAGTGGTACTTGTATTGATAATATATTTACTAATATAAAACCATTACACAAATCTTTGATTAATATGCTTCAGTCAGATCACAGTGGGCAGTTAATCTGTTGTCCAAGAAAATGCCCAAAAGTCCAGAGAAAAATTATTAAATATATACCAATAAATGAAAATCGACTTAAAACTTTTAAAGACAATTTATCTCGAAAAATGCGTTGGTTGCCTCATCATGACCATCCGGATCAGTTATATAGCTCTTTGTTTGACTTGATTAATGACGAATTTCAGACTGTATTTACATCCAAAAAATTAAATGTAACTGACCGTCTGATGTTTAATGATTGGGCAACTGAAGGTATTCATAAAAGCCGGATTAGGTTATATGAACTGTATGATGAAAAAACTTATAATAATAGTCAGAACTTTATTAATTATGTAAAAAAATATTCCAAAATATTTAGACAAGCTTGTAGTACAGCAAAATCTATTTATTTGAGAAATAAAATAAAATTATCAGAAAACACTATAAAGGCTACCTGGAATGTCATCAACAATGAAACTGGCAGAGCCAAAGCACGCAGCCGTGACTTCTTATTAAATATCAATAATGTGAGTGTTGCAGAGGACCTGGAAGTAGCGACAGAATTTGAGAAGTTTTTTTCTAATATACCTATAATAACTACAGGGTCGCTCGACTCATCTTCCATGTCTGCTGAAATGCTTCTTAGGGACTGCGTGCCAGAATGTGGTGCAGCCTTTGAATTTACCGTTGTGACTACTAAAGATGTTATTTATCAATTTAAAACTATAAATATGAAAAAGACAATGGATTTGTGGGGATTGTCAGTGAAGACTGTTTCATCTATTATTACCATAATAGCTCCACATCTTGCAACAGTGTTCAATGGTTGCGTCG
The DNA here is from genome assembly GCA_944739405.2 of Euclidia mi. NCBI lineage: Eukaryota > Metazoa > Arthropoda > Insecta > Lepidoptera > Erebidae > Euclidia > Euclidia mi. The sequence goes on along the minus strand of OX123190.2, from coordinate 3,470,969 downwards.
CTTCTGGAATATTTCCTGATTTAATGAAATATAGTAAAGTTATACCTTTATTTAAATCTGGCGACACATCAGACCCTTCTAATTTTCGACCTATTTCTGTATTGCCAACGCTTAGTAAAATTTTTGAAAAATTAATACTTAGTCAATTGCTTAGTTATTTTAACAAACATAATCTTCTTCACAAGAAACAGTTCGGATTTACGAGGGGTCGTTCAACTACTGACGCAGGAGTAGAGTTACTCAAAAGTATATTTACAGCTTGGGAGAAGTCGCAAGATGCTTTAGGAATTTTTTGCGACTTGTCCAAAGCCTTTGATTGTGTACATCATGATACTCTGGTCAGGAAATTATATCATTATGGCATTAGGAACAAAGCTCTTAATCTCCTGGTTTCTTATTTGGGCAACAGAATCCAGAAGGTTCAGATTAATGATAAGACATCGCCAGGTTCTGCCTTAAAAATGGGCGTCCCGCAGGGTTCAATACTCGGACCATTTCTATTTTTGATCTATATCAACGATTTACCCTATTACGTAAAGAACGATCATGAGATTGTGTTGTTCGCGGATGACACCTCTTTAATTTTTAATATTAAAAGACAAAAGAGTAATTTTGACGAAGTAAACAACGCACTCTCTAAAGTTGTTAATTGGTTTAATGTAAATAATTTATTACTCAATGATAAGAAAACTAAACTCTTAAAATTCTCCATGCCCAATGTTAAACAGATGGAAACCAATGTACAACTGAAGGAAACCAGAATTGAGCCCGTCGGGACAACCTTATTTCTAGGTATTATGCTTGATTCCAAACTTCAATGGGGTCCGCATATAGAAAGACTTTCGGGCAAACTTAGTTCTGCAGCTTATGCGGTTAAGACAATTAGACGCCTCACAGATATAGAAACAGCTAGAATGGTCTATTTCAGCTACTTTCATAGTATTATGTCATATGGGATTCTTCTCTGGGGGAATGCTGCAGACCTTGACACAATATTCGTTCTGCAGAAAAGAGCAATAAGGGGTATTTACAACCTCGGTCCTCGTGTTTCTCTAAGAGAAAAGTTCAGTGAGATAGGCATTCTAACTGTTGCTTCGCAATACATATACGAGAATCTGTTATATGTCCACAAGAACATTGACACATTTAGTAAAAAAAGTGATCTACACACTGTTAATACTAGACATAAGAATAATCTTATAGTTCATAGCACCCGCCTCCACAAAATAAGTAGCTGTTTTATGGGGCAGTGTATACGCTTTTATAACAAACTCCCTCTTAATATAAGAAATTTATCTATAAATAAATTTAAAATTATTGTTAAAACTACACTGTGTTTAAAAGCATATTATAAAATTACTGATTATATAGGCGATAAAAATGCTTGGGATTGAGCTGCTCTAATTCAACACAAAAATATAAATGATGTATAAACTGAACAATTTTAATTTGACTTTTCGTAAGCACTTTAAAAAAGTTTACACGAAATAAATATTCATTTCATTTCATTTCATTTCATTTCATTTCATTTCATTTCATTTCATTTCGAATCTGTTTTCAGTCATTGTAATAATGAATTTTAGGAGTTGTACCGGCTCAAATATCTTTCATGCAACACAACTTATTCGGAATGTGTTAATAATATATTAAAGAAAAGAGAGATATTTTACATAAGTGCCTACTCAATATGGACGGACACGGCAGAATTTTATGGGTTCTTTGTAGTTTTCTTCGGAATAGAATAGAGAAAATATTTTATACAAAAGACAAAAATCTGTCTTCTCCATTATAGAGATTTTTCCAAGTAAAGTTACTAATATATTATTAAATAGTTACTTTATAGAAGAAGGAAGGAAGGAGCATTAAATAAAATGCAAAAAATCTGTCATCTCTCTTATAGAACTTTTTCCAAGTAAAGACACTATAGCATTTTATACTTACTTATATTTCGCAGGTACTGCTTTGTTATGGGTTGTTGATAGAATAGTTCAATAATGTAGAAATAGACAACGGATATTACGGAGGGGACGTGACGTAATTACATCCGGCTTGCGGAGACCTGCCTGTTTGTTGTTCCTGCCTCTTGTATCTCACAAACAACGATCAAGTGACAAGTATATGGAAAACAGCTACGTTAAGGAAAATTACATACTATAATTATTGTTTGCTCCCTCTGACATTTTGCTAAAAATAATTTGCAAGAATTTTCATATTCTGTGTCGTAGCCAGTTGGTTCATCCATTCGTCTACACAATGTTCGACACTTAAACTAAACGACACTCAAGTAATTAGTTAAACGTGATAAATAGAATAGAAATAATTTTGATTGTTTTATTATTAAATACAACTGCTCTAGGATCGTGCGTGAGATGTGAATTTTTGTCCCCGTTTCGCGGGAGACTTTTCAAACATTCAATCAATGGACACAAGATACACCTAAACTTTAAACTACAATTTATGGATGCAAATTGTTATCTCGTTTCAGAATCGAACGCCTAATTCTCGGCGCAGATCTTTGTGTTTATACAATGCCTGCTTGGTTACTGAATATTCAGGTTTCTAGTTTTAACTAAAACGAAGTTATATGGTGTCGAAAATGGCTTGTATTGCTTCGAGAAAAGGATGGTACGGCCGTGAAGGAAAGCTCCACCGCGCTTTACGTACAGTCATGCTACTATTGTTACAAAATTATTGGACATCTAACATAAATTATAATTTATGTACTCGTATCTTGCAGATTTTGTGCATTGAAAGCAACGACAACCTAGATTGAAAGCAAATCTGGCCGTGTTGGCTAGTCGGTCGTCATCCGGCAGCAATCCAGTTACAGTCCGGCACCAACCGTCTTATGTAAAACTGTGGTAAAGGAATGAAGAATCGTTGGTCAGTTTATGTATTTGACTCATTTATTGTTGATATATATACATGATCAATCACATGAAATTTTCAGCTCGACTTATCTAAAAAGAAGCCGTAATGTATGATTTATATTTTTAATTAATTAGTGCTATACTTAATTAGTAGGCAATGTTTTATAAACACATTGCTCACTAATTAAATCGTAAATAGAGTCTGAATATTTCAAATAGCGGTCCACTAAATAATGAAATATCAGTCATGAAAACCGCCGAATTTCATGGAATAATACTAAGCCGCTTTCAAAGCGAAACCCACAAAACATTCAATGCATCCCTTTGTAGTTTGTAAACAAATACAAAATTGAAATACCATATTGAGTTACCATAACTGTATACCTAGTGTTTGTATAGAGCTCGATCTGGGCTGGCGAGCTCGTACGGGATTATTCTGTTCGTAGAAAGCGTTATTACAGGTAGATAGAACGATCTCCGTGAATCGTACCGGATGAGAGTGTTCCGGGAAACCGTTTGAGAGCTTTATGTGATATTCTAGGAAAATGTTGCAGAGGCTCTGACGGCTTCATGTGAGAATATTCGAGGAAGCGTCACACAGGCTTTCAGTTATATTCAGGTTACTGTGAAACGGTAAGCTTTATGGACAGTATATCTGTATTCTGAAAACTGTAGTGACTGTTGACATGAATTGGATAACTGCTATGGTAACCTAGGTTATGCCCTATTGCGATATATTTTTGAACTGAAATTATTTTGTTCCCTTTTGTAAGTAAACTAATTTTTCGATTAAAATTATATTTTTTGTTCCTTTTGATAAGGAAACAGATTTTTAAATGCAACTTATATTTTTACTAGAGGACGCCCGCAGCTACGCCCGCACGATATCTCTTTTTGCCCGATCCCGTGGGAATTTTGAGAAATCCCTTCTTAGTGCACCACTACGGCCCCCAAAGAACATACATGCCAAATTTCAGTGTTCTGCGCCTAATAGTTTTGGCTGTAGCTTGTCTGTCAGTCAGTCAGTAACGCAAGGATTTTATATATACAGATTACATTTCATAAGTAAACTGATTTTGCAATCAAATTATATTTTAAATAAGACTAGACGTAAAAACTATTTTTATTAGGTAGGTACATTAAGTTTTTAGGGTTTCGTAGTAAACAACAAAATAGCCCCTATAATTAGGCCATGTCCAACTATCCGTCCGCGATATTTCCCAATAACTATAAGGACTAGAGTCCTCAAATTTGGCATGATTATATACTATAACCACGCGGATACCATAAAATTTCTAAATAGGAAATAGGAAGCTCGTATACACCGTAGCGAAAGCGTTTTTTTTAAATATATTTTTACAACACTGTCTATATGGCATCGTAGAGAGTTATATAAAACTTTAGCCGATTTTATATGTAGGGATGCATTTGAGAAATATTTAAGGTAAACTAACAATCGTAAAGTGTTCATCCCCCTCTATCTTCTAAACCGTATTATTGAGGTAACATGAGTAAGCTATGCTAAAATATAGTGATATTTAACTTTCAAGGAAAATTATAACGACTAATTAGACTTTACTAATTAATGAGTAATAGTCAATTAACTTCAACTTTTTTTACTTGCGGGCGGTAAAATGAATATTGTGCTCTAGCCCTTCTATCCTTAGGTCACTAGGTAAGAAAACGTAACCATAATTATATTGTGTGGTCCAAGGCGCCGCTGAGCAGATTTTTTATAAAATGTTATTCATTTGTAAGAGAAATATATGTATGAGACACATGAAAAAATTTTGTTGCCACAATATTTATTAAAGATTTGTTTTCTCATTATATTTCTATTCCTTTTGCAATAAATTTATTATTATTTAGGAGCAAGGTAAGATAGTTGCATAGTTGGTGCAGCGGTTGAAGCGGCCGCCTTGGTGTGAGTTTAAGCGCGAGAGTTATATTTACAAAAATGGTTTAATTCTTGCAATAAAACTAAAAGCGTACTCATATGATACGCATTAAGTCTTAACTCGCGAATTGTAGGTAATACGCAGTAGTCAAACGGTGGAATTCTATTCATCATCAGCCTTTAACAGTCCACTAATGGACTAGGCCTCTCCTCTTGAAAGGAGGAATTGACCTACTATACCACGCTGGCCAAACGGGTTGGTATAGGGTTTGTTTCAAGGTTGCCCTTCTCTTCCAGTGCTGTTCTCTGCATAATATGCTCCCTCTGTCGGCTCTTACGACACCCATGGGATGATATGGGGTGGTGACATTCCGTATTCTTAATCCGTCACCACACGGACGTTTTCTATTACACTGTAACTAATGCACATACATATTATGATTGTTAATAATTGCTTCGATAACGATAGTACCGAACTGTTATAAACTATTGTACCAGTAGTAAGTAAAATTACATAATCGTTGCATCAGAATAGTGACGCGCCAGGTCCCGGGAATTCCGCGAACTGGCTGGCAGAGTGGTGTACGTGCGATGCAATCGATGCAGCTCCGAGTCTCGCCCGGGCCGCCACACAAATGAGCTCGCCCTTTATACACCCGGTATTGGCACACAACAAATAATGCTTACCTGTATATTTTGGTTGCTTTATGCGTATTATAAAGTGGCTTAAATAGCCTTTATGCTAACGGTGGCGGATTAAAATATAAACATAAACAAAATAGGCCTTACAGGAAACTTGACGTTATACGCCGATGACACAAGTCTTTTTTATTTCGATAAATCCATTAATGATATAATAACCGACGCCCAAATGGATCTTAACTTATTAAGTGAATGGCTAAAATACAATCTATTAACCAGAAACACAACAAAGACTTCGTTTATGATATTTGCTGCAAAAAATAAACAAATACCCACTTTTCAACCGCTAAACATAAACAATGAAATAATACACCGCTCACACGGTGAAAAATATCTTGGCCTGTGGTTAGATGATGATCTTTCTTGGAAACTGCATATTAGTCATATTCAAGCGAAACTTATGGCGCTATTGGGTGCATTACGCAAAACAGCTAGTTATATACCTTATAAAGTACGCACTATCATCTATAACTCACTTGTTAAATCACATCTTGAATATTTGATCGAGATATGGGGATCAGCCGCCGCTACTAACTTAAAACCTCTTCAAATTACTCAAAATAAAATCATTAAAGTATTACATCATTACCATTACTTGACCGCTACAAAAAAGATTTATGAAAACACAAAAATACTTAATCTCAACCAACTTTATACATACGGCACCTATATGAAAAATAAGCAATAATACAATTCAAACTATTTTACAAATGCACAACAAAGTACCTACGCATTACCTAAGGAATCAAAACAAAATTGAATTAAGTAGACCACGTACCAACTACGGCAAAAAACTATAGTGTTCGAGGGCGCACAGCTGTACAACAAGTTGCCGAATGATATTAAAGAATGCGGCAACATGAACATATTTAAGGGCAAACTAAGAAATTATGTGCGTACACTACAAATTAAATAACTATTTATTTTTAACGGAATCATACTCGAATTTTACATAAAATCATTTCACAGAATTATGTTTTTTACATTTTATTCTACATAGATTGTACATAGTAATAAGTTTTATATTTATTTATATGAGATATATAATGTTAATGTTTGTCGTGTAATGTTTATTCTTCTATATCTTTTAATGTTTATTAATGCATGAATTTTATTTTGTTTTTATAGACTTTTAACTAGCTTAAACTTCTACAGCCTTTTAATTTGTGCCAGAGGTATTTGAAATATATACTTATTAATGCATGAATTTTATTTTGTTTTTATAGACTTTTTACTTGCTTAAACTTCTGCAGCCTTTTAATTTGTGCCAAAGGTATTTGAAATATTTTAATGAATAATATGATGTACTATATTCTTATTTTAAGTGAACTGTACTGTTTTTATAAGAAATAAATTCTTTGAACTGAAAGTGTCGCTACCCTATTTGATTCCGTGGGTGACGTAAGAGGCATCTGAGGAAAATGCATGAGGCTAATAGTATTAGAAGCACCGTTTGTAAATAATGACGACCGGGGCTCAAATGTGTTTAACCTTAGGATAAGATCTGACCAGACAGTAAGTTTCTTGGTAAATCTGGAGCGTGTCGCAATAAACGTTAGTGTACAAAATCTGATCTATTTATACAAAGGGAAAACATTTTTCCATTGAATTCTGTCATGTATAAAGAGATTAAAAAAAGTATTTTTTGTTTGGAAGGATTACTGTGAGAAAATTAATTTGCAGATAATTTTATAGGTTTTGTTAAAATTTTGATTGATTAATAATTGGTTGACGGCATAGAATACAAGTATCACCACCCGCTATCTTCCCGTGGGTGTCGTAAGAGGTGACTAAGGGATAACACGATGCAAATACCATCTTTGCGTAGAGACGGAAAACTCGACATCAAACCCTATACGACTGCCTCGTTGGTCTCGCGGCATAAATGTGCGCGTGGGATCGGGAGGTCCCGCGTCCCTGCGTCGGGCAGTGTATTGGGTTTTTCTGTCACGAAATTCTCAGTAGCAGCACGGAGTCTGAAAATGTGCCCGGTACGGCAATAGGCTCGCACCTTATTACGTGGGACTAAAGTATATCTGGCGAAAAGTGGGTGTAGAAATACACCTCTGCCTATCTCTTCGGGGTTATAGGCGTGAGACTATGTATGTATGTATGTATGTATGTAATAATTAAATTTATTAAACCGTCAATCTTGATGCCAGGTCCTTTAATTAAAGTATGAACATAGCTAAATAAATCATTATTTTTAATTATCTTACGAAATACTTGAACACAACGACGATTTACTTAGTAAGAGCTTTTGTGCTTTGAAGAACAAATTCTAGGTGACAAACAAACAGTCTTCGTGCTTTCCTCTAGGTGACTAAAGAGCACCTAACTCATTTCGTTTTGTGCTCTTGATATCTTTAATTAAAAGTCTGATGTCTTTTAGTCTAAGTCTGCGGATGATTGTGAGATGCTAGTTCGATTACCTGTTTATCTCGAGTTTGAATTTGTCTTTAAAGTTATTCAACTTTTGTCAGTTTCAATTTGAAGTCTTGTTGATTGGCTTAAAAAAATAAAAACACGGTTTATGCTATGCAGAAGGTGATATTCCGGGTAGGCTGAAAAACAAATATTTAGCAATTATTTTGGACTTAGCTCCTTTTTTATTAACACTTGCTGACTTTTCGTGCTTTTATTATTTTGGTGGTAGGTAAGTTGCCCTGGCCATAAATTGGGACCCGAGATGGTAATATTAAACTAAACTTAACAAATCTCAAGCACCTTAATTTATAATGCTTATCTAATACTAAGACCGTGCGAAGTGGAGGAGATACAGCAGGAAAGCGGACCCCGGGCTCCAAGTCGCAGGTTTTGGAACGCAACCGGGACAGCGCTACGACAGCATTTTTCCTGTGGCCTACTATCTTACTGTAGGCTCCACACTGATTTTATATTTAACTACAAACATATTATACTAGAGGACGCCAGCAGCTACGCCTGCATTTTTTTTAAATTTATTTGTGGCCGATTCCCTAAGAATTTTGGGAAATCCCTTCTTAGTGCACCTCTACGGTCCCCAAGGAACATAAATTTCAGCTTCCTGCGCCCAATAGTTTTGGCTGTAGCGTGTCTGTCAGTCAGTCAGTAACGCAAGGATTTTATATATTAAGATTACATTCTAGAATGCAATCGTATGAAGTGTGTCGTCGTAGCGTCGCGTGTCGTAGCTGGGGACAATTTTTCATTTTCAAGATTTTATTTAAAAAAGATTTTCTATAATGTTCAGTATATATGGTTTTCCTCTCGTCTACAGACAAACAAGACAAGCTACACAGATTATATACACAGTATTATAAAAAATAATCACGTGCTTTGATACGAAATATGTTAAAATCTTGTGGTAAAATGTTAAACTATTTCGTCCATATACATTAATCTACTAACTAGTAGCTTAATTAAGTCTCAGTGAACTGTAATTTAGTGACGTAATCGAGCAATCATTAAACTTACAAATACAACACGAATTGTTTAGACTGATAAATAAAGGGCATATTTTAGGATATATTTGCTTCCTGAATCAAGTGGCTAACGAAAACTAAACTCTGTGCTCAATATAATAAAATTAATTATAGCTTGCAGAAATCATTGCAAGGATTTTCCTGTCGAATACTCGTGTGGGCGCATGTCCCCTTCATATCTCGTGGAATATCTAAATTCTAGTTTAATATGTTATTGATTTTAAATATCAGGTCAGGTAGAAACCTGATTTCATAAGCGTAATTTATAAATATCAGACCTTTAAGTTCATACAGTGTATTTGTGTTAAGATAAAAAATAGTCGTGAATATAAACTATGAAACGTTTTGATTAGGTTATGCTCAGACGAGAATACTTGCTTGCTTGTGAAACACCACTAATTACACAAATCATTAAAATGCCAAAATTATAATAATTTTTAATAAAAACGTAACTGTAAAAAAGTCATATTCTTATTTCAACATTAAATACTTCTATCCTATTAAATTCCATCCTGAAAACTATAGATGCCATAAATAATTGATGCCATGGATGCCACACATGCCTGAAAATGATAGATACGAAGCCTAACGGTATAACCGACTAGCAAAGGCAAGCCGCCGAAAAGCAGTGCCACCATGCGTGTGACGTTAGTACTTAGCTAAATGCCTCCAAGTTTGCCTAAGCTCTCGACGTCAGTATCCACAGCAGGCTCCATTACGATATTAAAAGCAAATAAATACACTCACTTCGTAGTATTGGCAATGATCTTGAAAATATCCACGCGGAGAAATAGTACCAATTGTTTTGAGCTTGGTTGGAATCGCAAGTTTATATATTGATGAAAATAATTGTCCCTGCGAATAAGGAACTTTTATTCTTTCATTTATGAGCCTAGCCGTTGTCGGTGGAACAATTGTCATTGATTTCGGTTTCCCTTTTTTGATCTCGAGCTTTTACTTAACTCTAAATACGGACACATTTAAATATAAATTATACCCGATCACAGACGTATTTATCAGCTCATTACTGGCTTAGCAGTCACAGTGACGAACCACAAGACTAACAGGCTAGGTTCGATTTACTTATCGTAACAGTAATAAATAAATTAAATTTCTTATTATTACTGTTATTAAAATAACACAAATAAATGTCATACAGTGTTGCAATATGCTAAGACTATTTGCATGACTGTCCAATTTTCGTACTTAGATTTTAGCTTGGATTATACTTGATTAGTAAGCCGCCAAGCGCATAGTGCAGAAAACTAAAAACTATATGTAGACTGGTTATTTGTTTACTCCGCTGCTATTCACCTTACTGGTCTCTTTGCGCGGTAGCTGCTTACTTAGCCAAAATGTAGGCTTAGTAGAACTACCTGAGCTACCTACTAGCATAATCGGAGCTTTACAGTGTAGTTAAAGGCCCTGAAAAAGGGTCTCTATAGTTAAGGACACAGAATTTTACATAACTAGACTTTCTTAGAAAGCTTAATAAAAGCTCTCTTTTATTACCAAATGTACCTTTGTAAGAATCTTAAAATTAAATTCGTGAAACTAGCAATTAGGTCATTAGTAAATCAAAACTAAATGTACTAATACCGGCCATTATGTCGCTCACTACTTAATAGTTAGTACAACATCAACCATTGCTAGCTATTCTGCCCCTTACTTGCTACAATTATTGCCAATATATACGTCTGTCTGAATAACTAAATCAATAGCTTTCCTCAGATCAAAACCGACTTCTTAGTAGAATAATTCTGTTGCGTAATTTGTGAAATTTTTTTTGCTTCATTATACCTATTTCACGTCGTTAGTAAGTGGCTTTCGCATCCAGGTTAAGCCTGCTTATAACATAAATTCTCATAAAAATATTGCTGCTAAATCTCTTCAAATGATTTCCAATAAAAATACTCGTTATTCTTATTTTTTGTTCCGATATCGCTCGAGGGCAAGCTTAAGCCAATTAGTGAGCAATTAGAGATATTTGTTTGCTAATAAAATATTATATTACATATTAATCGTGTCTCGATTACATAACAATTACTATTTGTCTTATTATTTCCCGGTAATGTTATATGTTAGTTTTAGTGTGAAATGTCGTAGTTTCAGGTAAACAAGTAATAAACAACCATTTATTGTTATCACGAAGTAGAAGGAACTAGGGGAAAATGCTTTAATGCTGATCGTATATCGAGGAAAAGTTCTGGAAGTTTTGCAGAGGTTACCTTGAAAGGTCGACAAATTATTGTGACATTTATATGTCTCAGATAGCTAAGCCGACGGGCGATGGCAATTCTTATTCAGAGGAACAACAATGAATAACTACTGCATAATATTTGCTAGACTATCTAGAAGACCTTTAGTCCGTCTCAAAATAATTTAGATATCAAAGATGGCAATACTCCAAGTCGAAAACGAGCGTTACAAATATTTTTAGCTAGAAATTACGCCCAATTTACGTACTAGAAATTAAACCTATGTTGCGCCTTAGGTTCGTTCATACAAACTATCAAACGAGGGAAACAAAGCATGAAGTACACTCAGAAGCTGATCATCTGTTTATAGACTACCTACGCAAAAGTTGCCCTATTCGGGAATCGAACGCAATACATTAAACACTTGCAGTGGACCACTTAATCCACTACACCCACTACTCTTCTTTTGCCTGCCCTATTCCCATATTACTTGGGATCGGCGCAGAATGTCTTCCTCTTCCATTCTCTCCTATCAGACGTCATCTCATCATTCACTCCCATTTCATTCATGTCACCCTTCACACAATCCATCCATCTTTTCTTTGGTCTTCCTCTTGCCTTATATCCCTCAACTCTCATCTTCATCACCTTTCTAGTCACATGATTTCATCCCTCCTCATCACATGCCCATACCACGATAGACGATTTCCTTTCAGCTTTTCTTGCACCGGTGCATCTTTCAGACTTCCCCTAATAAACTCATTTTTAATTTTATCCATCCTTGTCACCCCACACATCCATCTCGAAATCCTCATCTCTGCTACATGCAATCTTCTTTCATCCGTCTTCTTCAAGGCCCAGCATTCCGATCCATACATTGCGACAGGCCTTATTACGGATTTGTAGATTTTGCCCTTTAACCTAAGGGGCATCCGTGGGTCACAAGTTGTTCCTGTGACCTGTCGCCATTTCATCCAACCTGAGTTGATCCGGTGCGTGACGTCGCGGTCTATTTCCCCGTCCCCTTGAATAAGTGACCCGAGGTACCGGAAGTCGGAGCAGACCAATATGGGCACTCCACCAAGGGATATGGGCGCGGGACTGGAGAGACCGCCGAAGTCTATACTGACTTTCAGGCCAACACTCTCCAGCCTCTGCCACCACTTTGTCAGTCTGCCCTGGACCTCAGGAGCACTCTTGGCAATCAACACAATGTCGTCGGCGAACAGCATACACCAGGGAGCCTCTTCCTGTATGTCCGCCGTGAGAGCGTCCATTATAAGCAGGAAGAGGTAAGGGCTAAGAGCCGACCCTTGGTGCAAGCCTACAGCCACATTGAAGTTGCCACTACACCCACTACGGGCACTCAAATTACTTATTAAGGATTTTTCTTAGCCTCTTGGAATATATAAGTAGGCAGCTATGTTAAAATCACCATAACAGTTAGGTATTTACAAGCGGTGTTTGATATGAACCACCATAGTATGAGCTACTTATGTAGCCATAGATTTCTCTGTCATAATAATAATATATTTCCTCATATATTTCTCCTTCACCTTATTTTATGTTTCTTTTTCTTTTTCACTTGTTAGATATATTCGCCTAGTTACGTAACTCCATCTATGGATACAGAAAATAAACTAATAAAACACTACAGTTTTATTTTTATGACACTAGATGTCGGGTGTTACATGATAGTAGACAATAAAGCTTACAACAAAGTTTTGCTTCAATACTAATAATTTACGTACGAATCTTCAATACCCTGCAGTGTTTCTCAGCCTTGTTCTATCCAAAATGCAGCGCATCATATAGCTTTAGAATAAAAACGTCCATTCATATAAAAATACTTAGATCAATGTTCAATTTAGGTAGGTCAACCCAAAATTTGCTACAAAGATATAAAATGTAGCTATGTATGGATTGTTAGCTTCCAAATAAATATTTTTTACCTTGCTAGATATTTATCAACAAACTTGAACCTTTGGTTTATGTTCTCGTTACAAAATAAAGACGAAATAAGTAGGTACAACATTAATCGTAGTGCTCTGTTTAGGAGGTTATTACTTAGATACTACTACTATTTCAATTTGGCCTCTTTCAATACGGCTTAAAATCAAATAGGCCTTATTACGATACAAAATTAAATCGTATAACACTAGACATATTCGTTGACTAGAGGACGCTAGCAGCTACGCGTGCAATTTTTTTAAATCAACCCGTTTTGGGCGATCCCGTGGGCATTTCGGGAAATCCCTTCTTCACCCCCCCTACGGTCCCCAAGGAACATACATGCCAAATTTCAGCTTCCTGCGCCCAATAGTTTCGGCTGTAGCGTGTCTGTCGCTCAGTTAGTAACGCAAGGATTTTATATATTAAGATTTACACTATTTTAGACCGAAAAACTGCCTCGTTGGTCTCAAATGTGCGCGTGGGATTGGGAGGTCTCGGGTTCGATTCCCGGGTCGGGAAAAGTGTTATTGGGTTTTTCCGCTAGGAAATTCTCAGTAGCAGCACTGGAGTCTGGTAATGTGCCCGGTACGGCAATAGGCTCGAATAAATCTGGCGAAATGTGGGTGTAATAATTACACCTCTGCCTACCCCTTCGGGGAAACAGGCGTGAGACTATAAAAAAAAGACCGGGAATCTAGGCGAAACAATTAGGCTAATGTAGTCCACTGTTGGATATAGGTCTCTCTAATGGCATGCCAATTATAAGCTTTACCGCCGGCTCTTAGTGACCGGTCAGACACTTTGCATAAATCATCCCTTGACATCAAACAGAGAAAACGAAGTAGTCCATTAAAATGTTAATTTTTTTGGGCTTATAATATACCATTGTCACTAAATTTTTTGACAACTTTAAATATTTAAAACTGAAATTGTCAGTCTTTCCTTACATATTATTTAATATTTTTGAGGTCTATTACTCTCAAAGATCTGCGATAACAACCAGAAACGATGACTTACTGGTGCTTTCCGAGGTCATCATCCTCCTAGCGTTATCCCAGTTTCAATCCAGGGTCCGCTTACTAGTCTGACCGGATTTGCCTGAATATTAGCTTTTCCACGGAGCGACTGCCTGTATGACCTCCGCAACCCGAAGGGATAGCGATATTCCATGGTTTAGACTAGTGTCAGTTTATTTTAGAGGTACTGAAGCCATATAACGACTGCCAAAGATCTTCATGACAGCCGGAACCGACGGCTTAACGTGCTCTCCGAGGCATGGGACAAGCGATAATTAACAATTCAATACGCACATAACTCCGAAAAGTCAGTGGTGCGTGCCGTGGATTCGAACCCGATACCCTCTGCATGGCAGTCCGTTGGTATCTCCACTAGGCTATCGCTGCCTGCTGCTTTCCGAGGTAATGGTATGGATTATCACCTACCCATAGATCAACCGTGGCAAGCGTTTTTTAACCTCGATCGATAAAACAAAACAATTTTCACACTCATTTGTCAGATGACGCAATTTTATTTTATAGGTGTCTAGAGTATCATGTTTGTACGGTGTAGAGTGAGGTTTGCGGTGGTTTGTTAAAGAATAGAAATGTTTAACCGAAATCACAGTTTATTTTTCTGTTCCACAATAACTTCTTATGTTTAAATGTGAGAAAATAATGTTAAATGAAAATGTTAGAAAAGAATGTTAAATATAAATGTTCTTATGAATGCACCCGAATGTCGCGGTCACACAATGTGCACTGACGACGCAATATGAATTTTACTTATTATAATACTTTAACTAATTAGGTCAATGTGTAATTTACTTATTGCTTGGTAAGGTGTTCGGTCATATTGCACCGAACATATTCCGGGGCACCAAAAGGATGAAAGGATGAGATACATCTAAAATGAGATGGCGATAAATGATTATGGTAATTTGTTCATTTGTTACAAAATAGTGAGTGATAATGATAGGTATTCTTAAACATTCAATGTCTTAATTCTAAATGTTTCCGAGGTATGGGAGAACATGACTGATGTTTTACAGCACATTTGTTTATTACACCGTAAATATGGGGACTTGGGCGTCGTTCACCCATATAACGTCGCGCACTCTCACTGTTGCTCGAGACACTAGGCTGCCGGTCAGCCATTTTAGGACCCGCACTTTCACAAGATATTTGAGCACTAGGTTGTCGGTCAGTCTCCCGCGCACTATTCACTACACTGCGAGTGCCCACTGTAGGCTGAAGCTCGATGTCCGGAGATATGCGGGCTCCTCGTGCCCGCAGTCGCTGCCAGCGGCGGCACCACACGGCGCCCGCCGCCACCACTGCGGCTCCGACTAACATGTAGCTCACGGCGTAAAGGTGAACATCATGGTAGGACAGTGAATCTCCAAATTCGACAGTATTATTTTTCATTTCCTCTATTCTTTGATGTAATTTATTGAGCTCAATTTCTAGGTCGTTGGAGTCTGTTATGTTTGGTAGATTCATCCACATCATAGAGGTGTTAACAAAAAAGTTCAGCTGATCTATCTCTGGACTATAAACCGGATTAGTTAAGTTGATGTTGTTCTCGGTGTTCTTTGGGCAATGAAGAGTGAAGTCAGAGCCTTTGAGCAAGCAACCAGGCTTTATATAAATAATTCCAGCTTGGGATAAATGTTCGAGACTAATTTGCTCTCCACAGAGTATATTTACAGGGCAGATATTGCAGCAATGAAAAAGATAATGTGACGGATTGGCGAGAGATACCCATTTGTTTTTACATCTTGACCTCTTAATCTTACATTTTTCAGTGTTAGGATCCAGCACGCAAAAGTTGAAATCACTCTTCTGGTGGTAAACTGGTTTCATCCAATCGCATATCCATGTTTTCTGCTTGATGCAAAGGGATAACTCGTCAGAATTGATTGTAATATATGTATTCCTCTTCAAATCAGTCGCAATGTATTCGGATAATGGGATAAGTTCTACCATAGAATAGTTGTATTGGTGTGGTATGGATATCAATCTAAACAACTTATATTTATCTCTGCCAATTAATGGGAATATTATTTCAAATAAAAAATAGTTGTCTGTGAGTCTCGCCTTCAAATGTAGTAACGGATACAATTCTCTGATGTTATGCGGTTCTATTGGTAACATCGTGTCATCCGATAAATGCGCCGAGATAGTGTTGAGTTCCGTCTGTAATTGTTCAGGAGTCAGCAAGTGTATGTTGAATTGCCCATGGTGAATGTTGCTAAGTATATCAACGAGAGTCTCCTGACTTCCCCTTAAATTGTGTAACAAGTTACTAGCTGTTAGTGACATCAGAGTAAAATCCTGGACTAAAGAGAAATATTGTTGATTTCTTCTTGTAACTTATTAGATCTGGTTTCGAGTTTCATTATATGTTGATTGATAATTTTATGTTGTTTATTCATAATAGAGGCAGTTCGTTGTAGAAGATTGTATTCCGACTCAATAATTGAAGTTTGATTCTTCCATAATTCGACAATATGTTTCTCATTGTTTCGTATCAGGTTGATGTCTCGGGTATACCTTTCCGCGAAATGTTCGTCCAGTACGCCGAACAATGAGTTTGCTAAATAGCCTACGCCGTTAATAAGGCCGCGCCGCTGTCTGGAGTAACCGCCAGACTGTTGAGTTAGCAAAAGTTGATTGTAATACTTTAGTTCGTTGGCCTCGTGTGTCAGCTGTGCAGTTATCGTGTTACAATGTTCACTGCCTATTGTTTTACATGTGGTATCTAAATATTGTATAATTTTGTTGAATGCGTTTATTCCTTCCCAGTATGGAGCCATATCATAATATATTACGAGAGTCCATTTGTCCTTTGCCAAGCTTAACTTGCCGATCGATTCAAAGAACAGGGATTGCTCTTTTCCAAACTGCGTGATGTTATACGAGCCGCACACACTGCCGCAAAGAGTCATAAAAAATGTTAACGCCATTACGATATGCGAAAAACTAATGGTGTTTGCCTTTCTTCTGACACTCTTCACATGTTGCCTTTTCGGATGTTTCTCTACAGGTGGTGTGCTAGTTTCCGGGGAACTACATTGTTGTTTACTTGTTTCAACTGGCAAGAGCGAGAGTTTGACGATAGGCCTCTTGATTATACCACTCTTTGTCTTCAAAGTAACCACTCTTACATACCCGTCACTACCCGGATGTACGTCTATCACTCTTCCCATAATCCATTTCCCAGCCGGAACATTATCCTCGTGCACAACAACCATATCTCCGATTTTCATGTTGGTTTGAGGTTTCACCCACTTATCTCGTGCTGTTAGTTGTGTTAAATACTCCGTTTTCCATTTAAACCAGATTTGCCGAAAAATGTTGCTAGTCAAATACCATCTTGTTCGTGCATCATATTTAGTTTCTATTACTGTTGACCCCGCTTTACCTGTTAAGAAGTGAGCTGGAGATAAATACTCCAAATCTTCAACGTTTTCGTTCAGTGAGCATAACGGTCGCGAGTTAAGGCAAGCTTCTAATCTTGTTAGTATCGTTGTGTACTCCTCAAATGTTAGCTGTTGTGCCCCAACTACTCTCTTCAAATGGTGTTTTAAACTGCGAACAGCCCTTTCCCACAACCCACCGGCACTAGGCCAGGATGGCGCGTTAAAGTGCCATTCTATGTTCATGTCTGCAACCTCAGCAAGTAACTTGTCGCCGAAAACTTGCAGTATTTCTTCGTATTCTTCCCTTAGCAACCGGTCGGCACCGATAAAGTTGGTTCCTTGGTCACTGTACATATGACGCGGAGTGCCTCTCCTAGACGCCATCCTGCTTAATGCAGCCAAAAACGCTGAACTCGTGAGGTCGGACACCAGTTCCAAATGTACGGCCTTTGTAACCATACATACAAACACCGCCACGTAGCCCTTTGTTGTTCGGACGCCTTTATTGGCTTTAATTTCCACGAAACCGGTGTAGTCCACCCCAGTGTGGTAAAACGGAGGGGCGGGGTTAGTTCGGGCTGCGGGCAGATCTCCCATTAATTGATACTGTTTTCTTGCGTCGTGCTTCCGACAAGTAACACAATTTCGCAGCCGTGCCTTAGTTGTTCTGATTCCGCCCGGTATCCAATATTGTTGTCTGAGTGTTGCTAAAGTCAACTTGGGTCCCCCATGAAACGTTAACAAGTGAGATTCGTCTATCAGAAGCTCTGCTAAACGTGTTTTGGTAGGTATAACCTTTAGATGTTTCATCTCAATACTTATGTTTGCGTGCCTTAAGCGTCCTCCCACTCTCAAAATGCCATCCTTATCCAAAAAACAATTAAAATTTAATAATTTACTTTTTGATCCAACATTTCCGTGCTGAATAATTTTTCCAATATCGTCTGCAAATTCCTTTCTTTGCGTATATTTTATAATTGTTAATTTTGCTTTTCGCATTTCATGTAACGTTAGGTACGGCGGTAAATGTTTACGTTGCACTATCGGTGTCAACGCCCTCAGTATCCACGCGAATATGCGAATTACCTTTCTAAACGAACTGTTATTGTTTAATAAATCTTCGATAATGTTATTTTCTTGCTGCACAAAGTTAACTTGTTTTATCTTTCTTGTTTTTTCTTCGGTAGTATAGATGCTTTGGTGATCCTGTGTCTCCTTGGCGTCGAACAATGGTAACCATGATGGCTCTTGCCACCATAAAGGATGTTCTAATAGTTGAGATGCTGTAAGTCCTCTGCTAGCGCAGTCCGCAGCGTTCTCTGCTGACTTCACGTAACGCCAGCTGTCACACGGCATAATCTTCTTTATAGCGTTTATTCTGTTGGACACAAAGGGCTTCCAGCGCGCTGAATCACCATATAGCCAACTCAATACGACCATGGAATCACACCAACCATAAGTTTCATATGAACAGCTAATACTCGCCGTAATTTTTCACATGAGTTTCGCTAATAGGTAGGCACCACATAACTCGGCTCTGGGTAACGTTATAGCTTTTTTGTGTGGTACAAGCTTAGACTTGCCAGCTACTAACCTCGTTTTCTTACTATCTTTTGTTCGTGCGTACACTGCACATGCGTAGGCTTCCGTGGAAGCGTCACAGAAACCGTGGAATTCAATAACGCTATCCTCTTGCGTTCCGATCCATCGTGGTACCACACAATGTTTAATGTTGTCGATATCAGCCGTTAATTTCGACCACTCTTTGTATACGTCACCAGATACTACATCATCCCATTGGAGATCCATTTGCCATAGTTTTTGGAAAAGTAATTTTAGTTTTGTGGATAGAGGTGTTAACAAACCCAAAGGATCAAATAATTTCGAAATTTCCGAAAGTAACTGCCTTTTGGTAAGTGTTTCTACGATGTTTGTGAAATTATAATTAAACGTAAAATTATCTTGTTTTGTTTGCCAACATAGGCCTAATGTTTTCGATGCATATTCACCTTTGAAGTTATAAATTGTCTCTTCTGCACTCTGTGTTACGCTTTCTAATAATTCCTGATTGTTAGCAGCCCATTTTCTTAATGTAAATCCACCTGATTTCAACAACTGTATCAATTCGCTAATCAACTCCTTTCCTTTTGTAATTTGATACACGCCGTGAAGCAGGTCATCCATGAAAAAGGAGTTTTCCAGCACTGCTGCTGCTTCAGGATGTTTGATGCGCTCGTCCGCCGCTAGCTGTTTCAAAGTCCTGATGGCTAAAAAGGGTGCCGATTTTGTACCATAAGTGACTGTAGTGAGTTGAAAACTCTTTATGGGGTGTTCAGGTGATTCCCTCCAAACGATTTTTTGCAGGTGTTGGTCAATTCTGTTAATTAAAATCTGCCTGAACATTTTTTCTATGTCAGCGTAAAAGCGTAAGGATATTGTCTCCACTGCAATAACATTGTCTGTAAATCCTTTTGCATATTAGGGCCCTTGTACATAATATCATTTAGACTAACCTTTGTTGTTGTTTTTGCGGACGCGTTGAATACGACCCGTAACTTTGTAGTTAGTGACTCATCACGCTGCACACCGTGGTGAGGTAGATAACATTGCAAGCTTACGTTTGTGTTTGTTTCTTCAGGTTTCATATGTTGTAACTCGATATATTCATTCATAAATGATTTATACTTTTCAGCCAGCTGATGTTGTTTCTTAAATCTAGTTTCTAAGTTTTTTAATTGAGCGATTGCTATTGGCTTAGACAATCCCAGTTGGTGTTTCAGGTCATCTTTCAGTGGTATTCTAACTTCGTAGCGGCCTTCTTCTGTCCTTCTAGTCGTCGACTCATGAAAATGTAGACACTCTTGATCTTCAACGGATAAATTTGTCGTTTCCCTTTCCTCGATTTCTTCCACTTGCCAAAACCTTTTTATCTCTTCGATGTTATTGAGTACAACATTACAGTGGTATGTCTTTACGTTACCGCATAACAGCCATCCAAGCTGAGTTTGTTGTACTAAGGGCTGATAAGCATTACCGCTTTTTATAATACCACTGAGAATGATATTTGCGTATATGTCGGCTCCGAGTAGCAAATCCACTGGACGGCTTTTATAGAACTCGGGATCGGCCAACTGTATGTTGTCTATATGTGACCAAGCTGGTTTCGGAAAACTTTTGTTTGGCAGGCATTTAATTAGGTTTGTCATAATAAAAACTTCCGCTTCGAATACGAAATCGTTGTATAATGAGGCGCATTCTATCGACATCACTCCCTTGCAGTTGTTTTCTCTCTGTCCTACGCCGAAAATGACTCCCTTACATCTTTGCCTTTTAATGTTAAGCAGCTGCGCCGCCCTTTCGGTAATTAATGATATTTGGGAGCCTTGATCGACCAAGGCTCGCATGGTATGGCATGAACCATCAGACGCTTTAACCTTTAACAACGCTGTCGCTAGTAATATTTCTGAGCTGTCGATTTGAGAAGTGTGCGACGTAGCAGCGAAGTTTTCATGGGGTCTTTCATGTTGCTGTTGTTGTGTCATTTGACTACGGTTTACGGACGAAGAAGATTGACAATGTTTTTGTTTCATAATTGCGTCATGTAGAATAGTGTTGTGTGGTTCTTGGCATTTACGGCATGTTAATGTAGAATTACACTTATTACCATTGTGACTGAAGAGACAATTTGTGCAGAGTTTCAATTTGTTAGCTGTTTTTAATCTTTGTTCGTCGCTTAGACCCAAATAATTTTTGCAATTGTAAATACCATGTTGATTACTGCACATCGGACACTTAATGGTCGACACGTGCATTGCTTTCGCAATCGATTTATTTGGGTTATTGTATGAGCTGATCGGCTTAGTATATGCGTTATAAATATGTTTCTTAACATTTGATGAAGAATTATTATATTTTGTTGAAAATTGTTTTGATGTTACAGTGTCTTGTTTTCTATGGGCTGTTTCCAGCGTAGTGAACTTAGTTTCTAAAAATCCAAGGAAATCCTGAAGTACTGGCAATTCTCTCGAGTTTTTCAGTGACTCTAGGTAGTCAGTATATGTTTCGTTGTCTAATTTCTGGCCCAAAATATGGACAACGATGGGGTCCCATGATGTTATATCTACGCCCAAGTTTTTAATGCCGTTCAGACATTCCAATGTTGTGTCATGGATTCTCTTTATTTGATGTACAGACTGTTGCTGCATGCTAGGAAGGTTCAAGAGAATGTTCATATGAGAAGAGAAGATCAATTTTTTGTTGTTATAGCGATGCGATAGAATTTCCCAAGAAACCAAATAATTGTCTGTACTAATCTGTAAGTGTTGGATAAGCTTTTCAGCTTCACCGCGTACTTTACTCTTAAGATATTGCATCTTCTGGCCGTTAGATAGTGAAGGGTTGTTATGGATAGCCTCAGTAAACAGATCACGAAAGGACACCCATTGATTGTAATTCCCTGTAAACACTGGAATTTCGAGTTGAGGAGTTGACTTGTTCCTATGCACGACTGACCACATCTTCTTGTTGATGGATTTCTTAAGATTGTTAAATTGTTTCTCATACTTGTCGAACATGTAGTTATAGGACTCATTCTCTTCGTCTATTTCGCACTCAATTTCCCAATGGAGACTGTCAATCGCAGACCATCTCGCTTCAAGGTTTTTTAAAACATCTTCAAACTCCCATTTTTCCGAAATAGAATCTACGTCAATGTTCGAAGTTGTTCGCAAAAAGGCTTTAAAATTTGCTTGTTGCCGCCGTAACAGATCGTCGCCTTTACTGTTTGTACCTGTGCTTGTTTTCATGATTTGGTTCTGTGAGCTGGGTCCTGCCTCTGCAGTTGTTTCCTCCTCTCCCAGCTGGACAGCACTCAACGTTGTTTTGTAGGGTGATTTCGGATGTTCACTCGGTTTGCCCGCCTTGGTTACAAACTTCTGGTACTGTTGATTTACCAACTCTTTCACCTTTTCGTACGCCTTCAAAGTTCTCTCATATTCACGGAGCCCGAAGTAAGGGTGAGATTGACTCACTTCGCCGCCAATCCGGGAATGATTTCCTTCATACTCCCTCCAGTATTTCTCCAGAGTATCCAATCGCCTCTTAAAATAATCTAATGTTTTCCGGTCAGCAGTATCCTTCTTAATGTTAATACCCAGTTTTACGATGCTATCGTAGATCATAGATTGGGTGTCAATAAGCTCTGCCATGTCTACTGAGTGTTCAAAAGGTATTATTTAAAAAAATAACAAGGAAATATATTACTTGCGTGTTCGTATTTTAGTACTTAGCTCCACGACGCTTGCTGCGGCTGTTGCTCCTCCAATGTTAGCACTGCAATCCTCAGTCACACTACACAAGCACGTAATGTTAACCAGTTCAACACCTCGGCTGCACGAATATCACGACGATAAGGAAACCGAGCCGCGCGAGGACCTTACGAAGGACCAAGATTTTATGTACGGTGTAGAGTGAGGTTTGCGGTGGTTTGTTAAAGAATAGAAATGTTTAACCGAAATCACAGTTTATTTTTCTGTTCCACAATAACTTCTTATGTTTAAATGTGAGAAAATAATGTTAAATGAAAATGTTAGAAAAGAATGTTAAATATAAATGTTCTTATGAATGCACCCGAATGTCGCGGTCACACAATGTGCACTGACGACGCAATATGAATTTTACTTATTATAATACTTTAATTAATTAGGTCAATGTGTAATTTACTTATTGCTTGGTAAGGTGTTCGGTCATATTGCACCGAACAATGTTAAATCAAAGTTTGTGGGGTCGCAGTCCTAGTCCTGCGGCCGCCATCTTGAAAAGAGTGGTACAAATGGGTTTTCTAGTTAATCTGGCAAACTATTAGCCGTGCAGAAAAGTTCCAAAATATGTTTTGCTGCTAATTAAATTCTCTACAACTTTAGTTCCGTAGTATTTTGGTGTAAAATGAAAAATAACAAAGTTACAGACGAAAATCGAACAAAATTTGCAACAAATTTTCTTTTCTATGTGTTATAATTTTTTCGTCGTCGACAATCAATAAAACTTTTAATATGTCTGTGGAGGAAGAAAGGTGTGGTGTTCCTCCAACTAGAGGGAGGATCCTCTAACCAGGCTGGGTGATCGTGCCTGGTAGACTGTCAGTCCGACGGACGTATTCTAGATGTTGTATATATACAACTCGGCGCGCGAACTCTGCTTGTGCGATTCAGCACCTTGTTTTCCGTCGCATTGTGTCCGATAGATGACGCCGGATTGTTGTTGAGACTTTTCTTCGTCACTCGCTAGATGGCCTCAGTTGTATGTAGCTACCGCTACATGTCTTTAATTCTCCCAAACAAGACCCAATCTTCCAATTCGAGACCCTCCTGTACCATAAGGTCCACTTTTCACTCATAACAAGGACCTTAAAAAATGGAGCTGGAAAAAAAACCTCTATCTCTGGGCATCTGAAGTTGATACTCTGCCGAGCCAGAGCATACTGCAATGGGTTCGGCAGTGCTTAAATGTTTTGGAGACATCTGCAGGAAAAAGCGACTTTCCCTTATATTTCTTCATCAAATATTTTTTTTGGTGCTTGATCAGACTGTGCCAAAGCCTAGCCCATCTCAAAGACTGGGGACAAAGTATTATTAATTATACCAGAGGACCCGTGCTGCTCCACGGCATATTTTAATATTATAAAAAAGCTCTTAGGTATGATGAGTACATTGTAGCCTTATCTAATAAGTAAAAAGATGACATTCTTACCAAAAATATAATATATCACATAACTTCTTTTCTCATAACATTGGCTTTGCGTTGCACCTTAGGTATCGTGAAATTTCCACCTTGGCATTACTGAATGGTTTGCCGCGCAATAGGGATATAATATATAATATGTACCTATAACTGAACATTGACGAAAGAAAGTTCTTCAATATGACTGTGCCATTCTTTCCATTAGGAAACTGTAATGTCCTTCGTCCAGGTGCCCAGAAAATAGCAAGTTATGAACAATTTCGCCAGTACCATAGTCAGTAATCGTATTACTGTTTTCCAGATGAACTCTGAATTGACACTCGGGATATAGCTCACTTACACTCTGAAGTTCAGCATGCCCTGCGTACTGTCCATTGGCACCCATCACACGTGTCTAATCTGTTGCATTTGTAATGGTCTGGCTTCTATGCTTCGGTGAAGTTACTATATACCTACATCTCACTTATTGACAATGTTATCAACAGTGGCCAAACGAATTTCATAATGTTTATTCTCAGTTCCATATAAACAATAAGAAATCGCGCGGAATAAGCAATTACCGTCACCAAGAATGGAAATCAATTGAAAATTGTTGATGGTAGAATTAATCAAATCTGAATATTTTTAGCAGTAGGAGGACCATCCGGTACCAAATCTCCAACAGGGCTGTCATTGACTAAGATTCTTTGTTCAAGCTTTCTCTGAGCATTTTTCAATTTCATTATAATTGAAAACACAACTACTCACAAAAAATACGTTATTAAATCAAAAACTTAAGTAACTAACTTACGCTAACTTACTTTTTTCTTTATCTGTCAATATTTTATTATCAAAATTAAAAATATAGATATATAACTTATTTTTTTATAAGTAAGAAGATAGGTTTTATTTCTGTTATCCAGCTAAATATTTCTGTGAGAAGCACAATTTATTTTGTTTTGTGTATGGGTGTGATAAATCCATCATAATTTAGAAATGTAATAATGTTTATAGTTTTGGTCAAAATTGTACTTTTGGTAGGAATGGTAGCTTTGGTAGCAATCGTAAGTAACATTGCTACCAAAACTACAATATATGCCAAAATACTGCTACCAAAACTACTATTCCTACCGAAAATACTATTCCTATCAAAACTACTATTTGTACCAAAACTACTATTCGTACTAACACTATCATATCTACCATTCTTTTTTAAACTTCCATTTCTACCAAAACCGCCGGTGCTGTCAAAAGTGACTACCTTTCTTACAACTACTATTCTTACCAAAACTACAATTTCTACCATAACTACCACCTGTAATAATATAATTATATGACAATAGTACTATGAACCGTTGTAATATGTTCCTCATTAAAAAAAATAAGATGCCCGAAGAAAGTCCGTAATTTAAAAACAACAAAATTTTCCTAAAATAAAATGTAAGGAAAATTCCTCAACATCAGAGATCAGTTCACCCAACATTAAGGGTTAACTGGTAACATTCGTGGAATATTACCTGCCATCAGCGATAATTCACTATAGTGATAATTTGACCAACATCCGTATGAAAGTAAGGCAAGGTCACCTTAAGGAGGCATAACGTTTTTTCCTGGCAGTTACCGCAAGGAACTTATTAGATGCCATAAAAATATTTTTGAATTAAGAACCGTCCATGTAGAGAGAAAGCAATGGAATCTTAAGAAATTTATAGGAACATATTGAAAAATAAGTTCAATGTCCACACCTATCTTCCTTCAAACTTACCCAATTTAAATGAGCATACCATCAAATGAAAGAGCTCTTTTCAGCGCGTGTTTTAGGCCTATAACGAAACGCCTACCTCAATGAGAACCAGATATATAGAAGCGGAAAGTCATTGACTACGGCTACGAAAACGTAAAAAATGTATGGGAGAAAAGTGTTTTTGCATATAACTTGATGAATGTGCAAGTTAGGTAATTCCTAATGCTTGATGACAAATCTATGCGGCGAGAGCTTTTATTTAAAAAAAAAATCATGCGAATCGGTTGGGTAGAACGGGCTGGCCGACTCGTATTATAAAACACAAATTCTTTCAATATATAGATTATAACGGGAAAACGCTAAAATTGCCAAAATACAGCAGTAATAAAGATATAATTTTTATTTGTGGCTTTATGACATACGTTTCAGAACCAAAGCTGTAGATCATCCAATTGCCAAAAAAATCTCTTTGACATAATATATTCGTTGTGCGGCCAATACTTTACCAGATAATCAAGAAAACCATCTGCAAATTCATTCTCTCCAAGATGGTGGCTGAGGGACAAGAGGTACGGCCCCACATTTGGATCAAGCTTTACAATAGCTCTCCCTACACATTTGTAAAATAAAAATGCATGCTTTGATAAATGCAACCCCAAATGTAACTTTTCAATGGACCAAAGTTTTTTCTTTGATAGTTACTTCTTTGTTTATAGAAAGTATGTAATGTTTCGTATTGGTATTACTAGAGTACCTACTATACTTCACTGCATTGTTGTAGTGAATGTTTATTATAAAAGTACCTAAGACATTTCTTTATTTTTTCATTTGTCTTTTTCGATCAGTAAAGGACATTGGGCAAATAGTATGGGAGAAAAACCCACGGCGGACAGACATGAAATTGTGAGTATATATCAGTAATTATCTCTAGTTTATCATGGTAAGGGTCGCTTTCTTGTGAGTTGTGGGAATTAAAAAAATAACATATTTTAACAATATTTATTCGGCGTAATCAATGTCTATTGTGATTTTATCTAAAAATACCGCAAACATTTTGATTTCCTGTTGGTGTCTAGCCGAGGATAAAAAATAAATGATACTAACAATATGCGCCCAACTGCCTATGGTAAGGAGGCCATGTATACACGAGCAGTAATAATCTTCAACAGTTTGTCTTCCTTGTCTCGCCTGGTTTATCAAAATATCTGTGTACGTAGTATTTTCGCGCTCTGACATGACGACCGGTTGGCGCAGCGGGAGTGTACGCGACTGCCACGCCGATGGTCGCGGGTTCGATTCCCGCTCAAGTCAAACATTTGTGTGCATGAACATGGATGTTTCTCATGGTCTGGGTGTTTCTATATATAATATGTATGTATCTACAAAAACAAAGTATATATGTATGTCTATCTATTATCTAGTGCCCATAGTACAAGCTTTGATTAGTTTGGGACTAGACAGTGACGAGTGTATGTGGTAGAATATTATTAGAATTAGAATATTGTATTGGTTGTTTAAGGCAGCGATAGCCTAGTGGAGATACCAACGGACAGCCATGCTGAGGGTTTCGAATCCACGGCGCACACCAATGACTTTTCGAAGTTAAGTGTGTATTATATTGTTAATTATCGCTTGCCCCGTGCCTCGAAGAGCACGTTAAAGCGTCGGTCCTGTCTGTCATGAAGATTTTTGACAGTCGTTACGGGGAATCAGTACCCTAAATAAAAACAGATACTGGTCCAAACCATGGAATATCGCTATGCCTTTGGGTTGCAGAGGTCAGACGGCAGTCGCTCGCTGGAAAGTTGATATTCTGTCATAGCTTGTCAGACCAGTAAGCGGCCATCGGGCTCCAAGACGTGTAAGTCTTGGATGCAACTGGGATAACGCTAGGGCGATGATGATGATGATGATCAATATTTTATTGTTTATAAAATCTTGGTCTTACATGCCCATGACTGTAGTAGGACTTGTCCAATCTTTGATGATAATAAAAATATCAGTTCTTCGTATGTCAACTGTGGTAAATCTCTAAAATCTGTATTGTTTCCATCTAATGGCATGAATGATCACTCGGTAGGCACATGCATGCACTCGACAGACCCGATTTTTAGCTATTTTTAACAGAACCACAATTTATATTACTTAAATAGAGTATGAGATTTTTGCTCTTTTTATAAATATATTTCTAGCTCAAACTTTGTTCTCCCATGGATTCAAAAAAAAATTCTCGTATGTACTGGTAAGAGTATTCATGCTCTTTCATTTTATACCAAGTTCGTCAATGTCCGTGACCGGGTCGGAATACGCCCAATGTCCTTTGTCATTAATTTAATTTAGTTTAAGTTTTTTATGTAGATATAATAACATGTCGATACCGGAAATAAGAAATGACATAAGGGACAAAACCGAGGTTTTCAGGAGAGCCAAAATAAGATATTTTCTAATAAATCTGACTATAAATTTTTAACCATACTATTTATGTAAAAAGTGTCTCGGAGAAAGTTTCTTAGATTTCTTCACTCAGGAATTTAAACTTTCGTGGTCATTTATGATAGATGATAGATGTACAGTACACCCGTGCACATGGCGCTTGCAACAGTGCCGAAATATCGGTTACTCCAAACAAAGGTACATACGTGGTATATATCCCGAAAGACAATTTTAAATAAGTTCTTCACTCTTTATAGCTACAATATCAAAAATACAATAACGCCTATAGTTTTTAAATTAACATGTTCTTACGGTTAAAAATAGATTATACGGGTGATACTTACGTCAACAAAATTTTAAGTGTAAAATAACAGCATTGATGTACCTAAGGGACATTGCAGAAATCAAAGATTTAGTGTTTTCTAAAGTAAACATCTGTGGTATTTTTTAGAATAGTGTACTCTATATAGCTTATGCAGTTAAGAAATTTAAGAAATATTATTTTATACAGTACCTATTTGTGACCGACTATGCCTATGTTATAATTAAAAACTATGATATAACTATTATAAATAGATAAAACATATTCGAATAAACTATATTTTCTCAATGCTTTTATTTGTACTTATTATTTTTTAGAAACGCAATTTACTCTCAGTACTACAACGTCCAAAACTATTTTGTTTTCAAATAGCAAAAAATAGCTAGTTTAGCATAGACAAATGATTGGTCTCGCTCTGCCCAATCATTTTTCTTGGTACCTACTTAGTTTAGCTTCCTAAAACTAGACTTATTATCAATAGACAAATAAAAATCGCTTGAGGTACAAAAAGTCTCCTTAAGTGAATAATAAATCAAATTAATGTCTTTCATAAAAGGAAGTCAATATTTTGATCAGTTTAATTAATGTCGGCGTTACTAGGCCTATCATTATGAAACCTATTTGAAATTATACCATTGTCACTAAAATTTTTGTGATCTTTAAATTTTTAAAACTGAAATTGTCAGTCTTTCCTTACATAAATATTTATTGTTTTTGAGGCTTATTACTGTCAAAGAACTGCGAAAACAACCCGAAACGATGACTTAGGTACTGGTGCTTTCCGAGGTAATGGTATGAAATGGATTATCACCTACCCATAGATCAACCGTGGCAAGCGTTTTTTAACCTCGATCGATAAAACAAAACAATTTTACACTCATTTATTCCGCGTTAATACGCGCTGTCATGATAATCATTTCCTGTCGTTATATAAAGTACCGCCCTATGAATAAACTGACACATACCAGCTATAACTCCCAAGGCCAGAGAAAACATATGGCGTGACAAATTCCTTCTTCCAAACTTCGATCCCTTTGGCAGAAAAAAATCTATCAAAACAATCAACATCAAGTGACGGAACTGAAAAGTAATCAATAATATTGAGGAATTTTAATAATTGTGCTCAATACTTTTATAATGCATTTATACGTTTAATTTTAGCATCAATCTGTTTATCTTCCCCGTATCCGTTATGTGGGAAATCCCAAACTACAAAATATTTATTATTATGTTCATATGAGTACCTATTTAATTTATTCATGTGGAATGAACGGCCAGCTGGATAACCTATCATAAGTTCAAAGACGATCGAACTACAACTTGATCATGTTATATAACTAATTACCATCATAATAGTCTACTGTTGGAAGGTTTGTTTTTTTTTTCTTTATAAAGACAATTCCCGCATTAAGACTAATTCCTGTACCGCGGGTCCCCCGCGGTACAGGAATTAGTTTACAAACTTACATCACGGACACAATAAACACCGACTCGAAACAACATTGCCTCGTGTGGGAATCGAACCCATAACACTCGACGCAGTGTCAAGCGGCGAGGCGGCCGCTTGAACCACTACGCCAACCGTGCATTCAGTTCGTTGGACATAGGTCTCTTCTAATGTGCATCCCAATAGTTCGTGATCCAATAGGGGAATTTGGCCTACATTACCGCACTGGTCAGACGAGTTGGTACTCGTATAGGATTTGGTATCGAGTTTTCCTTCTCTTATATTAGCAAATATATTGTTTGCTTTGTATTTTTTCGTTAGTCACCACTTACGACACTCTTTCGCCTCCATGGAATGCAATCGGGTACTTTGTATTCCTTATCCGTAATAACACGGCAATTATATAATTTGCACAGGAGAACAGGTAAACGTAAAGTTTAGTCAATTGGTGTATGATCAGAGTGTATTAAATTTTAGCCATTTCGTTTTATATAAAAGACTAGCTGACCCAGCGAACTCCGTATCGCCTGTTTAAGAGTTTTTATTTAATTCACTGTTTTCCAAGCCCCTTTTCCAAAGTTACCATTGACTTAGCGCTTAATCTCTTATCATTCCAGGGTCTATAAATGATGCAAAAACAAACATAGATTTTAATATAATATTGAATTGCCCATTCCTTAAAATATCGGAGACGATACCCATATCGGCTTAAAAAAAGTCCCGTCCGCCATCTTTGATTTTCTATCCGCCATCTTTGATCACGAAATAGATGTTGTATTTGGATTCACCATCCCTTAAATCATCATTCTTCAGAGACGATACCAAAATTGATTTTTAAAATTTTGCCCATCCGCCATCTTTGATTTCCCATCCGCCATCTTGAATCACGAAATAGATGTTGTATTTGGATTCCCCATCCCTTAAAACATCGGAGACGATACCCATATTGATTAAAAAAAAAACCCATCCGCCATCTTGGATCACGAAATAGATGGTGTTTTTGAATTCCCCATTCCTAAAAATATCGGAGACGATACCCATATCGACTTTAAAAAAAATCCCGTCCGCCATCTTTGATTTCCTATCCGCCATCTTTGATCACGAAACAGATGGTTTATTTGGATTCACCATCCCTTAAATCATCAGAGACGATACCCATATTGATTTTTAAAATTTTTCCCATCCGCCATTTTTGATTTCACATCCGCCATCTTTGATCACGAAATAGATGTTGGATTTGGATTCCCCATCCCTTTAAATATTGGAATTGATACTCATATTGATTTAAAAAAAAATCCCATCCGCCATCTTTGATCACCAAATAGATGGTGGTTTTGAATTCCCCATTCCTTAAAATATCGGAGACGATACCCATATCGACTTTAAAACAAAATCCCGTCCGCCATCTTTGATTTCCTATCCGCCATCTTTGATCACGAAATAGATGTTGTATTTGGATTCACCATCCCTTAAATCATCAGAGACGATACCCATATTGATTTTTTAAATTTTTCCCATCCGCCATTTTTGATTTCCCATCCGCCATCTTGAATCACGAAATAGATGTTGTATTTGGATTCCCCATCCCTTTTAACGTCGGAGACGATACCAATATTGATTTTTTTTAATTTTCCCATCCGCCATCTTTGATTGCCCATCCGCCATATTTGATCACGAAATAGATGTTGTATTTTGATTCTCCACCCCTTAAAATATCGAAGGCGATACCCATATTGATATTTAAAATTTTCACATCCGCCATCTTTGATTTCCCGTCCGCCATCTTGGATCACTAAATAAATTGCATATTAATCAGCGTCCCGAAAATCTCGAAAACGATACCCATGTAAATTGTATCCTATTCTTTTAGCCTTTTTTGCCTTTGACCCAACCCTCCCCCTTCTCGTTTGACCATTTTATTATTTTTGTCTGGCCCCTCAAAGTTGTGGCGTAATTTTATATAGCCTATAGCCTTTCGAAATAATTGGGCTATCATAGGCAATAACAATTTTTAAAATCCCACTGCTAGTTCCTGAGATTAGCCGACATTATGTTTTAGCCTTTTTAGCCTTTTGCCCGGCCCCAAAGGGTCAAAGCGTTATGTTATATAGCCTATAGCCTTCCGGAATAACTGGGCAATCGTATACATAAAGAATTTTTCAGATCCGACCGGTAGTTCCTGAGATTAGCGCGTTCAAACAAACAAACAAACAAACTCTTCCGCTTTATTATATTAGTATAGATACGTTTTCTATGTTTGTCTATTTCATGCGTTTACAAAACTAAGACTATGCGGTTGAGGAGTAACGCCATAGAAAAATTAAAATCCTGAGATAAAATAAAGTAAATGAAGTAAATAAAAACTTCATCATGTCAGCTTAGAGACGTCCACTGGATATGGACATACCTTAGCCTGGCTATTCGGTGAGCCATGTCGGTGACTTTGGTTCTCCTCATTTCTGATTCGATCTCGCAGGGAAATTCCGAGCATAGCTCTCCCTATCGCCCTCTGAGTGACCCTGAGCTTTAGGATAAGGCCCATAGTTAGCTACAAATTTAGATACAAATTTAGTTAGATACGAATAAAAACTTATTCCACAATTATTATTAACTAGCGACCCGCCCCGGCTTCGCACGGGTGAAATAGGTACATATAAACCTTCCATTTGAATCACTCTATCTATTTAAAAAAACCGCTTTAAAATCCGTTGCTTAGTTTTAAAGATTTAGGCATACATAGGGACAGACAGACAGAAGACAGACTGTTTTATACTATGTAGTGAAGAAATAAGAACAATATAATAAGATAATTTCTATGACTTTTATAAAAGCACAACCATCATAAAATTGTAAAGAAGACAGACCAGGCGTACATATACACTAAAAAAAATTGGGCAAGTGCGAGTCGGACTCGCGCACGAAGGGTTCCGTACCATCATCTATAAAAGAAAATCACGTTCATTGTATGTATACTTAAATACTTTATACGTTTCTACCTGTTTATTAAGATCGAGTAACAATTTTTTTTTTAAATTACATTTGTTGTATGGGAGCCCCCCTTAATTATTTACTTTTTTTAATTTAATTATTTATTTTGAAAGGTAATATACAACTACATATTCTGTGAAAATTTAAAGCGTCTACCTGTTACAGTTAGTAATTTTGAGCAAAAAATACGAAAAAAAACACGTTTTTTGTACGGGACCCCCCTTAATATTTTCATTCTTTTTATTTTTAGTATTTGTTGTTATATCGGCAACCGAAATACATAATTTGTGAAAATTTCAGCTTTCTAGCTATGTTTATGAGATACAGCCTGGTGACAGACAGACAGACAGACAGACGGACAGACAGACAGACAGACAGACAGCGGAGGCTCAGTAATAGGGTTCCGTTTTTTACCTTTTAGGTACGGAACCCTAATAAAACATTATTGTACTAACTTAACACAATTCCATAATGTAAGAAGTGAATTTGAATTGTTGTTCAGTCGCATTGTTTGACTTCAATATAAAATGGCTCTCAAAGGACTTTTGTTTCGTCCCCGTAAAGTCCAACAAAATAAAGAACAACGCATGCTGCCAAATTAGACTTTATGAAACGACCAAATATAGATAGACGCGTCCCTGTTTGAATCTGCTCAAATTAATATAAAAATTGCTAATTTTGCTTAGAGGCATTCACATCAAACCTTTTGTAATACGTCTATACAGTACTATATGGCTAAATAATATGACTAATAGAAATATAGGTAGGATTGTTCTCTAAAATCTAAACATCTGGTTTGATATGTTTATCATTTAGCTCATTCGTCTAATGACTTACACATGGCTGTGATAACATAAAAATTATAAAAGAATAGCTTTTGCCCGCTGCTTCGCACGCGTAAATTTCGCTTAGATAAAATGTTTTGTACAAACTCCTCTTTTTTTTTTGGTGTCGGGTTGGAATATCCTCATGGAGTCCCTCCGCCCTGGGGGAAGGGCGAAGGGGACTGTCAGACTCTTACTAACTAAAAACCAACCCGTGTTCCTCATGTACCCGTGTGTCGGAGGGTCGGGTATCGCCGAAGAGGATATGGAGGACGGCAACGCAACACCGTATCTCCTCTTCCTCTGCGGCCCCACCGCGACGCAACAATGGTGCGCGCCCATTTGGTCGCGGGAGATAGGGCGCGCGGCAACGCAACACCGACACGCCTCTCCTCCCACGACCGCGCCTGACTGCGAGGGACAGAAGAACTGTCCCTCGCAGTCGCACCCGCACCATTGCCCACGTCCACGCCCACTCCCTCAAGCCCACGCTGAGCGTCCACTCCCGGGATCTCGCTTCACCGTGGGTGACCTAACCACGGTTACTGACCCCCCCACCACGACAAGGTGGAGATCCTACGGCGGGGTTGTACAAACTTCCCTACATTCCTCAACGAATAGGAATCCCTCAGGGGAAAGTGGGGCAGATTCATACAAGGGGCACCTTCATACAGTTGATACAGGTTTAATGACGTTTGGCAAAAAAGTTTCCTAAAGTGACACTTGCCAAAGTATGTTTCCCAAATTTTCATTTAGCAAAAAAAAAATACATTTGGCAAAACCATCTTTTCGCAATTTTACAGTTAGCAAAACTATTTTTAGCAATTTATTGTTTAGCAAATAATTACATGGCAATGTTTCATTTTACCAAATATTAGGTAGTCAAATATGGTTTGGCAAATAAATTTCAAGTTTAAGATCCAATTTTGAAAACACACTGCTGCATGGATGTTTGTTTCACCTTGGACAAATAATTTACAGGTAAGAACTTCTATAATAATTATATTGTTTAAGATATACAAATCAATTCTGGCGCTTCGCCGGCCGCTGCCGCGGCACGCTTGCTTCGCTCGCTCGGCTCGCGCTCTGTTGGGATCACAGTTCTAACCTAACCTAACCCACGTTTCTAGCAGTTCTTTTTTTCTTTTCACCCATATTAAAATTAAAATTTGAACGAACTTGCTTTCGGAATATATTTTTTTACAAAATAAAGCATTTCCTTTATGTTTATTTCACTAAATAAAATTTGGGCAAGTAAAAATTTGCCAAATGAATATTTGACCAAGTGATTAAATGCGAAATGTAAATTTGCTAAGCATTCTTTTGGGAAGTGAAACTATGCGATAAGTTTTTTGGGAAGTGAAATTTGATGAAACATATTTTGCCAAACGGCAGGATCCCCTTCATACACTAGGTACACCTGATGTTAGACGCATATAAAAAAATACTTTTTCGTGTGTGCGTAGCTTACCTATGAGTGTGGTTGCTAACGTAGTTTGACAGGGCTAAGCGCCAAACGGGCGACGGCGACGGTGTGATACGAAACGTGATTCGGCCAGACGTCAGTAATTTTATACCCTCACTTTGAACGTCCTTATTTCAATAAAAGCTGCTCTCTAGATTATTTAGTTACATTTTATTTCAACGATAATAGGATCAAATTAGTGAAATGAGTCGCAAATTATTCTATATATAGATCTAACAATATTTTCATTTCATTTTCTTGTCATGTGTTCATTTTCGGTAGATTCATACAGTAGTGTACGGGGCACATTCGTAGAGTATGGAGTTAATGCACAAACATTAATAAATAAGAAGTAAATAAGGACGAAGATGTTGATGATGATGAAAGACGAAGATACTAATGGTTAGACTTAAATAGTTATGGGACTGATCAGAAAGACTCATTAGCTTAGTTCCCTTGGTGCTTTTATGTTATTTTCTTTTCATAATATGTTTATGAAAACGCTGCATCCCTATATTTTGATTCTGATACTTTGATTTTGTAAATAAATAAATATTACATTTACAACTTGTGTATTTTTTCACTTGTATGAAAGTGCCCGCATGTGGGGCACATTTTACCACTTACCACCCTATTCTTTTTTAAATTATCAGTTAAGAAATGACCAGTGCATCTCTTATAGGCTGCAAGTCCTAAGTCATCTTTTAAAATACGCGACATGCTTCTAGGTGCTATCTTCATCTCCTGAGATAAAATCTTTTGCTTTCGGACAGGATTTCTTCGAATTATTTCCCTTACTGCTTTGACCACCTTTTTCGTACGAACACTACGTGGACGGCCAGGTCTTTTTTTGTCACAAACAGAGGAGGTCTCATTGTACCTATTAATAGCCCGGTACACAAACATTAGACTAATACCAAGTATATGGAGAGTTTTAAAATTGATTTTCCTCCATACCTACTTTGTGTAATGCAATCACAGCGATTCGGTTCTCTTTATCACCCCACTCCATTTTAATATCGCAAAATATTGTACAATTTATTGGCACCACAACGAGAAAACACAATAAACAATCGTATAAAAATGACAGATTCCAAATTCGAATGTAATATTTTTTAGGGTTCCGTACCTAAAAGGTAAAAAACAGGACCCTATTACTTAGCCTCCGCTGTCTGTCTGTCTGTCACCAGGCTGTATCTCATAAACCGCGATAGCTAGAAAGCTGAAATTTTCACAAATTATGTATTTCGGTTGCCGCTATAACAACAAATACTAAAAATAAAAAAATGCATGTATTAAGGGGGTGTCCGATACAAAAAACGTGTTATTTTTTCGTATTCTTTGCTCAAAATTACTAACTGTAACAGGTAGACGCTTTAAATTTTCACAAAATATGGAGTTGTATATTACCTTTCAAAATAAATAATTTAAAAAAAAGTAAATAATAAAGGGGGGCTACCATACAACAAACGTAATTTTTAAGCAATTTGTTACTC
This sequence comes from Euclidia mi, assembly GCA_944739405.2. Taxonomy (NCBI): domain Eukaryota; kingdom Metazoa; phylum Arthropoda; class Insecta; order Lepidoptera; family Erebidae; genus Euclidia; species Euclidia mi. The sequence goes on along the minus strand of OX123190.2, from coordinate 3,434,029 downwards.
GATCTTAATAAACAGGTAGAAACTTAAAAAGTATTCAAGTATACATACAACGAACGTGATTTTCTTTTACAAATGATGGTACGGAACCCTTCGTGCGCGAGTCCGACTTGCACTTGCCCAATTTTTTTTTTATTGTAACAGTATTTATGGCTAGGTATACATGCCAAATTTCACCTACTTGCACTCAATAGTTTCGGCTGTAGCGTGTCTGTCAGTCAGTCAGTAACGCAAGGATTTTATAGACTTATACAAATTTCTAGCACTCTAAAAGTATACCTGAAATTAACCGTTAATAGTAAGAATTATGCGTTTTCGTGATAATAATAACAACACATGTCAACGCCTATTTACGAGATCATAATTTGGTGTCATATAAATATGCAGATGTTTCTGCTTGTAACCACGCCTAGTGCAACACGGTCCGAACGTTAACCCTGTCAAGGTAAGCAGGTATAAAAAAATATGTGATTGCATATGACAGTTAAAATAAAAAATCATGAGATCCGTAAATAGATGTATTATGAAAACACCACTAATTAACCGCTACAATTTTTCTCACATTAATTAGGTTTTCCTTTTTTTGTAGTTGGCTTTAAAATTGTAGCCGATGAAATGTAAATATAGATTTCCCAACTTGTTGTTAGTTTTTTTTCGAGATGTACTCTCATTATACATATTTATGTTAAGTACATAAACGTGACCAAAAATAACAAAAAATTAAAAGTCTACTTTGAAATTACTTTAGTAACCTATCTTACCTACCATGGTTGTCTCTATACTTCAGCAAGGAACATTCGTTAGGGTTCCGTACCTAAAAGATATAAACGGGACCCTATTACTAAGCCTCCGCTGTCTGTCTGTCCGTCTGTCTGTCACCAGGCTGTATCTCATAAACCGTGATAGCTAGAAAGCTGAAATTTCACAGATTATAATTTCCGTTGCCGCTCTAACAACAAATACTAAAAATAAAAATAAAAATAAATATTAAGGGGGGTCCCATACAATGAACGCGTATTTTTCGTATTTTTTGCTCAATATTACTAATGGTAATAGGTAGAAGCTTAAAATTTTCTCAGAATATAAAGTTGTATATTACCTTACAAAATAAATAATTAAATAAAAATAAAATAAATATTTAAGGGGGGCTCCTATACAACAAACGTAATTTTGAAGTAATTTTTTTACTCGATCTTAATAAACAGGTAGAAACTTAAGAAACATTTAAGTATAAGTACATATACAACAAACGTGATTTTCTTTTATAGATTATGGTACGGAACCCTTCGTGCGCGAGTCGGACTCGCACTTGGCCAATTTTTAAATAACTTGTAGACACCGTGCCGTGTGGTTGACGGCATAGAATACAAGTGTCACCACCCCCTATCTTCCCGTGGGTGTCGTAAGAGGCGACTAAGGGATAACACGATGCAAATACCATCTTTGGGTAGAGACGGAAAACTCGACATCAAACCCTATACGACTGCCTCGTTGGTCACGCGGCATAAATGTGCGCGTGGGATTGGGAGGTCCCGGGTTCGATTCCTGGGTCGGGCAGTGTTATTGGGTTTTTTTTGTCACGAAATTCTCAGTAGCAGCACGGAGTCTGGAAATGTGCCCGGTACGGCAATAGGCTCGCCCCTTATTACGTGGGACTAAAGTATATCTGGCGAAAAGTGGGTGTAAAAATACACCTCTGCCTACCCCTTCGGGGATAAAAGGCGTGACGATATGTATGTATGTATGTGTATTGTAGACACTCTAGCCATCTTCTGTCCCTTTCCCGCACACAGGATCAGTGACAGACTCGTTACAACTGAGGGCCTTGCACAGTTCTAATTTCTCAACGTGTGACAATTTTATCTTTCCTTCTACCAATGGCAAACACATGACTATAAGATACAATATATACATCGTTTATTGGTACATTTTACCATATAGCAATTGCAGTTTATTATAAGATTTTTTAAGCGATCCCGGTAAATTTCCTCGTTTATTCGAATAACCGTATTAAGCAGGACAATCAGATTAAGGAAACGCAAAAACCGTAATGTAAAATACCAAAGGGAACGTGTTTTCTTAGAACAACTTTGAGGAAAACTGTCATAACAATGTGTTCTATAAGCGTATGAATAATTTGATCGCTGTTTAAGATGCTAATTAATTCCGCAATCTTGATTGAATTTTAAGTAATAGGTACAATCAATCAATTGCTAAACATAACTTCGATGGTTGCTTGCATAATTCAAATAATGCATGACAGTTCGATTGAAAAGGTGTAAAGGGCTATCTGTGACATTGCACTCGACGTCTCCAGTCGTCCTTATTTTTACAATCTAGGAATACTGCCTTTGCCTTTTAGAAGTCGGAAAATTCATCAAACAAAATCAGAATATATTTAGGCCCACTTGCATAACGATTCATAAATTGAATTAAGATGTATTTAACGAGAAAAAAAATATTAAACACCACTAGCGTCTTGCACAACGAAAAATTTCTCGACTAATATGATTTAAAGAACTGTCAAAATTAATTACCGAAAATCGGCTGTTTAGTGGCTAATTTTATTTAAAAATTGTCACACTGACGTTGGTAACTTGTCATTAGCGACGAAAATTAACTATAATTATATGTATAACTGGACCGGACGACGCATCAGGGGTAGGCCTCCCACAAGGTGGACCGACGATCTGGTGAAGAGGCTGAAATGATGATGATGATGATATAACTGATAACAATGTACCTAGGTACTTGTGTTCTTGTTAACCCTAGAATCCTACACTATCTGGCGCACATATTATTCCTACACTGGGGTGCTGGAACACCCCATACTATAATGACTGTAATTCTAAAAATAAAACAATTAATAATTTAATTATAAATAATCAGTAACTTGAGATCACAAATCAACCTTTTTACACAAAGTTAAACTTAGTTTGAGTACTTTGTACAAACTTGTCCTGATGCTCCAAACAAATAGGTATTTTGCACCTTTGACACATGGTCCTGGTTTTTCCGTCTTTGGATGTTGGACAAAAGCCACACCGCCCTCGTTTTGCACGATAAGGAACAGCGCTTGTAGGATCTCGTAGGTTTTTGAGGATCGCTGCAATTTACTCTTCTATATCGCGCCTCAAAGTTGGCATCCGGTACCGGTCCTCCAAATGTTCATGTATCAGTTCCAAGCCTAATTGTTTCAAAACTGTTCGCCGAAACTTTACGTTTGGCTTATTATTTGATCTTGAACACTCGTAAGGGACCCAGGAATTGCAACTGGTCCCAACTTCTATATCGCCGTCGCCACATTCTTGGTCTAGAAAAGAGATTATTTCCTCGTCATTCAAACCCCTGACAACCATCTGACACAAAATAAATAGAATTCATTGAATTTCACATAACATCTAAAAATATCAGTATTAAATTCATATAAGAGTATTGTTTTAATAAATAATCAAATTCAATAAGATATTACATACAAATCCATCAATCGTAATAAATAAAGTAACTTACGATTTTACTACACTGGGGTACTGGCATACCCCACAGCACTTACATAGGCGACTACATGACGCAGCTGTCGTCACGGTATTGGCAAGAGGTTGACACCAAACTAAAATACTCTGACGCCTGAATTCGTGGACATTAAATAAATTGAGATATTTAGAAAACAAATCGGTGTGGGGTGCACCTGCACCCCATGTAGGGTTCTAGGGTTAATGCTCAAACGTTTCAAGTTATTATTTCTCAATTGTCATTTCGTTGCTAGGCGATGACAATGCGTTTTGTTTTATGATATAAAGTCTTAGGTTTTATGCAAAATCATACGCATAACATCATTAAAATCGTAACAAAAAGTCATCATGCCATGAAACAAAACGTAGAAACTACTTTACCGACCTCAAAAAATGTTTAACTAAATCTAAGCGTTGTTGTTGTTGTGCAAGAGGACGCTAAATACTTTTAAGTTAAATTATTTTATGCTGTTAATTATGTTCAACAAATTTAAATAAAGGAGCGACTTAAATCAAACGTTACGCAAGTGGGCCTTAGTCTTGCCAAAAATGTAACAAAAAGAAAGTAATATACGTAACCCAGACAGATAGGTTCTTAACGTGATACCAAAACGTTCTCGCTTTAAAATTTTTTGTTATGCTATGAGTGTAATAATATATAACAAAATTCCAATTGATTTCAGAAATTGCCTACCACAACTAATCTTTTATTCTGTGAAAGAGTTTCTGGATTGAAAATAGTACTGGCATACATGCAACATTATTACCCTATTGTTTAAACATGTGTTATTTATTCATATGACCATATTATACGCATCTATCAATAGAAAGAAAAAGAAAATTTGCATGCTATGCACTGTGGATAAATTCGCTTAATCTTAATATATAAAATCATTGCGTTACTGACTGACTGACAGACACGCTACAGCCGAAACTATTGGGTGCAGGAAGCTGAAATTTGGCATGTATGTTCCTTGGAGAACGTAAGCGTGCACTAAGAAGGGATTTGTCGAAATTCCCACGGGATCGGCCTAAACGGGTAAATAAAAAAAATGCAGGCGTAGCTGCTGGCGTCCTCTAGTAATTTATAATTATTTGAATGCAAACATCTTATGTAACCCTATTTACAGTCAATCAATGATTTGAATTTAGGTTTTATTTCATCAATTTGCAGCCCTTCCTTTATTGTGCTGAGGATGTCTTCAGAGTTTGGGAAGTTTTAAAGATATATAGTATTAATCCAAAGGCATGATATTCCACTTTACATTTCAACTGTAACAAATCTATCCAATCCGGTATGCCAAGTATTCAAATACAGGATGACGTATAGTTGCTCTTATTCGGAAGGTGAATAGAGTGCTTTACTAGAGAATTTTAACATACCTGTTAATGAAGGTCGAAAATGCTTAATTTTCAAATGAGACGAAACTGAATATTCGTATTTATTCACGAAGCAGCGATAGGCCAATGACGAGACCGACGGACTCTTACGCAGAGGGTCTCGGTTTCGAATTTACGGCGCGCACCAATGACTTCGAAGTTATGTGCGTATTTAATTGTTAATTATCGCTTGCTAAACGGTAAAGGAAAATATCGTGAATAAATCTGCATGTCAGAGATTTCTGCATCCCGCATTTCGCATTTGGCCAGTGCAGCGTGGTGGCCTTACCCTCCTCATAGTGAAAAGAGGCCCGTGCCCAGTAGTGGGACAGCTTAGATACAGGGCCGATGATGATGACGATTATTCGATACAACAGATAAACAAAAAAATATATGAAGGGTCGTTTCGGTTCACAACATAAATATCCTTATCCTTTAAAATTAAATGTTGATTATAAGGCCGCCTTCACATTGGGCGTCAGCGTCAAAGCAGCGTCGACGCTGGCGCCAATTTGAGGGTGGCCTAAAGATCATTCATGCGTAAAACTTCTAACTCAGTGTAAATTTTGAAAAGTAATAAAACACACAAGAAACGTTCCAATAAAATAAAATGCCTCCATCAAATGCAATTATTTAAAAAATACTCGTAGCATGTCTACTACTGCAGCAACTTTCTGGTATTGTCAGCTATGCAAGAAGGTACAATCATTATACAATAAAGTGTGCACATTTCTCTAAATGTGGGGTCTCGGCTGGCAATCGCCCGCATGCCATAATAAACTTTTAAGTCTAGATCACACAGAGTGTTGTCTCGTGTGGAGGTCGAACCCGCTATAGGTACTCGGCACAAAGTTAACCGACGAGGGGACCACAGAAACCATGCCACACAAATAAATAATATAATTCTTGGTTTGTATAGATGTCTCCCATATCAAAGATATTTATAGTAACTTATTGTTCATTGAGTTTATAATTATAACAACAAGTGAGATAGGGAGAGGATATTTATCACGTTAGCGCCGTCAAATGAAGTAATTATATTACTAGTTAAGTCGGGAAATACTTCACAAACATGACAATAATATTATCAACTATCCAAACATATATATGTTATATATAAGGTCAATCATTTAACAAAAACAATGATTACACATTCAACGAACAGTTCTTTATAGTCAGTACTGCGAATATACCGCACATAACCAGTGTACTGATTAGATATAATAAATATATAAACGTTTTACATCTTTACTTGTATAGTTCATTACGGATTCCATCATGAAGTTGCTGGCTTTTTGCATTGTTGCAGTGCTCTGTCTAAACGAAATTAAATGTGACTTTGAGTATGTAATGTCTAATGTTAGCATCAGTGATGTTTGTGACTCTCGGATTAAGAAGTGTTTGTGGAGATGTTGTCCTCCCGGTCATTACATACGCTTCAAGAGCTGCGTCCCGTCCGAGACAACCGTCGGTTTGAACGTGACCGTATACAACTCACAATTTGAACCCACCGGGAGATCGGTTGAAGATGCTTTCCAGTTCGCATATGGCATATTGAACGATACGAATTTCGTTCAGAACGCGTTTAACGTTCATCTTTTTGGAGAATTATATCTTATGGAGGTAGGTTTTTAGGATTTAGTCAGTGTGAAATCTTTTGATAGTAGTCAATGAATGTTAATAGTGTGTCTACCTGACTAATGTAAGCAGCTGCGTGTCATAGGCTCTCGGTAGCTGGGTTACCTTTTTTTTTCTTCGCCGTGGAAATGCATTTAGGCACGTATGTGGGACTCGACGGCTTGAGTGCAAGGCCGTAATGCCCACTAAAACCACAGCGTATACTTCAACGCCATTTTGGGGGCGCCAGGGGGTCGCGTTAGCATTCTACCCTGACACCCCGGCGGATAGACCGCAGGCCACCCCAGGCCGGGGGTTACTGGGTTACCTAACAGTGATACAGATCTTTTCTATGAAGATTTATACACTACTAGAGGACGCCCGCAGCAACACCTGCATTTTTTTTTAAAGTTAATCGTTTTGGCCGATCCCATGGGAATTTCGGGAAATCCCTTCTTAGTGCACCCCTACGGTCCCCAAGGAACATACATGCCAAATTTCAGCTTCCTGCGCCCAATAGTTTCGGCTGTAGCGTGTCTGTCAGTCAGTCAGTAACGCAAGGATTTTATATATTAAGATTAGCTCACAGTCAAGAAGATTACTTTATGTTTTCAAATCGATTTCCGATCCGGGAATAAAACCTGTAACACTCGGGACTTATCAAACATTAAATAAAATAAACTAGAACACAGAGAAACAATAAATTGTGGTTCACACAAATTGTTGTTGCATTATCTCATGTGGGATTCGAGCCCACGACACTCGGTGCAGTGCCTAACAGCGAGGTGACGAGGCCATTGTGCACTCAAAGACAGGTGGCGGTGTAACCCGTGGCTCAGCCAGTAGGCACGTTTTATTTTGGATATTGCGCCTAAGTTCTCTGCGACTGTGGCAAAATGCTGTGCTTTTTTATGTTAATAGGCGGCAAACGAGCAGACGGATTGCCTGATGGTAAGCAATTACGGCCGCCCATGGACACAAGCAACACCACAGGAGTCACAAGTGCGTTGCCGCCCCTTGGGGTTGGGAAAAGGGATAGGATGAGGAGTGGGATGAGGGAGAAGGAATAGGAAATAGGGCCTCCGGCATTCTCACACACCGAACGAAACGCAACAGTTTAGGTACCGTTACTTTACGTCGATTTTCTGTGAGAGGGTAGTACTTCCGTGGTCGAGCCGGCCCATTCATGCTGAAATCAGCAAGGCTCTGCTACCTAAAAAACTGTGCTCAAAACCATAACCTAATATGTACTTACAAGAGCTAATGGAGTGAACGTTTCAGGACGGCAACCTGTATATAGAGCAGCCTAACACGTTCGACCGATGGATACTGGTCACCACTGACCATTTCTGTTTGGAAAACACTCGAAATAAGAACACTATATTCCAGGGAGAACTAGACCTGGAATCAGAACACTCGGTGGAAAACTTGGAGTACGGTGAGTTGGCATAAAACAGAACATCAGGGGGCGGTATACAGGGTGTCACTAAGCCGAAGCAAAAATCTGCCGGCAGCTGTTCTCATTTTTTATTTTTATTTATTTATTTATAGACTCACGCCTGTATCCCCAAAAGGGTAGGCAGAGGTGTAATATTACACCCACATTTCGCCAGGAATGTTTAGGTCCCACGTAATAGGGGGCGAGCCTATTGCCGTACCGGGCAGATTACCAGACTCCGTGCTGCTACTGTGAATTTCCTAACGGAAAAACCCAATAACACTTTGCCTGACCCTGTTTCACCAAAAATGAAATGTGGGTGTAATATTACACATATTACACCCACATTTAATTTTTGGTGAAACTAATTAATTATTACTATATAATTATTACATAAATAAAAATATTTGTTTAATGTCATTCATGCATTCAGTTTTTTGGATGCCATGTCGTACCGATTATTCAAAAGTTTAGTTTTACCAAAAAGACAGTTACGTGCATAATTTTGCAGTCGGCTCTTAGACTATTATTTGTACTTGCAGCGCTGATAGTGAGCATAATCTTCCTGCTGGCGACGCTCCTGCCGTACTGCCTAGTCGGGGAGCTGCGGGAGCTCAACGGCACCATTCTCGTCACCTTCATCGTATTGTACACGGTGCCCTTCGTACTCATGCTGATGGGACGATACTTTGTGTACACTGCCACTCAGTGTATTATTATAGGTAAGTCTTAACAATACCTACTTACTGGAAAGACATTTTCCAAAAAAAAACGACTTCTAGAGCTCCTCAAACTGTATAATATATTGATGACTGCACGGTTGGCGTAGTGGTTTAAGCGGTCGTCTCACCGCTTGACACTGCGCCGAGTGTTGTGGGTTCGATCCCCACACGAGACAACACTTTGTGTGATTCATAAATTGTTGTTTCGAGTCTGGGCGTTCATTGTTTCCGTTAGTTGTATGTTTGTAAAGTACCCCGTGACACAGAATTTAGTTCTAATGCAGGAGTTGTCTTTTTTTAAATATATAATATATACTAAATAAGCATTATTAAGGATAGCTCATAAACTACTCGTCAGATCTTGATTGCGTTATAAAATACCTTTACTTATATCAGGGTATAACATTATGTCAAATTAGGCATTTGTAATCCCTCTTTTCGGATCGTGTGTAATCCCGACATGGCCTAACGATTACAAGAACCGAAACAACGGCTGTACCTGCCTTCTAAAGCGCAGTAGAGCTCTGATGTAAATGCGACAACAAGTGGTCATCCATCTAACTAATAAACTCAGCAAACGTTGCGTAACTTTGCCGATCTATTCCGAATGACAAACCAAGTTACGCTATAATGTTGCGCCTACGCGTTTGTGATGAGTAGTCACAAAATAAATACGTTACACTACATACTTGTGGCAGGAAATACCGATCAAACCCCGCAACCCAAATAAGATAATGCGAGTTTAATAGCTTACATCGTATTAAAGTTATCTATATGTCGGATCCACATACATAACTATATATAACTATGATGACTAAGACTAGACTGGACGTCTGCAGCCGTTGATAATACAAAAACCTCTTGTTACAGCGCTGGTTTACCACTTCTGCTATGTGTCCAGCTTCTGTTGGACCAATATCATGTTCTACCGCATCCAAGCAAGGTAAACCAAAGACCTTTTTCATTACTTTACTAAAGTTTATCAATATTAAGTATATTTTATCATCTCAGCCTTTTACCTTGGCGCCCGGAATCGATATATAACAATTTAATATGCATTTAACATTGAAAAGTCTATGGCGCACGCCGTGGATTTGAATCCGATATGCTCTTTTATACTTAATCACTATTTAACATAACATAACTTCACGCCTTTTATCCCCGAAGGGGTAGGCAGAGGTGTATTACACACCCACATTTCGCCAGTTATGTTTAGGTCCCAATATAGGGGGCGAGCCTATGGCCATCTACCGGGCACATTATTAAGCGAGTGATAATTAACATTTTGAATACACACATAACCTCGAAAAGTCAGAGGTATAATCGTTATTTGTATCTACATAATTTTAGATAGTGCTGAAATATTACTAAGAATGAGTTAGAATTGGCAAAACTTTGTTAATTTATTCATATTTACCTGGCCTTGTGTGCCCTATGTCTTGCAGTGGACGTCTTACGGCTGAAATGATGATGACGATTGTTATTTCCAAACTACGAACCTCGACACACCGCGATCAAGTAACTCAACAGCGTTATATTTCAGAGAAGAATACTGTCCGAGGTCCAGCGTCAGACAGTACCTGCAGTACTGCTGCTACACGGTGGGCCTGCCCCTGGTGCTGGTCGCCATCGTCGCGGCTGCGGAGCACGTGGACCTCAGCCACATGCCCTGGTTCATCAAGCCACACCTTATCTACAAAGCCAACTATCTGTTCTCAAGTAAGTCCAGTTTGTTAATTGATTAATAGACCGACAGACTGATACGCAGAAGGTCGCGGGTTCAAATCAATAACCTTTTGAATTTATGGATGATATAGAAGGTAAAGGTAAACATTGAGAAGAAACTTGCATCTCTGAGAGTTCGTCATAATGTTCTCGAAAGACATGTGAAGTCCACCAACCTACACTTGGCCAGCGTGGTGGACTATGCCTTTACCCTTCTCATAGTGGGAAGGGGACCGTTCTCAGCAATGGGGCAGTATATTTACAGGGCTCATGATGATGAAGCTCGGTTTTTGACAACCGTAGAAATCATATCGTTCGCAAAACTATAAAAAAATTAAATATTTATTTTGCCACAAATGGCACACGCTAAAATACTTTAAAAAAATAGGTTTAAAACAAAATATAAAAAAACAGTAGAAAAAGAGACTAAATAATAAAATAAAATAAAAAAACAAAACATAAAATAAAATAGGAAAGCAAATAATTTAAACAAATAGCAGATTGTTATGTCTGCTACAAATATGTTTGCCAGTAATTTGTAATTCGTCACGGTTGGACTACCTATTCATACAGTATTTAAACGAGGTCGTTTAAATACTGTATGAATAGGTTCGCTAAGTATGCATTCGATAAAGCAGTGTTACAAAACAATTATGGCCAAATAGTAATAACACTGCTCTATCTAACTAATAATATGCTCCCAAACAAACTCATCAGCCTCCTTCCAGCTCTTAACTTACTGTCTTTTTGTAGATGTAGTACTAAGTGGTCGGACTGACTTATGAAGTCAACAATGATATATTGTCAAAGCTCTGTATGTTGGGAGAAGGTGTAGTATACTCATGACGTTAGGAAAATTATGGAAACAAGTGTTCATTCTGAAGTCCAGTTTATTAATGTCTCAAAAGCACATTACATAAAAGTGGTTTACTTATTACTGCAATACTTATAATTAGTAAGCAAAACGTGACGTATTATCGTAACGACTGTCTTAATATGGATCGGCAAAGGCATATCCTTACACCTCCCCTGAAAAGTTTCGACTACCACATCCCCCCGTTAGGGAGAAAAAAAAAATAATACGTACAATAATAAGTCACGATATAAATCATTTTTTTTTTACAATTAAAATTAAAATTAAATGTATACAATAACACATTAATATATTTTTAAAATTAAACATAACTCATACAATGCGATTTATAAAATTTTGAATAATGATTATAAATTAATTAACAATGAAATAATTTTGTAAGGTTTTTGTGAATAACATATTCTTTACCATCTTTGATAATTATAACATTTGGTGGAACATCCAGTAATACCTTGTATGGACCATTATAAATACTATCTAATTTTGTACCGGTATGGTTTTTTAACAATATTAAATCACCTGGTTTGTAGTTAATACTATGCACATTTTGGTCAAAAACACTTTTTCTAATTATTTTGCTTTTTATTAAGTTGTCCTTTGCATCAGCATGAGCTTTTTGCAGTCTATATTTTAATTCTTTAGGGTAACTGTCAAAATTATACAATGGATCAACATTTAATTTCAAATTGCTGGGCAAATTACAATGTTTTCCAAAAACTAATTCGTATGGAGTGTATTTTGTTTCAGTATGTACCGTAGTATTAAACGAGAAACACCAGAAGGGAACCCAATCGCTCCAATTATCTCTATTATTACTGCATTGAATTCTCAGATAAGATCCCAAATGTTTGTGGGAATTTTCAATTGAACCTAATGTTTCGTGGTGGTAAGGAGTAGAATTTAATTTTTTAATACCTAATAATTCGCATGTTTCTTTTAAGACAGATGACATAAATTCAGTCCCGTTATCGGTTAAAATCTCTTGTGGAATTCCATAACGTAAAATGAAATTATTAACGAATGTCCTTGAGACTGTAACTGTATCCTTTTGCTGTATGGGGTATGCTTCGACAAACTTTGACAATTCGCATTGTACCGTTAGGATGTACTTATTATTATAACTATCTAATTCTAAAGGGCCCATTAAGTCTAAACTAATCCTATCAAAAGCCGAACTAGGTGTTGATGTTATTACCATCGGTTCCTTAACGTTTTTATTCGTATATTTCTGTAACTGACAGACCTTACATTTTTTGACATACTTAGCTACGTCGATAGACATGCCTGGCCAAAAATAATGTCTTTTAATATTATTTGTCATACGATTCACCCCCGCATGGCCACTGCTAGGTAATAAGTGAAAATCGTTGAGTATAACTTTTTTTTCATCATCGTCATAAATTCTTGTAATACCTCTAATTACTATAAAGCGAGGTAAATTAAGTTGCAACTTTTTACTTTCGTTTAACAAAAGTTTTATAAGGCTAGCATTTTTATTTTTAATTATTAGCAACTCTGTTAAGGCTAATCTTCTACAAAATTTATCTAAGTCCCTCGCTAACACCTCTGCGGTCGATAACGATCGGGAGTCTAGATATATCGCAGATTGCGATGGTACAAATATGCAAAGATTTGCATCTGATATAATATTATCTTTATGTTTCAAAATTCTCTCTTTTAAATCAGAAAAAACTAGTTCCACTATTTCGTCAGGTTTTTTGAGTATCTCCACAGCGACTGGTTGATCAGACCTGTCTGCTGAGGGTGTCCTCTTTTCTAAACTATCATTACTACGTGTCAGTGCAAGATTTTTTCGTTGTTTTCTTGTCAAAACATTGACTACGTGTTCCTGCATATCTCTCAAATCATTACTTGTTACAGGAATTCGACTCAATGCGTCTGCAGCCACATTGGTTCGACCTGGAACATATGCTACCTCAAAATCATACTCCTCTAGATATAAACGAAATTTTGTTAACCTACTAGAGGGTTCTTTTAAATTAAACAAATAAACAAGTGGTCTGTGGTCGGTATAAATTTTAAATTTTCTCCCGTACAAATAAGGTCTAAAATGGTTTATTGCCCAAACTATAGCAAGCAATTCTAAATCTATTATTGGATATCTCGTCTCCGCAGGTTTTAAATTACGGCTTGCGTATGCAACAACTTTCCCATTGCTATTAGATAATATTGCGCCTAGACCTGTTTTCGATGCGTCCGTTTGTAACTGAAAAACATTATTTTCTGAGAAATCCGGATACTCTAGAATTGGTGGATTCATGAGAGCTAACTTTAATTTTTCAAAAGCCGACTGGCATTCAGATGACCAATTAAACTTAGCACCTTTTTTACACAAAAGATTCATTGGATAGACAATATCGGCAAAACGTGGTATAAACCTTCTATAGTAGTTGGCAAACGCGACAAAACGTTTGACGTCATCAGCACTATTAGGTGTGGGATATTTGCGCAACGTTTCAATTTTTTCTGGGTCCGGAAAAATGCCCTCTGATGTTATTTTATGGCCTAAGTAAACTATTTCATGCCTTAGGAATTCACATTTAATAGGGTTTAATTTTAAATTCACTTCTCTAAAACGGTTTAATACGCTAATAAGGTTTTTGTTATGGTTTGATAAGGATTTACCTATTACAACACAGTCATCTAAATATATAAAACAATTTTTATAATTCAGACCGGCCATTGCTATAGTCATAAGTCTTGAAAATACACTTGGACTTGTTTTAAGACCCATGGGACAACGTTTCATTTGGTATTGTTTACCGGCTGTGAAAGCTGTGCATTTACGCGAAGTTTGGTCCAAAGAAAGCTGATACATTTTATTTAAGCCGAATGATGTATATTTTCTTGACTTTTCACTAAGAGATAATTGATAATAACTTTGGGAAAGGTCCAATTTTGAAAAATATATACTACCAGACAAGGAATCTAAGATCTCCGCTATATTGGGTAATGGAAATTTATCATCTTGAATTTTGGTGTTAAGGTGGCGGTAATCAATTACAAGCCTCCATTTTTTTTCATTGCTTTTATCAGCTTTCTTGGGTACCAGTAATACCGGGCTCGACCACTCGGATGTGGTTTCTTCAATTATATCATTGTCTAACATGTCCTTAATTTGTTTTTCCACTTCGCTTTTAAGAGCATGTGGAATTCTGTAAGGCTTAACGTAAACCGGTGTAACATTATCTTTTAAAGTTATCGAATGTTCCATTAAATTAGTGACAGATAACTTATCCCCTGGCAAGTGAAAAACGTCAGCGTATTTCGCACATATATTCTCTATACTTATTTGCTCCTCTTTATTCATGTTACTGAAATCAAGTAGGGAAAAAAGCGTTTTAATTCGATCTACAGACGGATTTTCCTCTGCAAATTGACACACTTCAAATGTGCTAAGAGTATAAATGCATAAACTCGATAAATCTACATTAACTATTTCGTCTTTCGTATTTAAAATCCTTACAGGTATAAAATTATTAATTGGTTTTGCAATTAACCCAGCTACAAAAACTCCCGAGTCAATTTCCTTTGCTAAAACAACAACATCTTCGCGAAAATTACATGGTATACGCCTAATCACCTCACAACGGGGAGGGATAGTTTGTTGAAAGTTGTTATCGGTTTTAAAATGAATTGAAACTGTCTTGTCATAACTTGACAAGTTCAATGTCATTGTATTGTAATCAATGACGGCTCCATATCGCTTCAAAAAATTATGACCTAATATACCATCAGTAGAACAGCATAAATTTTTAAAAACGTAAAATTGTTGATTAAATACTAAACCATTATAAACTAAATCTAAATAAACATAGCCCTCGGACACTAACTGTCCACCTATGCCTTTTATCCTTATTTTATCATAACAAAGCTTACTTATTAAGTACTCACTTAACCATTCATATTTTAAAGTGCATATAGTAGCACCGCTATCTACTAAGAAGTTTGCGTAATTACCCGATATTACGTTAAGAGAAACTACATTACTTTTACTATAGTTAAAAACATAGTTATTATTCATTAGAGGCACGAAAAAACTCATTGTTTGTACTTTGTACATTTATTGTATCATCTTGCGATTCTTGCGAAATAACCTGAACGTTTCGTTGGTGTTCACCGCTTCGTGGAAAATATTGCGCTGATTGCGCATCGCTTGCAGGTGTGCGAGGAAATCCGAAACTACGGTCTCGCGGTGCCCCGCGCGTATTCCCACGGTTCCCACGATTCCCACGCATAACGTACCTGGTGCTATAATTAGACGTCGGGATGTTCTGACTTTGTCTATCATTTGATTGCAAGTTATTAAATGCAACGTTTTTATATCCCCTATTGACGTATGTTTTACCGCGATTATTATAAAAACGGTT
Source organism: Euclidia mi (assembly GCA_944739405.2). NCBI lineage: Eukaryota > Metazoa > Arthropoda > Insecta > Lepidoptera > Erebidae > Euclidia > Euclidia mi. The sequence continues at coordinate 3,418,373 of OX123190.2, read as the reverse complement.
TTGGTATGAAGGATTTCTAAAATTCATGACGTGATCGTCATTAGGTAATAACGTATGTTCATCTATTGCTGTACGAATAGCTTCTGGTAACGAATTAAACTGGCGAGATGCTACAATTGTACTTAGGCGTGCGTTACTCAACCCGTCAGAAAAACGCTTAATTGCTAATTTTTCATTAATTGGACGCAATATGTTAAACTTCGAGTCATCTCCTTCAGCCTGTGCAATAGTTAAGTCAACGAATAGCTTTTCCAATTCACTGCCAAACTGTTCAATAGGCCTTCGTCCCTGGTTACTACTTAATATTTTCGATTGAATAGCTACAGCGGATTTTTTTTGTATCAAATGCGCACGCATATCGGTAATTAAACTATCTATAGTTGCATATGTAGATTTTAAGGACAAGTTCTTCGGACAACCGTGTTTTCAAAACAAATTCAATTAATTGGCTTTTGGTATTATCGCTAATCATAGAACTATATAACTGCATACTATCTATCAAACGCAATGTATCTTGTTCTTTATCGGTCATTACGGGTAAAAGCGCTATGGCTGTTTTTAAGTTAAATGATTCCGCAGCCATGTCTGATGACTTTATCGACGACTTTAAACTTATATCATATAAACTAACGATTTTATTATAGCAAATGTGTATATTATTAATTATAGAATTGATTGTTTTTAAATTATCAGGGCTTATCTCAGAATTTTCAATGTTTCTCTGTACCTTAAGCAAAATACACTCCAATTTACAATATTCAGTTTCAGCTAATAAAAATTTTTGTTGCGCTGTATCGGATGTTTGTCTCCGTACAGGTCCGATTTTAATAAGATAATCTCTAGTTTCTTTTAACTTGTTTGATATTGATAACAACTCTTTTAAAGGCATTACAATTTAACATAATTAGTACGTAAATTTAAAAATACAAGCATATGTATATCTTAGTAATAAAATAAAAAACCTGATTCGAAACGGTGACTCGGTGGCAACTCGGTGATGCTTGCCAGAAGATCATTTCCTCACGATGACTATGGCATAGAGCTGCAGTTGTCTGCATATTCTGCTAGTGCTGGGCCGGGCTATACCCTGGACTCCGTGGGCCGGGTTAATCCCTGGACTCCGCTGCTACTGGGCCGGGCTATACCCTGGACTCCGTTGGCCGGGAAAATCCCTGGACACCTCGTTCTAAGTTGACGATGTTGCTTGGGGTTGGGAGACAACGCTAAAAGTGCTGGCGTTGAGTTCTCTTCGTAATGTTCTTACTGCACTCCTTTGACACTTTTTGGCGATGAAGTAAAATGCTCCGACGAGTAAGAGGAACAGTATTACAGACAAAAGTATTTTCTCAACACTGATTAGTGGTGTAAAGGTTTGACTGGTGGTGGCATTGGCTTCTCCGTTTGCGTTCTGCGCTATCACGACCTCTTCTTTTGAATATGTTTTGCCCATCTTCCGAGTGACCTTGAATCTTCAAATCTTGTTTCTTCATATATCTTCTTTCTTCAAATAATGTCTTCTTTCTTCAGATGTTCTTAATTGGCAGGGTCGCCATGTAGTATACTCATGACGTTAGGAAAATTATGGAAACAAGTGTTCATTCTGAAGTCCAGTTTATTAATGTCTCAAAAGCACATTACATAAAAGTGGTTTACTTATTACTGCAATACTTATAATTAGTAAGCAAAACGTGACGTATTATCGTAACGACTGTCTTAATATGGATCGGCAAAGGCATATCCTTACAAAGGTGTATTTTCCTTGGGACTTCGAAAGACTTACTGGCCAAAAGTAATCAAATTCCATGCCTGTTCCAGCAAGTCGCTACCTACTAGTAGTTGAAGACCCTGACTGCAAAGCGCGGGCCGTGGGTTGGTTTACCACCAAACATTTGTGTGATGAGCACGATTATGTAATTTGGGATCAGATGACCTTGTATGAGATATCAATATTATGATTATGTTCCCCTTGTTACACCAGAATTATTTCATGTTTTCGTAGGAACAATACTAATTATTATAACAATAGGAGGACATTGGCCTACCCCAAGGTTCATGATTGGGGGGGATTTGCCGTAATCTCCACGCTTGTCAGGCGTATTGGCGATCGCAGTGGCAGAAGTCTTTGGTGCTGGACGCTGCTGCCCATCTAGCATCTTGGGATTTACTTCCACCAGGTTCGGATGGTTTGACCGCCATCTTTCGGTTGACATTATAACAGTAAGTAAGAAGTAATAACATAACATAATATTTCCAGCCAAGGAGTCGCTGGTGTACTTCTACGTACCTCTGATCCTGCTGCTGTTGTTCAACTGGGGAGTGTGCGTTAAGAACCTCGTGAATTACCATCGCAAGCCCAGAGCGATACCCAGGAGAGTGTTCACGAATGACGACAGCGGCGTGGAGAGTCCCTTGAACAGGTGATGCCAGTTATACTCCGCTATCAGTTTAAGTGCTAGGGAATTTACTTTAAATAAAGGGAGAACAGGATAGCAAGTGTGGCATGTCCTGCTTTGTAGCCGCGCATGCGCACTGCACAGGACAGCTCTATTTTAAGCTACTACACTTCGCCCATGGCTTCACACTCGTGAAACAATTTTAACTCCAGGAGAGTATTTCCAAAAATCCTTTCTTAGTGCTTCCCTAAGGTACATGCCAAATTTCAGCTTATTGCGCCCAACGGACAACGGAAACCCAAAACATGGCTTTCCGTTGTCCGTCACTCAATTTTCGGAAGAATTTTATATGTATATTTTAAATTGATTATTTTTTTGTTCCAGCCCAGCCAAACACGTGACGCTGTTAATTCTGATGACGCTGCGATGTACGGTGCACGCGATGGGCATGGACTGCTCTGGACTCGTCTGCCGTATCACAGTCTTCATGTACTTCATCATCAACTTGTGCATCGGACCCTTGATATTCTTCATATTTGTCATGAACATAAATGTACTGCACATCATAAAGAGGAAATTCACTCGACCGACAAATAAACCGACTAGAGTTTTGTACGAAAATAATGAAAATGTTACATTGAATTAAGATGCTTCTAGAAGTTTAATGTTACAATTTGTAAGATATAAAAGTGCCATAATAATATAATGTGTGATACCTTGAGATTGAAAAAATATTAAACATTATTATTATTTTATTTAATCTATAATTTTACAAGCATTTATTTGCCTTCACCTGTCCCAGTGTTTACATAACATAACATCATACAAAAATTGAAAAAATATTAAACACTAATATTATTTTATTTAATCTATAATTTTACAAGCATTTATTTGCCTTCACCTGTCCCAGTGTTTACATAACATAACATCATACAAAAATTGAAAAAATATTAAACACTAATATTATTTTATTTAATCTATAATTTTACAAGCATTAATTTGCCTTCACCTGTCCCAGTGTTTACATAACATAACATCATACAAAAATTGAAAAAATATTAAACACTATTATTATTTTATTTAATCTATAACTTTACAAGCATTCATTTGCCTTCACCTGTCCTAGTGTTTGTAATGAAATATTGTAAGATAAATTTGACCCACTGGCCGGTTTTGTATTGAGCTGAAAATTTGCATGTATATCGTGTAACGATGCAATATAACGTTGTCTAGGAGGTGATCTGAGGAAGGCGCTGGAAAGTGGTCACAAGAACTACGCAATATAATAACTCCATTTCCAGTACTTTGATCGTATGTTTGGTGCATATGAAAGCTGGTTCTTACAAGATGTTCTGATTGTTTTATTTATGTAGACGGCAAGCTTAACTAATTACTAGTGATGATGAGGTTTCGAAGTAGTTTCATGAGAATTATGGCTTGCAGATATGACTTTAAAATGTCTATGACCTGACTTGTCGTTCGTAATAAAACTACAAAGTTAGCAACATTTGTTTGCCACTCAAAGTAAAAGTCAAAATCCTTTATTCATTTAGATCACGAAGTGACACTTATGAACATCAAATTTAAAAATAATTACCTGTAGCTTCTACATTTACATGAGAAAGAACAGGCAATAAAACTCACGTTAATTTTTTTGCATCGCCAGATTTGCATAATACATAACAGTTTAAGTTTTGTAAGGTGCTGCAACTGTTACACCTTCTTTGTCAATAGTATATATTATTTACTCTATATAATACTCAAGCATTATCTAGTTAGATTTTGATGTTTATTTATAGACTCACGCCTGTATCCCCGGGTGGAGTAGGCAGAGGTTGTAATAATACACCCACATTTCGTCATGAATTTTTAGGTCCCACATAATAGGGGACGAGCCCATTGCCGTACCGGACACATTACCAGACTCCGTGCTGCTACTGAGAATTTCCTAACGGAAAAACCCATTAACATTTTGCCCGACCCGGGAATCGAACCCGAGATTTTGATGTACATTTAGATTCCTTTCTAATAGGTAGGCAACACACTTGTGATCCTTTGGGCCTTGCAGCTGTCTATGGGCGGCGGTGATTACTTACCATCAGGTGACCCGCTTGTTCGTTTGTTTTCCTTTGCTATAAAAAAAGGCTCATTGTAAAGGCGACCGCATTCATCGAAGCGTTACTGGCTACCTACCGTGCTTCGAAGGCCACGTCAGTCACGGACCGTTCTCTAAGAATCGACTCGGTCACTTCCAAGTTACATGTTTATACTGGGAAAGGGTAAAGAAAAGAGAAGACGAGATTATTGATCAAAATGATTTTGAGGTTTGACCTTTTTTGTAATAAGGGTATCTCAAACAGGTTGTCATGGGTAAGTTCATATCCTACGGACTTACCCATATCAAACAAAAAACTAATAATAACGAGTAATTGCTAAACAGAACACTTACTATAATTTCTTATCTTTAAAATACACAAATATAGTATGTCTAAGCGGTCTTTAATTAAACTTGTTGGCAACTGGCCGAGGGTATAACGGTTGCATTACGCTAATTAAGAGAATTCTCTGGGGCCGCACTTCATAAAGTTGGTAAAACAGTGGCCCTCGCATCCAGCTAATATCTCGGCATTTGAGCACATTTAATTTTTAGGTATCTCGTTCATTTATGAATACAGTAGCAAATATAGGTACGATATTTTTTCTTGTGTGTCCATTTAACAATATACTTAGTTTTAAGCGGAAAAGCTCATATTCTGTGAAGCCTGGTGCGATTAAAAAGCGAAGCCCGGGCTCTATGGGGAATTTTTTGAACGCAACCGGTGTAACGATGTACGTAACGTAACAGTACCTTGAGGATATTATCGTCGAGACGCTTTTTTTTAAGTTTATCGCTTTCTTCATATAGGTATTCTCGTTTCTTTGAGTAGTGCGCCAAAGACTTTTATAACTTAAGTCAAAAGAACATAAATGGTTTAAACATAAACTGAGGCAGAAGACTCGTTTCACAAGCGGTTCTTATAGTAGCTGCTATGACACTCGTCCAACTCATTATGTGAAAAAGGTAACGTTACATGCATCCACTAAAAAAACTACACTCTCTCCAAAATACTTCGTTTCATAAAAGTAAGTTTCTCTCAATTTATCATCTCATGACAATAATATAAAAAACTTTAAACATAATCATAACTGAAATCAAATAGAAAATTTATAATATTCATATAAGTAGCTACTAAACGGCCATAAGGTGTTCCTCATGTCCGCTTTCTCATCTCTATCCTCATATTCGGATCAACACAACCATTGAACGTAATAGAAATCAACGCTATTCTCCTCCTCAGTAACTACAGAAACTAGCTTAACCTATACTCGTAGGTTGGTTTTACAAAAGTGTATTCCAAAGAGGAAGAATTATGTGCATGTACATTTTAAAATGCTCTATTTACCAAAACTAAGTAGCACAAAATTCATAAAACCAACACAAGCTGTTTCTCAATAGTAAACGTCCGGACCGTAAACTGCAACAAAAGTCAACATGCAAAATATAGAGAACTCTCAGACTTGAAAGTGCCACACAAGTTTTCCCTCAAGTGAAAACGAGCTCCATTTAATTAATTAGCACTCACGTCTATTAAAAGTTGCGCGACTCTTGACTGAAGGCACTTACTGACCTCCATAAGCACCACTACCTTATAAACTGTTACCCCAGATCTATTTACATAAATGATACGACTCACGAGATCCGTGACTTCGTATCGTCCACATTTTCTTCATTTTCTACATAAAAATAACTTTAAGCCCCTTAATTTACACCTTTGCTTTCGAGTAGATAATTTGAAAAATCCGTCTTACGGCCGCCGACAGGTACCAATTTATGATCTATCCATAAATTCGGTTACTAGACATACATATGTATTTGACATAAGCTCCATACTAAAAATGCCAAACATGAATCTCTAATTGCCGATTCTATAGATAGATCGAATATTGTGACCGGCCATAAGTTGAGTGCAACATGTCATATCTTTATAATTATGGTTTATGCTATAAGTTAATAAGATGAACATGGACGAGACGAAAATCATGTCTCACGTCCATGTCGTACCTGCTCCTATCCAGGTTGGGAACTCTACACTCGAAGACAAAGTCGACAAGTACGCCTACCTGGGACAAATAATCCTATTGGGTAGGTCCAACTTCGAGAAAGAGGTCATAATTATGTCGAATCCAACCCGGTTAGGCGACGTTCGGGAAGTTACGGCATATCTTCACGTCCGATATCCCGCAGTGTCTCAAGACGAAAGTCCTTGACCAGTGTGTGTTGCCAGTGATTATCTACAGCGCTGAGACGTGGTCACTAACTATGGGCCTTATCCGAAAGCTCAGGGTCACTCAGAGAGCGATGGAGAGAGCTATGCTCGGAGTTTCCCTGCGAGATCGGATCAGAAATGAGGAGATCCGCAGGAGAACCAAAGTCACCGACATAGCTCTCCGAATCAGGCTGAAGTTGCAATGGGCAGGGCACATAGGGCTAAGAACCGATGGCCGTTGGGGCAGGGTTCTGGAGTTGCGACCACGTACCGGACGACGTAGCAGAGGGGTAGGCAAGGTAGACCGAGTATCTGCTTAAGATCGCGGGAAGCGGTTGGATGCGGGCGGCTCAAGATCGATCTGTGTGGAGAACCTTGGGGGAGGCCTATGTCCAGCAGAGGACGTCTCTAGGCTGATATGATGAACGTGTGATTGGCCATTCGGTTTGAGTTCTTTTATGTATATAACAAGTTGATCAACGGGATATCAGGTTTAGTCTACGATATTCATCATCAGCCTTTAATAGTCCACTGCTGGCCTAGGCCTCTACTTTGAAAGGAGGAATTGGCCCACTATACTACGCTTGCCAAACGGGTTGGTATAGGGTTTGTATCAAGTTTTCCTCCTCTAACAGTGCTGATCTCTGCATAATATGCTCCCTCTGTCGGCTCTTACGACACCCATGGGATGATATGGGGTTGTGACATTCCTTATTCTTAATCCGTCACCACACGAACGATATTATGAGTCCTATAATGCTTATACCAGCACTTAAATCACCTCTAAAACTGAATTGATCTTATTAAGCACCTGTATCTAGAATCAGTATTGTTAATGTTAAACTCAGCTCTCTACAATATTATAGATATGATAGTAGCAATTACATATTAAATATTTTATCCATCATTTAGGTTAATAAATATTTTAACGATAACCTAATTGTCACAAATATGGGGAAACATTTATTTCTGCAATAAATAATAATCCGCAATATAACTGATAAATATATCGAAATCAGCTTGGGTTATCATTTAGTGTCTGTTTCATTTATAAATATGGTACGAAAAAGTTTTGATAAGCGTTAATTATAAAATGCAACTAATTAATACGTAGGAACATGGCAAAGTACTGACGCATAATCAGTGTTGATACAAACCGGTCGGTGTATAGCTCAATTAAAATGTAGAGTAGATTAGTATCAAAGTAGTAAAAGGCATGCCTTTAGATAGGCTCAAGGCGTTGTGTGGAAGTAGATCAAGCTTTTTACAAAAAAAGTGTATAAGAGCTATATTTGGCTTGAAACAAACAGATTCGTGTCGTCCTTTCTTTAGAAAACAAAAGATATTAACTCTACCGTCTATTTATATTTTAGAATCTTGTATCTTTGTTTATAAACACAAAAGACTTTTTCAACAACCAGAGAGCTTCTATGCTCCGCGATCTATTAATGCTAATAAGTTACATCGACCTTGGACGCATTTCACACTTACTTCCAACAACAGCTATATCATATGTATTAAAGCGTTTCATAAAATCCCGAGCACTATAAAAACACTACCATTTTTTTTATTTAAGCAAGCATTAATCAATATATTATTAGATAAATGTTTCTATAGTATACTCGAATATTTAGTTTACAAGTTGTAAAAAGTATAGGTTAGTGTATGTAACTGTTTCATGTCTTCAGCAGGATATGTACATACATACACATACATATCGTCACGCCTTTTATCCCCGAAGGGGTAGGCAGAGGTGTATTTCTACACCCACTTTTCGCCAGATATACTTTAGTCCCACGTAATAAGGGGCGAGCCTATTGCCGTACCGGGCACATTTCCAGACTCCGTGCTGCTACTGAGAATTTCGTGACAGAAAAACCCAATAACACTGCCCGACCCAGGAATCGAACCCGGGACCTCCCGATCCCACGCGCACATTTATGCCGCGAGACCAACGAGGCAGTCGTATAGGGTTTGATGTCGAGTTTTCCGTCTCTACGCAAATATGGTATTTGCATCGTGTTATCCCTTAGTCGCCTTTTACGACACCCACGGGAAGATAGGGGGTGGTGACACTTGTATTCTATGCCGTCAACCACAGGATATGTCTGTTGAAAAATCTTTGTTATTGTTTAAGGTTAATTATGTGTTTTATGTAATCCCCGATTGTAAGCTGTGCATGATTTATGTTTTTATATTTGCACGCCTAAATTATAGGCAGAATAAGAGGTGATATTATGTAACTAAGAACTTTCTGTACCTTATTTATGCAAATAAATGATTTCTATTTCTATTTCAAAATATCTTTCGAACTTTTGGAACTATCAAATAAAGAAGATCAAATTAAAAGAAGGGCTGTAGTATAAAGAAATTAATCAAAGTGAAATGTATTATTTCAATTATGCAACCATCGTTGAAGTTCTGTAAGCAATTGATTGATTGCTCCTATTACTTAACATTCAATTAAGATTGTGGAATTAATTAGCATCTTAAACAGCGATCAAATGATTCATACGTTTATAGTACACATTTTTATGACCAGTTTCCCTCAAAGTTGTTCTGAGAAAACACGTTCCCTTTGGTATTTTACATTACGGTTTTTGCGTTTCCTTATCTCTGATTGTCCTGCTTGATACGGTTATTTGAACAAACGAGGAAACTGACGGGATTGCTTAAGATAAACTGCAATTGCTTTATGGTGTAATGTACCAATAAACTATGTATATCGTTTACCTTATAGTCATGTGTTTGCACATGGTAGAAGGAAAGATAAAATTGTCACCCGTTGAGAAATTAGAACTTTGCAAGGTCCTCAGTTGTGACGAGTCTGTCACTGATCCCGTGTGCGGGAGAAGGACAGAAGATGTCAAGAGTGTCTACAAGTTATTTAAAAATGAGTGTTCGTTGCTGAAGTATGGATGTCAAGTTGGTGAAAACGATGGTAAGTTAACAGGGTAACAATTTGTTTTTAAAGTCGATGTTAAGTTTTTTCTAACAAGATTAAATTCAGGACAAAAAGTCAAAAGACCTATGTTCACATTACATCAGCTGCTATTTTAAGTCTCACTTTCAAAGAATACATAAAAAAGCCTAAGTAATGTTAGAAATAGTAATAGCGGTTAACTGGTGATGTTTTCTTAATACCTTTACTTTCGAATATCTAGATTATATTTTAACTGTCATAGGAATGATGATACTTTTCGATAGCTGCATACCTTGACAGGTCAACGTTCGGACCATGTTGCACAAGTAGACACATTACAGTGAATATAATATAACAACAAATTACGATCGACATTCTATATTCTACCACATACATACATCACCATCTAGTCCCAAACTAAGCAGAGCTTGTACTATGGATACTAGATAACGGATAAACATACATATGTATATACTTTCTTTTTTGTAAATACATACATATTATACATAGAAACACCCAGACCAAGACAAACACACAAATGTTTGACTTGAGCGGAATCGAACCCGCGACCTTCGGCGTAGCAGTCGCTTACACTACCGCTGCGCTAACCGGTTGTCATTATATATTATAAGGAAAAAGCGAAAAAAATCTAACTTATCAAGTTTCATTTCAGTTATACTTTGAGTGCTCGAAATCTTGAATAATTTTTAGGTTATCAAAGCTACGTGTCAGTAATTAGACGCATGAGCTAAATGAAATACTTTTTATATTAAACCAGACGTTTACACCTAACAATGTACCTAAAATTTTATTAGTCATATTATTTAGCCATATAGTACTGTATAGTCGTATTACAAAGGTTTTGATGTGCATGCCTCGAAGCAAAATTAGCAATTTTAATATTAATTTGAGCAGATTCAAACAGGGACGCGTCTCTCTATGTTTTGTCGTTTCATAAAGTCTAATTTGGCAGCATGCGTTTTTCTTTATTTTGTTAGACTTTACGGGAACAGAACAAAAGCCCTTTGAGAGCCATTTTATATTAAAGTCAAACAATACGAGTCAACAACAATTCAAATTCACTTCCTACATTATGGAATTTTGCTTAACACGTTCACTGCGGAACAGGCCGATTTCGGCCTGCTACTGTACGTACAGCTGGTGCGGACGAAGAAAACTATGTCCCTCTCGCTGGTGCGGAACGATTATTTAAGTTGTTTTTAAGTTTTTGACAGAGACAAATATATATTTCGGCTTGTAGTCAAAATTGTAGGTATTCCCCATAAAAACATCACGGCAGGCCTTTTTCGACCTACCACGCACTAGCGGTGAAATATATCGGCTCAGTGCGGCAATGGGTCTTTTTCAGCCCGCCAACCCAACAGGCCGCCGGCGACCTGATACCGTACAGTGCGCAAGCGCCGCCAGTTAGTGTTGTGTTCTGTCGATAAAATTGACGATGGCAAACAATAAAAGAATAATACAAATTTTGGAAGATTTTTATTCGCCCTGCAATTATAACTGATAGTGACAGTAGTGCTAAAATATTTCCAATTAAGAAAAATAAAAAGTATTTAGGAACAAAACATCATGGAAAACCAAGTAAAAGCGGTAAGTTTTACTTACTACCTACACGTATATTTGTAGTAGTACTTATATTATTTGGAAATATACGGTTACCTGCGAACGTGCAGTGATATTCGCTTTTTAACCCTCGACGCAAACAGAGCGGTGCTAAAACGATTTCGATCTAGTTTTTTTTGCTTGAAACGTGATTTTAAAGCTTCGATCAAATATATAATAGATGCACGATCGCGGCTCGAAAAACAGCACCAATCAAACTGTGCTTAATTACAATTTTTAGCACAGCTTACCTACTCTCAGACGCTTCACGACCGCGCTAGCAGTGTGACATACCCATTTCAAATGTTCACGATGCTGATGATGATGATGATGATGAATTTTATAACATTTTTATGGAATTTACTATGTAATAAAAACATGTCAATTAAATATAAAGTCCCGTTTTTTAATAATTTTGTTTCTTTTCAATCGTATGAAATTGTGCAGGTGCTATAAGAGATTGCGGCGAACCTTCAGTAGCGACAAAGCAAAAAAAAGAGTAAAAAAGAATTAAAATATATTGCAGGCAATGCAACATGAATCTTTGCGTGTCATGTTTTCAAAACAGACACAATTAAATGAAAATCTTCATTTTTGTTATGTACGATAGTTCTGTTTTATTTTCGATATGTCCCATCACTGCTAAAAATACCTTCTAGTGCGGTTCAGGTTGAGATCGGCCTGCAACTTTTCCTTTTTATATCTCATTTCCTATTTGGTAGATTCCGGGGCGAATCAAACCTAAGGCTATAGCATTTTAAGCTACCCTAGTGCTGGTAGGTCGAAAAAGTCCTGCCACGCACTGGCGGAAAAATCGTTGGGGGCACATTTCGACCTGCCGCCGCACCAGATGAAGGTTTATGATTTTACTTACCGCAGCCAACGTGTTAAGTAAGCACAATAATGTTTATAGTGTATGTACGCCAGGTGACTTCTTTACAATTTTATGTTTGTATTTTTAAAAAAGTCAGAGGAAATATCTTATTGTTTGTTTCTGAACAACAACGTAATTATAACTATGCAATAAGAATTGCTATTCAGACTTTGTTCGAGGTTTTTTAAGTTAGGCCAGAGGTAGACTTACGATTCCGTGAAACGAATCCCAAAAAATCTTAATTCACCCATTTCATTAGGGGAGCCCACGATGCTAAATTGGGATTTACTCGAGCGTCATTGAGACCTATTGGGTTGCAAAGCTAAGATGATAAATGATTAAAATTTAAATAATGTATACCTTTTCATCGGTCGGGGGAGCCACTAGGCCTCTCCTTTGAAAGGAGGAATTGGCCTACTATACCACGCCAGCCAAACGGGTTGGTATAGGGTTTGCATCAAGTTTTCCTTCTCTTACAGTGCTGTTCTCTGCGTAATATGCTCCCTATGTCGGCTCTTACGACACTCATGGGATGATATGGGGTGGTGACATTCCGTATTCTTAATCCGTCACCACACGGACTAATATATAATGGACAAATATACATAACTAATTTTTACGTGTAACAAGCCATCTGACCAGCGTGTTAAAGCAGACCAAATACTCCTATTGTTATGTCCAACAGTGGACTGCTATTATAATAATGGGTTATATAACATGACCAAGATGTAGTGCGAACTTCTTTGAACCTCATGATAGGTTATCTAGCTGGACATTCAGTTGTGTCGCGTCTCCGTGGCTGTTTAACCTCTTCATGGACAGTTGTTTGCAAGATTTAAAACATAGTGACTGCGGATTAAGATAAATGGGTTACTCGTCAAATGCCTCCTTTATGCTGACGATCAGGTAATACTTGCGTCTTCAGCGGAGGAGTTGCAGGAGATGGTAACAGTCACGCATGGTGCGTTAGAGAGGAAAGGAATGAAAGTGAATGTAAGTAAAACGAAAGTTATGGTTTTTGGTTGGTGGTTTTTTATGGTTTTAAAGGAGAATTGCGTTACGGCTTGTAATGTTTTGATCGATGGACAGCGAGTGGAACAAGTGAATGAGTTTGTATACTTAGGTACGTTGTTTACAAGAGATGGTAAGAATGAAGAAGATATTGAAAGAAGAGTTAATGCAGGTAATAGAGTGAATGGAGCGCTGAAGGCGTTTATGAACAGTCAAAACGTGTCCAAAAAGGCACGTTTGGCTGTCCATAAAGGGGTGTTAGTGCCTACCCTTATGTATGGTAGTGAAAGTTGGGTATGGCAGAAGAGACTTGAAAGTAAAATAAATGCTGTAGAAATGAGAGCACTGAGAAGTATGTGTGGTATATCTTTGACCGACAGAGTAAAGAATAGTGTGAGAAGAGAGTGGTGTGGGGTAAAAGAAGATGTAGTGACAAGCATCGAGAAAGGCATGTTAAGATGGTTTGGGCACATGGAGAGCATGGATGACGAAAGACTGACAAAGAAGATATATAAGGCAAAGGACTATGGGAAAAAATGTATGGGCTCCATCCCCATATACCAACACACATGGGACTGTTGCCAATGTGTACCTTAAGTATCCACTATTTAATTAAAATCCTTATTTTTACTTAAATCCATGGGATATATCCATAAAAAACAATTGATTATTATTAATTTACCTATATTTTCATTTTAAACTTGGACGTAATTTTAACATTATGGTTATATTACAGTACAAAACAGGATTTAGTAACGATACAAAATAAAAATAATGTATTTTTAATCGTATTCTTACATTTAAATGATTATGAACGAATAATACGAAAATAAAAAAAGTAAAGATGAAGATGTGGGAAAAAGGCTGCTAACCTTAAATGGAACTGGGCGGGCCATATCAGCCGTATACATGAGGATCGTTGGGCGAAAATCTCGACACTGTGGGTGCCAGATAATGGTCGTCGTCGCCGGGGTTGGCCCCGAAAACGGTGTCAAGATGACCTAGACGCCTACCACAAGAGTAGGCTTGATATTGCAGGCTACAACAGAGCGTGGAAAGGTCTGGGGGAGGCCTTTGCCCAGCAGTGGGACAATACAGACTAAAGAAAAATTAGAACATAACGAATATAAATAAATGAATCATTTAAATTCATTATCTTCTAATATTCATTCTTACGATGCTCATAGTAGGCAAATAACAATAGTAATAGAGTGTTAATATTACTGGTCTATTTTTATATACTACTAGAGGACGCCAGCAGCTACGCCTGCATTTTTTTTAATTTACTCGTTTTGGCCGATCCCGTGGGAATTTTGGGATATCCCTTCTTAGTGCACGCCTACGGTCCCCAAGGAACATACATGCCAAATTTCAGCTTCCTGCGCCCAATAGTTTCGGCTGTAGCGTGTCTGTCAGTCAGTCAGTAACGCAAGGATTTTATATATTAAGATATTGACAACCGGTTGGCGCCGCGGGAGTGTAAGCGACTGCTACGCCTTAGGTCGCGGGTTCGATTTCCGCTCAAGTCAAATACTTGCGTGCATGAACATGGATGTTTGTCTTGGTCTGGGTGTTTCTATATATAATATGTATGTATTTACAAAAAAATAAGTATATATATCTATGTTTATCCATTATCTAGTACCCATATTACAAGCTTCTGCTTAGTTTGGGACTAGATAGTGTTGTGTGAATGTGGTAGAATGTACCATAACTTTCTATAATAGATAAATGAGTAGGTATTTTGCAATTAATCGTCAATAATGCGTCAACAAAATATTTCTTTAAACGTTAATTACTATGAAAACCCCATGCGTTTGGGCAACGTCGCCATAGTAAAAAAATATCATCTTGCCAAGATGTATCGATTGAGCTACATTTCATTTCTGTTGATGGGTGGGGACGATTCCGCCCATGGTCCTTGAATGGGACAGAACAAAGAAGAAGACCTAGGCGGACGTTCTCTGACCAGATTGGAGATATCCTAAAAAAAGGACAGGTCAGAAGTACCCTAAACAGAAGAGCATGCATGAGAAACTTGATGGAAGTAAATAAAGCAAGAGAGGTATGTCAGGATCGTTGCAAATGGCGTTCCGTAGTCTCTACCTACCCCTCCAGGAAACAGGCGTGAGTCTATGTACGTATGTACATTCAGTTGATTCAGTTCACATTAACACGTATAATAATAAAACTAATGTAATCATTATCTAACATTACATTGCAGATACATATTTTGTGGGTTGGGATTTCCCAGTAACTGATACGGGGAAGATAATAAACAGATTGATGCTCAAATTAAACGAATACATTATAAAAATATTAAGTAGGTAGGTAGGTACATTACACATTTTAGATTCCTCAATATTATTGATTACTTTTCAGTTACTTGATCATTATTTTTGCCGTTTACCCTATATGTTTATGTATACTTATTATTTATATATTTTATTTATTTATAGACTCACGCCTGTATCCCCGAAGCGGTAGGCAGAGGTGTAAATATTACACCCACATTTCGCCATGAATTTTTAGGTCCCACGTAATAGGGGGCGAGCCTATAGCCGTTGCCGGGCACAGCACCAGACTCCATGCTGCTACTGAGAATTCGCAAAAACCCAGTAACACTTTTGCCCGACCCGGGAATCGAACCCGGGACCTCCGCTCAGCAGTCGCATACGCTATCCACTGGACCACGGAGTCAGTCTTATTATGTATATTGATCCTAAATTCGAACTTAAAATATCTGTTGTCTCACTTGTGGCAATAAAAGTCCCATTTCTTTATTTTCACTTATAGAAAAAAATATACATTGCAAACTGTAATTGTATAAATACCTACTGGCAGCAATTGGAAGAATTTTGCGTATAGTTGTTATATTTACTTTATGCCTAGAAGTTACCGCCCCTTTATTCGCCTGTACTGGCTCTTTGCCAAAAACAGTGAGTTGAGTACACATACTTGTAATTGGTAACCATGGCAACGGCTTTGTAACCAACCTGTTGCCAGGCTAGATTTTCGCCAAATGCGCGTTTTAAAGTCTGCATCAAACATCTAGTCTCCTGGAAGCGGTATAATGCATTTTTAATATCGGTAGTTAAATATTGAAATAACTGTCAACCTATGTGATTACTTTGATTCCTATAATCATCCATATTATATAGATTAATACTAGTTATCTCCAAGAGGCTGGTAGTAGTAATTTATTACAATTTAAAAGTTCACATGAAAATAATAATGTTTAATGTCGACACCAGGTAGCACATATGTAATAATAATTTTCCCCGGCAAATAAATGCATGCTCGTAATACAGTAATACTCATAATTATACATACATACATACATATACTCACGCCTTTTTCCCATCGGGGTAGGCAGAGACAACAGAACGCCACTTGCTTCTATCCTTACAAACCTCACGCGCTTCCTCTACACTCATTACTCTTTTCATACATGCTCGCCGGTTTCGGGTACTTCGGACCTGGCCGTTTTTTAGGACGTCCCAAATTTGATCGACGAATGTCCGACGAGGTCTGCCGCGACCGACTTGCCCACACACATTTGCCTTATAAATCTTATTCGTCATTCTTTCTTCACTCATTCGCTCCACGTGTCCAAACCACTTTAGCATTCCTTTCTCAATCCTAGTCACGACATTTTCTTTCAGATCACTGCTCTCTCGTATAGTTACGTTCGGAATTCTATCGATCAGTCTCACCCCACACATACTACGCAGTGATCGCATCTCAACTGCGTTAATTCTACTTTCATGCCTTTTCTGCCATACCCAACTCTCACTTCCATACATCAACGTGAGGACAAGCACTCCATTATGAACCGCCAATCGCGCCTCTTTCGGCACAGTCTGGCCGTTCATAAAGGCATACAGTGCTCCATTTACACGATTGCCCGCAGTCACTCTCCTTTCAATATCTTCTTCACATCTTCCGTCTCTTGTAAACACGCTACCCAAATATACAAATTCTTTTACTTGCTCTACTTTTTCATCTTCAATCGTAATATAACACTCAGGCAAACTTTCATCTTTTTCAAACACCATCACTTTCGTCTTTCTTGCATTAATTTTCATACCTTTAGCTTTAAAAAAATATGAAACTGACGGGATTGCTTAAGATAAACTGCAATTGCTGTATAATGTAATGTACCAATAAACTATGTATATCGTTTACCTTATAGTCATGTGTTTGCACATGGTAGAAGGAAAGATAAAATTGTCACCCGTTCAGAAATTAGAACTGTGCAAGGCCCTCAGTTGTGACGAGTCTGTCACTGATCCTGTGTGCGGGAGAAGGACAGAAGATGGCAAGAGTGTTTACAAATTATTTAAAAACGAGTGTTCGTTGCTGAAGTATGGATGTCAAGTTGGTGAAAACGATGGTAAGTTAACAGGGTAAAAATTTTGTTTTTAAAGTCGATGTTAAGTTTTTTTCTAACAAAATTAAATTCTGGACAAAAAGTCAAACCTATGTTCACATTACATCAGCTGCCATTTTAAGTCTCACTTTCAAAGAAAACATAAAAAAGCCTAAGTAATGTTAGAAATAGTAATAGCGGTTAACTGGTGATGTTTTCTTAAATACCTTTACTTTCGAATATCTAGATTATATTTTAA
Source organism: Euclidia mi (assembly GCA_944739405.2). Taxonomy (NCBI): domain Eukaryota; kingdom Metazoa; phylum Arthropoda; class Insecta; order Lepidoptera; family Erebidae; genus Euclidia; species Euclidia mi. The sequence continues at coordinate 3,400,611 of OX123190.2, read as the reverse complement.
CTGTCATAGGAATGATGATACTTTTTGATATCTGCATAGCTTGACAGGTTAACGTGCGGACCACGTACGGACCATGTTGCACTAGCCGTGGTCCTGTTCACAAGTAGACACATTACAGCGAATATTATATAACAACAAATTACGATCGACATTCTATATTCTACCACATATATACATCACCATCTAGTCCAAAACTAAGCAGAGCTTGTACTATGGGTACTAGATAACGGATAAACATACATATATACTTTCTTTTTTGTAAATACCTACATATTATACATAGAAACACCCAGACCAAGACAAACATCCATGTTCATGCACACAAATGTTTGACTTGAGCGGAATCGACCCCCGAACTTCGGCGTAGCAGTCGCTTACACTACCGCTGCGCTAACCGGTTGTCATTATAATATTATAAGGAAAAAGCGAAAAAAAACTAACTTATCAAGTTTCATTTCAGTTATACTTTGAGTGCTCGAAATCTTGAATAATTTTTAGGTTATCAAAGCTACGTGTCAGTAATTAGACGAATGAGCTAAATGAAATACTTTTTATATTAAACCAGACGCTTACACCTAACAATGTACCTAAACTTTTATTAGTCATATTATTTAGCCATATAGTACTGTATAGTCGTATTACAAAGGTTTTGATGTGCATGCCTCGAAGCAAAATTGGCAATTTTAATATTAATTTGAGCAGATTGAAACAGGGACGCGTCTCTCTATGTTTTGTCGTTTCATAAAGTCTAATTTGGCAGCATGCGTTTTTCTTTATTTTGTTGGACTTTACAGGTACAGAACAAAAGCCCTTTGAGAGCCATTTTATATTAAAGTCAAACAATACGAGTGAACAACAATTCAAATTCACTTTCTACATTATGGAATTTTGCTTAAGTAAGCACAATAATGTTTTTAGTATATGTACGCCTGGTGACTTCTTTACAATTTTATGTTTGTATTTTTTAAAAAGTCAGAGGAAATATCGTATTGTTTGTTGTCTTGTTTCTGAACAACAACGTAATAATAACTATGCAATAAGAATTGCTATTCAGACTTTGTTCGAGGTTTTTTAAGTTAGGCCAGGGGTAGACTTACGATTCCGTAAAACGAATCCCAAAAAAATCTTAATTCACCCATTTTATTAGGGGAGCCCACGATGCTAAATTGGGATTTACTCGAGCGTTATTGAGATCTATTGGGTTGCAAAGCTAAAATGATAAATGTTTTAAAATTTAAATAATATATACCTTTTCATCGGTGGGGCGAGCCACTAGGCCTCTCCATTGAAAGGAGGAATTGGCCATTGGAATACCTCGCCGGCCAAACGGGTTGGTATAGGGTTTGCATCAAGTTTTCCTTCTCTTACAGTGCTGTTCTCTGCATAATATGCTCCCTCTGTCGGCTCTTACGACACTCATGGGATGATATGGAGTGGTGACATTCCGTATCCTTAATCCGTCACCACACGGACTAATATATAATGGACAAATATACATAACTAATTTCTACGTGTAACAAGCCATCTGACCAGCGTGTTAAAGCAGACCAAATCCTCCTATTGTTATGTCCAACAGTGGACTGCTATTATAGTAATGGGTTATATAACATGACCAAGATGTAGTGCGAACTTCTTTAAACCTCATGATAGGTTATCTAGCTGGACATTCAGTTGTGTAGCGTCGCCGTGGCTGTTTAACCTCTTCATGGACAGTTGTTAGCAAGATTTAAAACATAGTGACTGCGGATTAAGGATAAATGGGTTACTCGTCAAATGCCTCCATTATGCTGACGATCAGGTAATACTTGCGTCTTCAGCGGAGGAGTTGCAGGAGATGGTAACAATCATGCATGGTGCGTTAGAGAGGAAAGGAATGAAAGTGAATGTAAGTAAAACGAAAGTTATGGTTTTTGAAAAGGAGGAATGCGTTACGGCTTGTAATGTTTTGATCGATGGACAGCGAGTGGAACAAGTGAATGAGTTCGTATACTTAGGTACGTTGTTTACAAGAGATGGTAAGAATTAAGAAGATATTGAAAGAAGAGTTAATGCAGGTAATAGAGTAAATGGAGCACTGAAGGCGTTTATGAACAGTCAAAACGTGTCCAAAAAGGCACGTTTGGCTGTGCATAAAGGGTTGTTAGTGCCTACCCTTATGTATGGTAGTGAAAGTTGGGTATGGCAGAAGAGACTTGAAAGTAGAATAAATGCTGTAGAAATGAGAGCACTGAGAAGTATGTGTGGTATATCTTTGACCGACAGAGTAAATAATAGTGTGATAAGAGAGTGGTGTGGGGTAAAAGAAGATGTAGTGACAAGCATCGAGAAAGGCATGTTAAAATGGTTTGGGCACATGGAGAGGATGGACGACGAAAGACTGAGAAAGAAGATATATAAGGCAAATTTGAATGGGACAGGACAAAGAGGAAGACCTAGGCGGACGTTCTCTGACCAGATTGGAGATATCCTAAAAAAAGGACAAGTCAGAAATACCCTAAACAGAAGAGCATGCATGAGAAACTTGATGGAAGTAAATGAAGCAAGAGAGGTATGTCAGGATCGTTGCAAATAGCGTTCCGTAGTCTCTGCCTACCCCTCGGGGAAACAGGCGTGAGTCTATGTATGTATGTACATTCAGTTGATTCAGTTCACATTAACACGTATAATAATAAAAATAATGTATAATGATTTATCTAACATTACATTGCAGATACATATTTTGTGGGTTGGGATTTCCCAGTAACTGATACGGGGAAGATAATAAACAGATTGATGCTAAAATTAAACGAATACATTATAAAAATATTAAGTAGGTAGGTAGGTACATTACACATTTTAGATTTCTCAATATTATTGATTACTTTTCAGTTACTTGATCATTATTTTTGCCGTTTACCCTATATGTTTATGTATACTTATTATTTATACATACTTACATAGACTCACGCCTGTTTCCCCGAAGGGGTAGGCAGAGGCATATTAAACGCCCACTTATTATTTATATTGATCCTAAATTCGAACTTAAAAATCTGTTGTCTCACTTGTGGCAATAAAAGCCCATTTCTTTATTTTCACATATAGAAAAAAATATATATTGAAAACTGTAATTGTATAAATACCTACTGGCAGCAATTGGAAGAATTTTGCGTATAGTTGTTATATTTACTTTATGCCTAGAAGTTACCGCCCCTTTATTCGCCTGTACTGGCTCTTTGCCAAAAACAGTGAGTTGAGTACACATACTTGTAATTGGTAACCATGGCAACGGCTTTGTAATCAACCTGTTGCCAGGCTAGATTTTCGCCAAATGCGCGTTTTAAAGTCTGCATCAAACATTTAGTCTCCTGGAAGCGGTATAATGCATTTTTAATATCGGTAGTTAAATATTGAAATAACTGTCAACCTATGTGATTACTTCGATTCCTATAATCATCCATATTATATAGATTAATACTAGTTATCTCCAAGAGGCTGGTAGTAGTAATTTATTACAATTTAAAAGTTCACATGAAAATAATAATGTTTAATGTCGACACCAGGTAGCACATATGTAATATATATAAAATCCTTGCGTTACTGACTGACTGACAGACAACCTACAGCCGAAATTACTCGGCGCAAGAAGCTGAAATTTAGCATATATGTTCCTTGGGGACCGTAGGGGTGCACTAAGACGGCATTTCCCGAAATTCCCACGGGACCGGGCAAAACAGGAATTTCGAAAATATGTGCGTGCGAAGCTGCTGGCGTCGACTAGTGTAATAATAATTATCCCCGGCAAATAAATGTATGCTCGTAATACAGTAATATTCTTCTTCTTCTATTTATTTCTTGCTTTCTTCGTTGTAATGTTAACGCTACGAGCGGTCACCCCATCTAACTGCGTTGCTTATCTTTGCCGAACTATAACGAATGGAATATTACGCCTCGTTCTGTACACAAAAATACACGCACAAACACACAAATCCACATTGCATTCTAAAGACATAAGCTTACTTTGCGTCTACATACTTTGGAATACTAAAAATATTCTAGTTAAGTATACCAGTCTACACAAAAATCCTTTTGATGTATCTTCCTGCCTACGCTGCATATTAGCAGCATGGCAACATTGTCCAGTCCATAAAGTAATAACAGCTTTTCCTTTCTAAACTGCGGTAATGAACGTTGGCTCGTTATGTCGCAGTTAGCATATTTTTTATTCAAATAACGTCCATGAGAATTACAAATGTAACCGCTAGTGGCACTGCATCGATCGCTTGCTGCATTACTTACACCACCGATCGATGCAAGTAGTCCAGCTATCACGCCGCCACGAATATTTTATGACCATGCTATTTCTGTTCCAGCCTTCGGAATAATTAATACAGAGAAATGCAACGGGTATTCTTTACAAGAAACCGTAATAACAGACTGTCCTCAGTGCCAAACAGCTGAACGGAAACCGCTGTGTGGAATTAGAACAGATGGTGACGGTTTCAGAGTCAGAATATTTGATAATAATTGCCAACTTTCTAAATATAACTGTGAAAATGAAGTTGAGTTTCTGGCTACGGATTATTTTATTTGCGAGGGTCATAAAATAAATCATACTTTGGAAGGTAACAAGACTGCTAACGGGGATAGCGATGAAAACATTGAAATCGTGGACACAGCGTATGGAGAAAGTAGAAAGAGCTTTAATGTAAGAGATGATGAAAAGAAGGCCGTGCCACAAAAAGGTAAAAACTTCACAAATATAGTTGTGGTGACCGGGCCGATGTTCAACATGCAAAATATCAACGCAACTGTGGATAGTTTCTTTGCCGCTACGCATGTATTAGACCTGCCAATTCGAGAAAGGCAACTAGAACTGGATGAGAATACTCGTAGAAGAATAGTGACACGTTTTGGTCCCATTAAAGTGTTTGAACCTTGGAATAGGAAACCTGCAAATGTGTCAGAAGATGACCAGCACATACCCACTTTAGCGTCCTGCTATCACAAATGTCCAAGGGTAGTTATCACTTTTTGCTTCGAATGTTTAACATTCAGTTAGGATACTAGTTTAATTTTTATGAGTTTGTTAAACTCGCTTTGTTAGTTTGTTTGCCGTGTGGTTGACGGCATAGAATACAAGTGTCACCACCCCCTATCTTTCCGTGGGTGTCGTAAGAGGCGACTAAGGGATAACACGAGGCAAATACCATATATGCGTAGAGACGGAAAACTCGACATCAAACCCTATACGACTACCTCATTGGTGTCGCGGCATAAATGTGCGCGTGGAATCGGGAGGTCCCGGGTTCGATTCCTGGGTCGGGCAGTGTTATTGGGATTTTCTGTCACGAAATTCTCAGTAGCAGCACGGAGTCTGGAAATGTGCCCGGTACGGCAATAGGCTCGCCCCTTATTACGTGGGACTAAAGTATTCTGGCGAAAAGTGGGTGTAGAAATACACGTCTGCCTACCCCTTCGGGGATAAAAGACGTGACGATATGTATGTATTTATGTTAAGCTCGCATGTTCATAACTCCGCCTAAAATTCAGGGGATTTTTAAACATTCATATACATACAGGTTTATCATTTAGTCGAACCAAATAAATTCTCACCACGACGTTGTAGCTGCCCGTCCGAGCTTGCTCGCAGAAGCAGCTTAAGAGAGGCACAAATGACTGATACTTTTACAAAGAGTCATAGTTTCACCTTCTCCAAGCTAGGTTTCCCCCGGGACAGAAAATACGTTCACGGTTGCATGATGTTTATTTTACCTCACAATTTCTTTTTATCGTATATTAATTCTAGAACTTGAGGCATTATTGTGTAGTAGAAGGTGGCCAGAAATGTTATATGTGTATTCCAGAGATGTCCGGACACATACTCGCCTGTGTGCGGCAAGGCGGGCAACTACGCGCGCGAGCCGTCGCTCATGTTTCAGAACCACTGCTACATGGACGTGGCGCAGTGCAAGATGTTCTGGGAGGACAAGAGCGAGACTGCCTGGAGCTCCTGTATGTACTACCTATATAATAATGTCCTCCGACCGAATTTCGGCCACGGTAGCTTGTCCTCATGTGGGACTAGCCAACAGCGCGGGAAATATTATAATGAACAAGTGTGTGCGCAAACACAAGTGCACTCTCTATATCAGTTGCTTACTCTACCGCAGGACCACAGAGTTATAAATCTATAAATCGAGTCGAGTGGACGGAGTGCTTCATGAAATATGTTTAGGTGTATCGATTGTTACTAAGTATCTACTCGCAAAAATAGTATGAAAATTCACATGTTAAGTTTAGTTCACTTTGTCAATTGTAGACGGAATAGTTTGCGAGTTTACCGCGAACAATTAGACGTTAGCTTCAAAATTATTGTATTTTGAAACAAATTTTTCAATTCTATTTTATACCCTTAGGAAAGTAGTATTCAAAATGCTTTTTTGATTATTAAAATGCCTACGTAAATATGTAGGCATCCGTCATAAGTCTTACTATAGAAAACTCATGTTTTTTTAGATTCAGTAGTTTGGCCTGTGCGATGATATGTCAGTCGGGACACTTAATTTTATACATAAACTAGCTTTTGGCCGCCGCTTCGCGCGCGTTAAATTCAACTACGAGCGGATAACTTTTGCAACATATGGTAGCCTATGTCCGTCTCCACGGTCCAATATATTTCTATATTAAATTTCAACAAAACGGTTCAGCCGTTTTAACGCGAAAACGGCACATACGGACATACATACACACTTTCGAATTTATAATATTAGTAGGGATAGTTAGATACTCATACGGATAGATGATGATGACTAGTAAATTCATGTTTGTCAAATCACAATTTGTACAAACGACCTATCAACCGTAAAAAAATTATACTGACCCATTAAAAAGGCTTATATATAATTTTCTTTGACTTTAAAGCAATCATTCAGAACTCAATAAGAGCTGTTTGTCAAGAATTTGTATTGCCCTTTGCGTGAGTGAGGCTCCGGTGAAATAAATCGTTCCAACATTTAGCGGCTGATAAGGACCTTACGTAAGCGCTCGTCAAATGTGCATTAAAAATGTTTTATTGATAGATAAGGTTTCTTTGGACAAGTTATAATTATTCACGTATTATTCATCTAAAGGATCGTTGCTCTAGTGGTTTCTGATACTGGCTGTTAAGCAAGATGTCGTTATCCGGGACAAATCTTTGTATCAGGAATACGATGATTTGTTCTGTTTTACTGTATAACACATTTAAGGATTTAGAAATATATAGAAGAATGGTTAAGTTCTTTTTTTAAAATAGTTTTAGGAGTTAAACAAGCAGACGGATCGCCTGATGGTAAGTAAGCAATTACCGCCGCCCATGGACACAAGCAACACCACAGGAGTCGCAAGTGCGTTGCCGGCCCTTGGGGTTCGGAAAAGGGATAGGATGAGGAATGAGATGAGGGAGAAGGAATAGGGGATAAGGCCTCCAGCACTCTCACTCACCGAACGAAAGGCAACAGTTTAGGTACTGTTACTTTACGTCGATTTTCTGTGAGAGGGTAGTTCTTTCCCGGTCGGGCCGGCCTATTCATGCTGAAATCAGCAAGGCTCTACTACCTGTAAAAAGTAATATATAACCCTTCCTCAGGCATTAAGTAATTAAAATCCATTTGGTAGTTTTTGAGGTTATCGCGTTCATACAGATAGACAAGAAGAAAAGAGACTTCATTTCATACTATGTATAAAATAATGTGTTGAAACATAACAATCAGAAATATACTTATCGACTCTGCTAGATGTGCATCAGTATTGTAAATCACAATCCCACGTTCAAATAACTCTGATATGAACGTACGAACTTAACTAAGTGGTTTCCTTACACTAATTAGTCTGTTGTGTCTAACATGTAGCATGTTCGGTCCCGTTCACAAGTCGGTATCACCGCATATTGCAACTATTCCGCCCGTTCAAGCATATTAATTTGTGTTCAAGACGCACGCGGCGGCGATGCTGGCATTTGGTTTGACTTCGTCTTTGTGGATTAAGTTACGATGGAATATAATTATACCTATATATGTATTGGTGAAAATTATTAGGTAAATTGGTGCTACCATTTGTGTATTTTCAATACCTGGATTTGCAAGGTGATAGGTTTCAAATCAGCGAACAATCAATAATAATTAATTATCAGTTTTTAAATAGGCCTAATAAACACCTAGCCTTTCGATGTCAAATCTTGGTAAAGTATAAAGTTCGTCTATTAACGAGGTCTTCACAATTCACAATTAGTTATAAATATAGGAATAATTTGGATGGAATGAGTGGTTAAAAGCATATGTTTTTTTTTTCATATAACTAGAACTTATTTATTTTATGCTAACAAAACAATATGATAAGACTGAGCCATTTTTGGGCAAACAATTTGCAATTTAAATTAACTACAGATGTCAAAATTTTATTAGTTTACCAATATTTGACAGGCTTTTTTAACCAAGCTGTGCCCTTTATTTTACCATATTCTTACAATTATCAGAGGGTATAGTACGAGTTTGCATTCGATCGTCACGGTGGACGATAGCCTAGTCGACGGGAGCAATTTCCATACATTTTCTAAATGCGCCCCTAACGGAGAGTAGCGATCGATAGAGTGCGCTTGTTACACATGAAAAAATAGAATTCTCTTATGGTGATGGCATTCTTTTGTTGTTATCGATATAGAAAGTATTAAACTACATTGTCCTAAGACAATATAGGCAATGCCAACTGAAACAAAATAAGTACTCAACTCAAGCTATTCACAAGGCTTGTGTAACGAATCTGTAGTGTGATTCAGTTAGAAATGCCAACGCCATCTATCGAGCTATGGATAAAATGTTTGTGAAAGGAAGTTTGATAATTTCTAAAGCTTAATTTACTTGTATTATATACTATTTCGATATCAGACAGGCAATTGTAAATATCAAGAATAGGGAATTCTTGAGGATTTGATGTGGCAGGTTTCTGAGTTTGGCTTGGGCCGAGATTTCTACTGTAGATATTAGTGAACAAAAGTTACTTTTTATCACGTGTTAATTACTATACATATTATGTGACTATTAAGTACCTTCGTTTATGAGGTAGTGCACCTAAAGCAAAACCTTTTGGCACGGGCACTTTATTTATTTACTTTCTACTTGAAGGTCCCTAGGCAGTTTATCAAAATTCAGGTAGAGACATAAGTACCTACTTTTTCATTACTTAGACAAAGGGAAGCCAAATCGTGTCCGTTGTCTTGAACCACGTCAGGCAAACAAAGGAAAGCCAAACAAATTAAAATTGCTCGGGACAATATAGTTTTTGTTCACAACTTTTATACGTTCACAAATAATTAGGTACAAAAACTTTTTCTATTATTTAGCTTTACAATAAGTTTGGAGTTTTTAAATGCATCATTTGTTATATGCGCCCTTTCATTCTGCGAAATTGGTTATGTAAGTTGTGGGTTTAATGCCTACTTGGGAAAATGGTTGAATGAGCTTGCAAAACCTACGTTCAGTTGGACAGATCAAGGTTTCCTGAATTAAAACAACGATATCGGTTGCTGGATAAGTGAAGAAAATGAAGACTATTATGTAGAACAGTATCAGACTGCGCTCTGAGTGAAATGTGCTTTAAATTTAGGAGAATCACTTGGTTCTTTGTTTCGTAAATAATAAAGCTACTTAAGACAATGGAGACTCAATATATTTTAACTATAAAGAATTTCAATAGCCTGCACGAAGCGTGATTGACGGGTATGATATTTATTCTTTGTTATTGTTGCACTAAGTCTAGGTAGATTGTTTTAGTCATCTTGCAACAGACCACACTTAGTGCGCCTGGAACGAAACAAAAGACAGCTTAGACTGTGAACGTATTGCATCTATAAAATTACCTTTTCCCGTTAAGCTCTCTGTCTTCTTGTATATTAATTATAGCACACGGTGTCTCCATTCTCCTTACTCAGCACTTAGTAGCACTTAGATGTGCCTTGAGAGTGTGCATCATTTATTAGCAATAAAGAATTTCGTTTGACGGACGTGGGTCCCACAGATCGATCTGTCTGAGCCCCGTTATTGAAGAGGTATTATCGAAATACCCACGCGATACTTAGGCTGTGTGTTCACGAAAGATGAGCGAGGAACCTGAGCTAAAACACCCAGCAAGCAAATCAAAGATGGAAAAGTAAAGTGTTACTTCTGAGAGATGTTTACCTTACGCGCTGCTCATCTTCCTTCCATTCATTTTGTGGATACATAGCCTTATCATCCAACATGCCCAATTAGAGTTTAAATGTTTGATGCGTTGGCGTCGAGATGTTAATGCCACACTTGAGAGGATTTTATGCTCCCGACGCAAACATGTTTGCGTATGTTGTTATTTTTAATTGCGCAGCGTGGGCTGCTAAAGTGTATGTTACAAGTAGGTACTTACTACATACAAGTCTATTGTACGGGGATTATATGTGTTCCTTACCAATTTAATATACAACATTGAGGTGTTTTATCAAATGCGCGTCATATCGTCTCGCTTACTAATGGTCACGGTCGTGGAGGGACTTAAAATCTAATATTAGTTGCTTTTTGTGTTAAGATACATACAAACATAGCTACATATTTATACTACGATTTCTTCTTTCTAGTATGTGCTCTGTAAAGTTCTATACCTAAAATCTTAGATTGAACTTGCAGTTAGGTTTTAGCAAAAGTAAGGTCGGGTTGTGTTCAGGTTACCCTTTAATTTCAGTTATATTACCGTGTTCAGTTACTATCCCAGTTTAATTTATTTTATGTTTCTTACCAACCACTAGTCTAAGAACCGGGTAGCGTATTTAAATAAATCTCGCCTTTGACTAGAATGTTGCTTTTTTAGATCGTACAATTTTTTGTATTGGCTGTTGACGAACACCATGCACTTATTTTAACATGACGTAAGCAGCATGCACTCATTTATCAATTTTTTTTTTCAGCGTACATCGAGTCCTCATTCCTATTCTGCCTTGGGGACACGATAAATGGCCTGTACCGGTTCCTGCCCCTCATCAGGACCCTGCAGCACATGGGACGACTCAGGAACAAGGGCCAGTTCAAGTACAAGTTCAGAAATATGAGGTTCTTTAACGAAATGCTGCGGAGAGACTTGGCACCCATGGGATAAGAATTGCAGAGTCATTAAATTTGAATTTGTAAATAAATAAAAAGTAAAATAATACTTTGTTATCAAAACAAGCATTCATATGCTCCAAACATTTTATTGCGGAGTTCCTACGGCTACCTTCCAGCTCCATCGTCAGATCACCTCCATGACATCACAATATTGCATTGTCACGAGATAACACATACATGAAAACTTTCAGCTCAAAAGAAAATCTGAAATTCAATCAAATTTATTTTGCAAGATTTCACCGAATATACATACACAAGACAGGAATGTAAATAAAAACCTTGTAATAATATATTTTCTGCCTACGTTTTTGGTAACTAATTAACCTTTACGTTTTTCGTGTTAATTAACGTGACCGAAGTATCAAGCTTTTAGGTCGCTAAATTTGTAAGAAATCATGAGAGCAATGTTTTGTCTACACATCACATTAGGAAAATTGCTGGAAATTTCCTAAGAAAGGAACTAGTTATAGATTCCGTATTCAACTTTACAACTAAGTCAGAAAGTCCGAAAGTCCCAAAAATAGTTTTCAGTTTGTCAACTATTACATTAGCCTAAGATGGCAACGTATTTAGCTGTGATGAGTTTGAAACTTTACTTTATGAAGACCCTTAAACTTAAAATAGTGTTGAGAAATTATAACCTGCTAATTCATTGTGAATAAAAATATACTTTTACTTATACTGTTACAACTTTTCACTGGAATGTATGTGATTTTTAAAATACATAATTATTGTTAAATATTTTTGCTGGTTTGATATGTACCAAGGTATAACCCCACAGAATTTCAGCTCTTCGTTACCGAGTTAAATTTAGAGCCTCCAAATTAAAACCACGGACCAGGCAAAGCAATAAGGCTTCCTTGTAGGTTTCTACGAAGTTTGAAAAGTATTAAAATTACTCAACTCGAGAAAAAAGAGCTCGGTCATTCAATTTTAGCCACAGGAAAGTCTAGACATTTTGTAGAATAAGAAAGAAAATTGAAATCAAAATTATGATTTTTTTACAAGACGAACTTTTTGTAATTAGTCACTTTGTTTTAACACCACTTAACACGTAGAGTCTCATAGGTCATTTCATGTCGTAGAAGAATTTCGTGCAAAACAACCAGTGCGACAAATGTCGCACGTCTTTTGAATCGAGGTGAGATGTAGGTACATTATTTTGCTAAATCGCACTAAGCCCCTAGGTCCTAGAGATAAAAAGTAGAGTAAGTGTATGTAAGTAAAGTATGTGTATGAAATTAAAATATTTAGACTTGAATACTGGCAGTACAACTGAAAGCATCCGTCGTTATTTGTTTTTATCAAAAAGTTATAAATATGTATATAAAATATAGTCATTTGGGAATAATATAACACATTCGCCATTGCGGACATTTAATTACGGCCACCGTATCTATTCCACCGTAAGTATAAACGTTGTGCAACCAGTTTCACAGTGGAACAGTTTAATGGCTTTGCCAAGTAAGTGTAGTGTGAATATGTATGTAATGTTTGGTCGGCGCATGGCTCACGGCCTGCGGCGTATTTTGTCAGTTCCCCTTTGATGTACAGAGTCAATATTTGCGCAAACGATACGCTGTATCACTGCACGTGCCTGGCTTCATGTCCGGTCCACACAAATGTATAGTTTTGGTCAAAACATTTAATTACTGCCTCGCAGAGCAATACGTGTGTGTATTTTAGTAAGGTTGATTCATGTGTAACGGTAATATGGCTAGCAATATTAATACGTATTCTGCCATATCTGGTTAAAGTAGAAAACAGACCCGATACTTTAAGGCAAAACACTTAGGTAAATGCAACCGGGATACCACAAGGGCAATGTAAGATATCTTATTCATGCTGTTAAAGTTTCCATGAAAATACAGGTGAATTTCTTGGACCGTTGACCTAATCTAGAGACAGGCCCATTGCGGCTGAAGCTGATGCGAGGTCTGTAAATAAAGATGCACTTCCATCGTCTTGAATCGTTACCTTACATTTTTACAGCCCTGCCTTAGCCGCGGTGGTGCAAGAGTGTAAATGTCATAGTGAACCTTGAAAGATAAGAATTATCTTACAAGTAGACTTCTGAAAGAAAAGTGCTCATCGGTGTGTATTGAACTTTTAACCGTCTAAGATGCTGACTTAAAGTCTGTTTAAAAAATAAGCCTTTACCAGCTCACGCACATTTTAGGTTTAAAGAGTCTGGCAACTGCGGATGCTCCGCTACGATATAAATAAAATATTTTAACCACACGTAAATTTAGAAATAATTATGTTTTTTTTTTAATAGTATAAGGCGGCAAACGAGCAGACGGATCGCCTGATGGTAAGCTATTACCGCCACCCATGGACACAAGCAACACCACAGGAGTCACAAGTGCGTTGCCGCCCCTTGGGGTTGGGAAAAGGGATAGGATAAGGAGTGGGATGAGGGAGAAGGAATAGGGGATAGGGCCTCCGGCACTGTCACTCACCGAATGAAACGCAACAGTTCAGGTACTGTTACTTTACGTCGATTTTCTGTGAGAGGGTAGTACTTCCCCGGTCGAGCCGGCCCATTCATGCTGAAATCAGCAAGGCTCTACTACCTAGTAAATGTCAATCAGAAAACTTCACTATGGTCTGTGTTCACTGTAAATACAATTTTTAATGAAACAATCCAACTTACTATTACCTATCCCATCTATGTATAATATTACTATTTATTCAGGTTCTCAACACAGAGTTAAACTAAAAGGGAATGAATTTCTACCGAACAATAAACTTCTAAAAGATCTAAGTTCATAGTGGTACAGTAGCTGCGTATAATATATTATTACTTAAAGACGTGATTCTATTTTATGAGGGTAAGCTGATTTAATCGTCACTTTTAACACGTATTAACTTTGTTAGCGGACGGCTCACTGTGACATGAGTATTTCAATTGAAAACAATTTGAAAAGTCATAGATTCGATTCTAATTACGTTAGACTAAATTAGTGGTGGTAAAATTATGTATGTGTGGGTCTGTGTTCAAAAAACAAACTCAAACTACAGTATAAAACAAACATCCCTACGACGGCTTTGTATATGCAAGCAATAACATCCCAGACGCGGCACCAAATATGTGCTAACTTATTAAACAAAGTTATTTGCGCTGTCAAAGCAAGAATGCCAGCAATAACACAGCATCCGCCTCTCGAATACCAAATTAAGCCAATTAGTCTTCAACATATTTAGTGAACCGAAGGGAGAGAGACCAGACAGACAAGCGTTCGACGGGAAAAATCATTTAATACTACCTGCCAACAATAATTCCTTTCATACCACAATCTTTTTACGACTTTCGACCCTACGCTTGGTACACATTACATTGGTTTTGTAATGCAGACTTAATTGTGAGGTGGAATCTACTCTTCATTTCGCAGTCAAAACAATCCGTTGATAGTGTGAAACATTTTTGGTATATGCACACTGCACAGGTTTCAATCATTATCCGACGTAACATCTGATACGTTGATTGTAGCCGCTCGCCGCTCACCGCACGCCACCACCCCACGCATCATTGATATATGATAGCATTATTATCTGCCATACCGACAAACTACTGTTAGTAGCCGAGGACTGTTGCCTTGTGAGCTTGTAGAAATCCAATGTTATTAATGACCAATTCATCTTTGTTCGGTTCTGTTAAAGTCTTAAGAGTTAGTATGTTTCTCTAGATTTCAAGTCTTTTTTTTTTTTTTTTTTTTTTTTTTGTTTTACGAGGTGGAAAATCCCTTCGGATCTCCGACTCTTGGGGGAAATAAGAGCCGGAGTATGTGGTGTTTCCACTAAAAACCACCTCGACTTCCGCCATGTACCCGTGTGTCGGAGGGTGGGGCATCACCAAAGCACTCGTCGCCACCCTCCGACGGGTATTGGCCCACAACCTGACACAAAACCCCCTTGGCGACGGATTAAGGTGTTGGACTCCGCCGCCAAAACGCCCAGCGGCCGCAGAGGATAGGGAGGACGGCAACGCAACACCGCATCTCCTCTTCTTCTGCGGCCCCACCGCGACGCATCGAATGGTGCGCCCCCATTTGGTCGCGGGAGATAGGGCGCGCGGCAACGCAACACCGACACGCCTCTCCTCCCGCGACCGCACCCGACTGCGAGGGACAGACAGAACTGTCCCCCGCACCCGCACCGTTGGACGCATCCTGCGCAGGCCCCTCCAAGCCCACGCGGAGCGTCCCCTCCTGGATCCCTCTTAGCTTCACCGCGGGTGACAAATCCACGGTTACTGAGCCCCCCCACCACGACAAGGTGGAGATCCCACGGGGGGGTCTAGATTTCAAGTCTACGAGACTCAACTACGTGAGTACAATCACCAATTAAATGATTAACGTTTATTTAGGTCGGTAAGCATTAATTTTGCTTTTGTAATATTAAGTAATGATTGTATAGTTGTATACTTATTGCCCTTCCTTCCACTCGACACCACCAAAACGACACCATCCGTGGTGTCGTATGGAATCTCTAGTCCATACGACACCACCCTAGTGATGTCCAGAAACAAACAGAATGTCAAGATGACCATTTGAGTGACAGATAAATATAAACTTTATCAAATGACATACCTCATTAATGAAACTGCTTGAACTTAATTGGAGTTTTCATATCAACAACTTTGTATGTAGGTAACCTCACTATTAGTCGGTGGTGTCGTATGGACTAGTGATTCCATACGACACCACCGATGGTGTCGTTTTGGTGGTGTCGAGTGGAAGGAAGGCTTATTGCTACCTCATTAAGACTTAAAAGGAAATACTAAGCCAGCTACCGTACTCGTACAAAATAAGTCTTAGTCATGTAAGCCAGTGTAACGCTGGGACGTGGCATACGATTTCAGGAGCTGTCTCTGTCTCACGTAAGAACCTGACAGACAAACGCACTTTTTAATTTACTTACCATCTTTTCATGTTTGTTGTTTATAAAGAAACAGTGTAATGGTACCTAGTAAATGAGTAGTAATTTCTAATTCAGACATTAGTAGTGAATTCATCATCATTATCTCGCTATTCTATACAGTGGTTTCAAAATGACAAATATTTGCTAACTTGACCTACAAACCACTCAAATAGTTCACACCACAATTCAGCATAAGCCTATATAGTTCATTATTGAGTGGCACCTTTAAGTGCCGCGCGACTATTTCGACAATGCGTGTGCTACGCCCGTGCGCTTTCCACGCCGAGGGCGGCAAGCGAAAAGTCAATATATGTCGTGAGTCAACAGCGGGTACATCAAAGAGTGGCCAGCTCGTTTGAGCCGCGGCCCGGACGAGCGTCGGAGCTGCATCGATTGCATCTCACGCACACCACGAGCCAGTTCGCGGAATTCCCGGGACCCGGCGCGCCACTATTCTGATGCAGCGGCTATGTAATTTACATTGTTGTGGATTGTTCTTGATGTGAACTCGCTTGATGTTTCGATCGGTGAAGAACAAGTTCTTGTTAGAGTTAAGACATAGGCAACCAGAACGGATTGTCGGGTTGAAAAATTGATTGACTGATTTTGTACCTAAGTGGTATAAGGTACCTTACATTTGATTTAATTTCATCGTGTCGTTTTGATTTCAACCTTTATATTATTTAAATACAGGATAACAGAAAAACACTTTGGTGTTGAGAGTTAGATAATCAAAAGTTAATAAAAGCCTTTCTGTTTTGAAACGACATTTGACAGTCTAACAAGATTTGAGTTCTCAATTCACATTTAATAACTTCTTTGTCCACATGATATATTCCAGACAAGCTGACCCGGCGAACTTCGTACTGCCATATATGTATTATACATATAAACCTTCCTCTTGAATCATTCTATCTATTAAAAAAACCGTATTAAAATCCGTTGCGTAGTTTTAAAGATTTAAGCCTACATAGGGACAGACAGAAGACAGACTTTGTTTTATACTATGTAGTGATATAGTAGTGCATTAACAGTCATAACTCGAAAAGATCGCAGGCTTTTCCAAAACTTCCAGTACATTTTATCATTACATTTTTCAAAGCTGTATCGTCTTACATGGTGAAATCCCGAGTCCAAACCGCACAGTTTCCACCATTTTCTTTCACAATAAAGTTATAGAATCACAACACATTTGCATGTAACGCGAGCTACGTCCAGAATAGGGCTTCGCCGGGCGAGCGAGCGTCAGATCGAGCTCTATACAAACACTAGGTAGACAGTTATCACTCAATATGGTACTTCAATTTTGTATTTGTGTACAAAGGGACGATGCAACGAATGTTTGTGGGCTTCCCTTTGACAGAAACTCAATATTAATACCAATGCATGATTGTACTGGTTTTAATTGAGTGTCGTCATGTCGGTCTGGTATTTATCATTATTAGGACTCTATTTCAAAGGTTTTAATAAAGCTTTGAACGACTCCCCCTGAGGGAGACGTTAATATTTTACTATTAAAGAGTAGTTACGGATTATGTAATACTATTTACTTGGTTGACATAACGTGAATGGTCGTGCATAATTATATAGATGGTTTAGATGTCGCAAGAAGTGGGGAGTATCATATAAATAGAGTGAGTGGATACATTTAGATTTTTTGTGTTAATGAATATTAACTGAACATAACAATGACGGTTTCTGTTCAACAACGTTAAGATGATGCTAACGTGTGATTTGATCAAAGGCCTTGGAACTCGGGGTCCGGTTTCCTACTGTAAAGTTTCTACTTCGTCCAGTCTTCGGCATTCTATGTAGCAAGTCGATTGCATTACATCTAAATTCCTATTCCATTTAATTTCATACATTTTTTAATTGTATTTAAATAGTTAACAGAGCGTAAACATTAAATGCCAAAGTAAAAAGAGTAAGTTTAAAATTAAAAACATTTATCCTATTCTCCGTGACACTGTCACTTGTGACACGCTTACATTGTAAGTTACTCAAAACTAAACCATCAATATTTCCTATACAAATAACCCCGCGAAATCCTCTTTATGCTCGCACAACCACCAATTAACAAGACTGCAGTGTATGACGGATACGCCTGTGTGCACTATACAACTATCGACGTTCCATACAACTATCTGCGCTATACGCAACTTAAATGAATAGGGTTGCGTTCGCAGTGCAAACACAAAGGTGGCGTTACAGTGGTCAGCCTCCCTCCGACGTGCATTTGATGTGACGGCCTGACGGATCAGACGGCCCTTGTGCACAGCCTTTAACGCCAAATTCACGGGGATACACTAAATTGGTTTTATTGTATTTATATCTACGGCCTACGTGCTTAATGTGTTTGAGATTGAACTGTAATGACGAGGTTTTGAATGACGGATTTCTGAATAGTTTGTAATTATGAAGCATGTCACTTTGCGTAAAGCTCTACAACGCTGTGAGTTATATTGACATCACATGCAAAATTAATATGCGATTTTTACAAGGAACCCGTCCGTGGCTTAACGCAAAAACGATAAGCACAAGATAAGAGAGTTGAAATTTGGCATAGTTATACGGGTTTGGCATAGGTACACCCTACATTGTAACTACGCGGACAATGATAAAATTTTACGTTTACTGGTAGCTCTCATACACTTAAATCAGTGTACAAATTACGCGATTTACTTGTTCTTCAAATTAATTTGATGTTATAACGATCTTTATCTAATCGGTAATTTGTTTATGTTAATAGCTACATTAAACTGTGACTGTAATTAGTCTGTAAGCTTTCTTCAAACTATTTAAAAACGAAATTAATAAATGTTGGTCAATTTGCGAGCAGGGTTAAACAATTCATTTAAATTAACGTTGCCATTCCCGCGCAAAGCTACCGGTGGATATTGAATGATGGAGTTGTTGCCTATCAACACATCTTTTAGTGTTATCCATCATTCACTAATTGTAGTTATAGTTAGTGTACTTAAAAAATGAACTGGTTTGTTTGTGAATAATGAATGTGTCACTTAAAACCTGGAATAAGTGCCACCACCGTGGTTACTATATAATATTAAGACTTATACTTAGTTTAGTTATCTCATGGTACTAAATAGTAAAGTGGTAAAGTATATTCTTTTTTTATTGTTTCGACACACCACTTGTCATAGCAACACCTTTGTCGCGATCGCTGTCGAATGTCCCACAACAGTAGCCGCTTCTTACTGTCAAAGGTCAGTCAATTTTTGGTGTAACTTTATTTCCCGTCACCCGAAATTGTGAGAAGTGCTGAATCGTAATGACAACTATGAGTGGCGACAGAAACTATTTACTTAAGTCATTGAAGCTTGTCATATAATTATCCACCTATGTATTTTAAACCACGCAGTTGCTATAGTAGCATTTTAGATTATGCATCTATTCGATTACCATACCTGCTAAAATTTCATAAATTTTACTAAGTTTGTTCTAGAAATTACTCTTACAGGCTTTAAATAATATTATGTAAAACATTTTGATTTCGTACGAAGATTTTGATTTGAGTTTCTGGGCATCGTGATTATTACAAATCAGCGTAATAATATATTAATTTAATGAAATAAACCTTTCAATTAAATTACTAAAGCTCTACTGACGGCCAGTAGAGTAATTTATGACCATTATACCATAACGCAATAACTGCAGTTTCCATTAAACAAGTGTTCATGGCTCTTTGTCATTATGGTTAAACCACTAAAAAGAACCTATGAAATTGATTCAAGAACGTTTTACTGCGTTTATCGTCGCGTCGGAAATTGATAATATAATATTTTAGCCGCTTTATTTTAACAAACTAGACAACTTTGTTAAATTGCCGTAGCAAAAACATGCAACTAAGAAAAATATTAAATAAAATATTTAATAAGCAAAAAAGGTGAGCGTCAGACTTGGCTTGTAATTTCTTTTTACCTTGCTTCCGTTGTCGCCATGTTTTTAGTTCATTTTTGACCCTCTCGGTCTATGGCGCTTGCAAAAAATTTTAATTTACCATCCTTCTTGTCTTGTGTTTGTCTCCCCTCAAATACTTTAGAGTTCATTTTTTATTTCGTTTAGCTAAGTTCTTGTATGTATAGACACTTGCACTCGATAAGAAAGAAGAATTATTAGATTCTTATTATTTTCACGTGAGTCTGTGGCCAACTCTCGTGTCGGAGTCTATAAAACGGCCGAAGGTGTCCGACATGGCCTAATGGCTATTCTTCTTATACTTTTACAGTAAATAATGTTGTCATTGCCAGATATCCATACGTGATAAATAAATAATTTTTTTATTTGGATGAATCCATACACAAAGGAGAAAGACCAAATACGGCCTGTAGCGGCCAGAAAGTTGTTAATCGTTGAAATTAAACATATAATTTTTAAAAAAATTACATCGTTTCCGTTTCTTGATAGAGTATCGGTGAAAGAATTTAGTTTTTAAAGATTAATTATTTTGAATAAGCTATGGTAATAGCGGATGAATGTCTTATGTTGCCAGCATTAAAAATAAAATGAAGTATGGTAGGCAGAAATTGTTTTAAGGAAATAATATTTTTATTACTATATTAGAAAACAATATATTTTATTTACTTTATAAGTATATTTGTAAAAAGAATCAAGAAATATATAATTTATTATACATTCCATAATTATTAATCGGTAAAAATCGATTTGTTTTTAATCGATAGTAGAAATATTTTTTCAAACCATTTGCAACACTTTTTTTATCTGTTATGTCATTCGTGTTGCTACTGTGTATCGTAAATATTTTGTTCTGATTTATTGGTGTTTTCGTACGGTTTAAATGTAATGTAATTGAATATAAATTCAATAATAATGATCAGTACCTTCTACCCATGCTAAGAATATGCAGCGGTGTTTGTGATTGTGGTTAGCTTTTTTGGACGAGTATACATAGTACGAGGTTCCCTAGTACACATTCATTATTATTGGCCACTCTTTATGTAGTTTTTGTTCTTTAAGACGCAAAGGCATACTTTTATTTACATCTAGGTATTATATTTGTGTTAAAATTCAATTTTGAGGTATATTTAGTTGCGGAATAATTTCCATTTCAAATATCTCGTATCTTATTTCCACCAAAAGTTATTTAAAAAGAAATTATACAGGTTAATAGAGTAGTCATTTATCTTCAAAACACACAGGGTGTTGTGTTTGGCCGTGCCAGGCCCATAATGTATGGCCAAATGGTACATCTCCTTTATAAATCTTTATTAAAAGGCAAAAAGGAAAGCGTCTAAATCTTTATTTAGAAAATTGTCGAAGGTAAATTGATTATTAGACGTTTGCGCATCGACAAATATGCATGGTATGTGTATTTTTATATGCATTTATGTATTTTACATATTTCGAAAATGTACCTAAAAGTTTATGCATAGCGTACCGTTGCGTGTGTATGTGCTACGTCAATCAACAGCAACTACGGCCTACAAAGTGCTACGATTCTCATATGGTTTGCTTGATTGCTCTATATTGCTCATTAACTCTGTCTATATTAACACTGTCTGTAAGCTCGTTGAATGGTAGAGAAAGCTGCTCATGTTAGTCAACGAGTTGAATTATTACTTCTGAAACACGTTGGCTCCATCATTTTCTATTATGTTTGGTACGTTTTTGTTAAAATGCTTTTATTAAAAAAAATCCTATGCATGGGAAGTATTTATATTATATACTATATAGTTCAGTACATTGCTCAATCCTATCGGTATCATTATTACATAGTATCACATCACGGCTGGCGTTTGAATAATATAATTAAAATCGCACTGCTCACAGCACCGAGACAATGGGACTAATGTCGGCTCCCATTGCATCGTCAGTGGACTAGCGTCACTCTGGTCAGCGTATGTTACGGTGGGATACAAAACGGTTTATCCGAGAACACGAAACTTTCATTAGTAGGAAGGATAGTGACGCATGTCCGTCGGCATCAGGTGATTCGATTACTGGCCCGCTCCCTGATAAATTAGTGTCACCGTGCATCGTGCGTCGTGCACCGTACAACGTGCAGCTAGTGCTCACATTTTTAATAAAGTCAATTTGGTGGCCGGCGAGTGCGCTGTTACGAAGTTATAGCTCATTCTATTACCGACATGTGATGCAAAAATGATGGAATTGCCGACGGCGGGATGTGAGTTGTAGGTTGTTTTTCTAGGGGCTGCGGATTGGTATTAAATGTCGTTGTAATAACGTGAGGTATACACATTTGTATTAGTTATGCCACACCTAATTGAAGGGGAAAATATTTTGATTCTTGCAACTATTCTGTCCAATTAGCATTATCAATAAAATCTATTGCTGAAGACAGACGGATAAGAAAATTTGATGTAGTGGTACGGGATGAGTTATCCACTGTTATATAAGTATATGTATTCAATAAAAGGTTATTCCAACTCATCTTGTCTTCAAGTGGAACCAAAAAATTATGCGAGTTTATAGATTTCTTAAGTCATTTTTAGGGTTTCGTAACTAAAATGTAAAAAACGGGACCCTATTACTAAGCCTCCGCTGTCTGTCTGTCTGTCTCTCTGTCCGTCTGTCTGTCTGTCACCAGGCTGTATCTCATAAAATGTGATAGCTAGAAAACTGAAATTTTCACAAATTATGTATTTCGGTTGCCGCTATAACAACAAATACTAAAAATAAAAAAAATAAAATATTAAGGGAGGGTCTCATACAAAAAACGTGTTTTTTTTCCTATTTTTGCTCAAAATTACTAACTGTGACAGGTAGACGCTTTAAATTTTCACAGAATATGTAGTTGTATATTACCTTTCAAAATAAATAGTTAAATAAAAAAATAATAATAATAAAGGGGGCTCCCATACAACAAACGTAATTTTTAAGCAATTTGTTACTCGATCTTAATAAACAGGTAGAAACTTAAAATGTATTTAAGTATACATACAACGAACGTAATTTTCTTTTATAGATGATGGTACGGAACCCTTCGTGCGCGAGTCCGACTCGCACTTGCCCAACTTTATTAATTACTGTATAGGTAGAACATACAATAAGATAGACATCATATCTAACTTAATTTGTAGTTCGTATCTATAACATCGTGGTGTGATGATTATTTTGTTACTTCTTTGTTTTGAGTTTTTATACCATCCTGATTTACTAATTGCAAAAAATCTCACCATAACTCAGTCAAGTGCTTTATGAGTGTGGCATTACAACCAGTACAAAATCATTCTTCGTTTTGTCGACTATCAGTCCAATGCTTTAACCGCAGATTTCCAGATAAATTCGGTACGTAGTCTGACTGCAGTAATATGATTGGAGTGCGGTTTAACAAGCTCCCACCGCCGTCCCTTGCCACCCGTCACCGCTCGCCCGCGGGCAGTGCAGCAGTGCTACCGACTAATGAACACAAATTCGCGGCTTAGATCGAACATCGCGCAAATCTATTTATCCTGCACCAATTCGGTTTGATTTTCACATAAATGGCGCGCGGCTCTGCAAATAATGTATGTATGTTTCGCTTGATTTGGATTAGAATTAGAGTGCTGGTATTCTATTACGAGTATTTTGGTTGTTAATGTTTGGCAGTCAGCTCGTATATAAATTAACTGTACAGTTGCGATTATATTTAAATGTTGTGTTTAACGTGCACTTCTTTTTATTCGGCTAAATGTGTATTATCACATAAACAAATAAAATCAATACTATCGTTAGAATGGTTCGAGTTTTAAGATTGGTAACTCAGTACCATGTTTCCTTGAAGCTACTTAACCCTAGCAGCTGCAATATTATATCGTGGACTCAATGGAATTTCACGTGATTAGATTATCTTCATAACTGTCTGATGTAGCAATAGATCAATTATGTTCTATTACATCAAGAGAAGATTGTCTGCGCAATCACTGCCACTGAAGTACCACTTCATATGAAGATAAGAGCTTGTCTGTTGTAACTTGTATTATTATCAACTAGCTGTTTCCCGCGGTTTCACCCGCGTCCTGAGGGAACTACTTCGCGTACCTGGTTAATTTATAGCCTAAGTTACTCTTTGGTACATCAGCTATCCCCCAGTGAAAGTCCCGTCAAAATCGGTCCAACCGTTCCAGAGATTAGCGAGACCAAACAGACAGACAGACAAAAATTGTAAAAAATGTCATTTCGGTATATGTACCGTGTAGGTATACATCCATATGCATTTAGTAAAAAGCGGTTATTTCAATATTACAAACAGACACTCCAACTTTATTTATGTGTGTATAGATAATTTACCTAGCTATGTCGTAATAGATCGTCAAAGTGAAGCAACATTTGCAGTGGTCACCGGTGCATGGCTTACTACTTGTGACTGTTCTATCCATAGAAATGTAAATAAGAGTAGAAGTGCCAAGGGGGCGTGTCGGTGTCCGCGCGAAATGCACCGAGAGTGCATATCGCAAGCAAATGGCCGTTGCCGCGAATTAGTACACTTTCGACCGTGATCGCGACAATTTATAAGAATGCCGTCTTGTTCAGTGGTTTTCTGTAAAAACCGAAGCTCAAACCAAAATTTTGTGAAGAATGGAATCACTTACCATATGAAGCTACAAGTATTTAACTATATTTGTCTTTAAAAACATAAAAAACAACAAATCGTAAAATATCCCTTGCTGTTATTATGCTATTATTGTTTGCAAATCTCTTTAACTACTACCTAAAGGATAATGGCAGAATTTGGTCTGAGTTTGTTGTGGCGATTTTAAACTTCATATGAACAAAACAAATTGTTATTTTTTTCCACAATTTTTAATATTTTCACTTTGTCTCGATGATAAAAAGCATTCCAATTGATAACGAACTAGGTACCTACTTTATTGTTTGATTGTTGCCATAGACAATGGTGTGACAGGAATAGACGTTTGACATTGATCCGTGTCGATTATTAAATAAGTAATCGATACGATCGACCTTTATAGGGTTGGTTTGGTTTAAAATATAATTAATAAAATGCAGTGTATTTAATCTTTAATCAACATTATATCAATAAGCTACTATTTTTAAAGCAAAACCACTTTTAAATCAAATAAATACGTCACAGCATCGTTTTAATGTTATATCGATTTCAAATAAAATCGATTTAAAATGTGCAGCTCTGCTTTTGTCTTTGGCTGTGACTGTTAGATGCTACAGAATACTTCTGCGTCAATCTGTCAATCTGATATTTATGTCATTTGATAATTCAAACGTACCTACATCATTCATTCTTTACTAAAAATTAAAACACCGATATCTTCTTTTTGCAGGTTTCCCGAGTGAAAATAGAATCATTTATAGACTCTGTTACTTACACCGATTTTTTTATATATATTTTTATTACTGTATGTTTTGATGTACGGAGATCTGCCATTGTCCTTTGTCGCGAAGTAACTAGACAAGCAATGTAATCATGACCGAATGATACTTTATTAAGGAAATGCATCGCGTAGTACGGCCGCTGCGTCTAGCAACGAATTAGTGTACAGTTATTTTGCATAGCACAACGATAGTGGCCGATGTTTTTGTGTGAGTAAGTTGAACGTTGCTTGGTAAATACACGCTATGTTCGATAGGATAAGGTTTATAATTGAATTTTTTGTAAGTTTTGATTTAAAAATGCGAGTGTGTGCGTGAATGCGTTTTCATATTGCTTTTACCGATTAGCATGTGTAGTAGTAGTCGCGTGGAGGGGCAAACTGGCGACACAGGTTTCCGATACATTTTCGTCTACAGGGCATATCTCCTTTAAAATTACTATATCACAGCGCTACCGTGCTACTGGGGGCTTGTACAATCGTCGGTCTCGATGCTTGTTTCAGGACTACAATTGTTAATTTGGGCGTTCTATAAATCCTGATACTAGAGTTGGCCATACATTCACACGAAAAAAAAATGAAAATTCCTATCAATGTTAAAATCTGTAAATCCATAACGAAAATTAAAATCACATATTGTATCAATCATTACAAAAATAACTGAGGCTTAAAGTCACCGTATTTTTTTCTTTAATTTTATTATAATATCGCCGCATTTTTATATTGGGTTTTGATCATTGAGTTGCGAACTCTCCGGTCTGAAGTGTATTGAAGACGTAGCTTGTTGGGACTAAATTTGAGAATACTGCGGAATAATATATTGAGTTGTTTGTTATTCACTTATATTTACACCGTTATATTAATTACTGATTCAAGCGACATCGTCAGTCTTCAGTATGTTACATAGTAGTTTTGGTTTCAGCGAAAACCTGAAACTCTTCTTCTTTCTCTTAGCGTTATCCCAGTTTCAATCTGGGGTCCGCTTTCTAGTCTAACTGGATTTGACTGAATATTAGCTTTTCCACGGAGCGACTGCCTGTCTGACCTCCGCAACCCGAAGGGATAGCAATATTCCATGGTTTAGACTAGTGTCAGTTTTATTTAGAAGGTACTGACGTCCTGTAACGATTGTCAAAGATCTTCATGACAACCGGGACCGACGGCTTAACGTGCTCTCCGAGGCACGGGACAAGCGATAATTAACAATTCAATACGCACATAACTCCGAAAAGTCATTGGTGCGCGCCGTGGATTCGAACCCGATACCCTCTGCATGGCAGTCTGTTGGTATACCCACTCGGCTATCGCCGCCACCACGCCATAGCGAAAACCTGAAACTATTTTCAAATATTACCCGAACATTGTACGAACATTCATGTTTGGCGTAGTGGTTTAAGTCACTTCACAGTTTAGAACAGCATCGAGTGTTATGAGTTCGATTCCCTCACGAGACTACATTGTGTGATTGACAAATTATTGCTTTGTGTCGTGTCCGTTGATTAAAGGCTCCGTTTTAGTATCTAAAGTGTTATTGTATTTACTGTTATTATTCTATAACTGAATTAATTGCTACTTTATGAGAAAGTCTTACTGTGTGTCAGTTTGATTTTATACAAACATACATACATAGACTCACGCCTGTTTCCCGGAGGGGTAGGCAGAGACTACGGAACGCTATTTGCAACGATCCTGACATATCTCTCTTGCTTCACTCACTCCCATCAAAATTTCTCATGCATGCTCTCGGTTAAGGATACATAAATAATAAATTTATAAGTTGATTTTATATTATTATTTATTTTATAATTTCAGCAGCTTCGCAAGGCAAAGGCAGCGATAGCCTAGTGGAGATACCAACAGACTACCATGCAGAGCACTGATGCACACTAATGACTTTTCGGAGTTATGTGCGTATTGAATTGTCAATTATCGCTTGTCCCGTGCCTGGGAGTGCACGTTAAACCGTCGGTCCCGGTTGTCATGAAGATGTTTGACAGTCGTTATAGGGCGTCAGTACCTTCTAAGTAAACTGACACTAGTCTAAACCATGGAATATTGCTATCCCTTCAGGGTTGCGGAGGTCAAACAGGCAGTCGATCTGTGGAAAGCCAAATCTAGTTAGACTAATAAGCAAACGCCAGGTTGAAAAACTGGGATAATGCAAGGAGGATGATGAGCTTCGCAGGTCAACATTTCATGAAATCGAACGTTGACATTTTATGACAACAAAATAATAATTTAATATTCTTTCCTACCAACGCTATCTTGAAAAAAAATTTATTAGGCTAGTCAAAGTTTCGACTGTTTTTGTCAGATTTTAAACCTACCACTCTAATATCCAAACAAGATGTAGATCAGCTGTGCTATTTCCAGTTGCTTGTGAATGTTTATTCGTGTGCCTGTCGGCGCTGACCTAGAAGCGGCCGACATAGACCGCAAGTCTGTAACCGCTGATCAATACGTAGAGGCTTGAAATTTTACAATCAATAGATTATTTGTGCATAAAGTACATATAAAATTCTGTGTGGTGACAGATTTAGATTTTTTGTGCAGATTTCAATACCATGCACCTTGTTTATGAAAAAAATATTATGAATACAGTGTGTCACTACTCCATTTTATCTCGTCGCTTCGGTGTCGTAAGATGCGACTAAGCACACAAAGTAAATATTAAAGTCAAAGTCAAAATCATTTATTCATTTAGGCCACAAAGTGACGTTTGTGAACGTCAAAAATTTAAGTTAATTACTAAATGATTCTACATTTACATTTACTGCCACTCGCAATGCAATAGGTAGAACTACGAGAAAGAACGGGCAATAAAACTCGTGGCCACTCATTTTAACTGCCAGTATAATGGTTTTACATATTATCTTTGTAAGGAGCTGCAACTGTTTCACACTGTGAGTTATTTACTAAAGCAAAAGTTAATAGTTATTGATATCATACTTGATTATCTTTGGTTAGGGACGGAAAACTCGACACTAAAGCTTACACTTACCCATTTAACTAGCGTGGTATAGTAGGCCAATGTCTCCTAATGCCTATCAAATTAGGAGATATGTATCCAGTAGTAGTAGACTGCTGTATGATGAATATAAGATTTTTACTTATATTCTGGTCTGAAGTCATATCGCTTGATTGATTAATTATTATCGTTGGTATAGTGCCCACGATATAAACCTAACTGTATAAGCGACAGCTCAAGGTATTGTGTTTGCATCAAAGCATCGAATTTCACGCCATTGTTCACGAGCAAGCCTGTTGCCCAACTTATTGATGGGTGTCAGAACATTAGTCTAGACCTAGTATGGACATTACTAAGATTACAGAATACTTAGATTACTTTATAAGGCACTTAAAGGGTTTGATTTGAAATTTGGATAACCAGTCGGGTCGTTATATTCTGTGTCAAAATGTACGTCTTAACTTGTAGTAACTAGTATACAAATTAAGCCATAGCTTATTCTTATTTTATTTTAATAGGAAAACAAACAGTTTTAACTTCTAAAATATACACTGATTATACAACTAATAACCAATTACATGTTTTCACATATAAATACATAGAGCTTGTTTTAAAATTAATATGACAGTTTAATAAATATAAAGCACTCAAAATTATATTATTTTTATAGACTTATTGAACCAGTTCAAACCATTGCGTGCTTATTACTTTTTTAAAAACAGTTGGTTTAGTAGTGAATAAGTTAAATTCAGGAAAGTCAACCAACCTATTGTAGCAGCTAGTGGATCTTAAGAAAAATGAATGCTGTCTATAATTTGTGGTGCAACGTGGCACATTGAGACAAACATAAGGATTCCTAACCGATCAAGTGGGAACGCGCAATTGTAATTTAGAGAGTAAATGAGGACAATCAATGTACGATTGAGCTAGTTTAACAAGAAAGCAAATATCTGCTATAGTCCTTCTCTCTTTGAGCGGTAATAAATGAAATCTTCTGCATCTCGATTCATAATTGGGATCCTCGGTTTTGCACTTATACTGTAGGTATCTGGTGAAGTTTCTCTGTATTGATTCTACTCTAGAAATATAGATATTGTACAGCGGATTCCATACCTGCGAGCAGTATTCTAGAGAGCTACGAACATAAGAACAAAATAATATTTTAATAATTTTAATGTTTTTGAATTGGGAAAAAGATCTCTTCTAAAACCCCATGGCTGTATTGGCTTTATGATACTATGACCCAAAAAAATGGTCACAAAAAGAAAAGAATAAGCATTGATATCTCATAATTGTTGCTACGCGCTGCGTAGCATTAAGACGAGTAAGCTACGTTAACTCGCGTAGCTCCATAGCACACATCGATGATTAGGATGTATCACGTGCAATGTATCTAACTGAAAAGTCAAGAAGCCCAAGGAATGTAATATCACACATAATCGTGTTTAACGCCGCGTGCTCATTAATGGTATATCGAAGAAAACGATAAACGTAAGCAAAGTCCGTCCTTCCGTTATATGTGAACACGTGTAAGATACACGTGCCACGTCTAGTAATAATAACAAGGTAATATTAGATATTTGCATCATTTCTAAGCCGATGTGCGCTGTGCACAGGTAAATCTATTTTCTATACATATGTAGTATACCGAATCTTTTAAACACTACTCTGAGAGTACTGCTCTCGTGCTAGGAGTTCGCTATTTAGAGCAACTTTTGGATGCAAAGAATACACAGTCAAGAAACAACAAATTGTGGAAAACGTAATAAATACCTACCTAATAACGGCCGCCAACAAGCTCCAAAGGCTTCAAAGACTTGCATGCCTAGCGGCCACAGGCTGTATGAAAACAACGCCAACAGCGGCACTTGAAGTGTTGCTGGACCTGCCACCATTGCACCTGTTCATACAACAGGAAGCAACGATGTCGGCAGTCCGGCTAAGAGCTCTGATGCTCTGGAAAGACACTAACACACCGCACACTAACAACTTAAATACACTCTTTAAGGAAGTTCCTATTACACAAGCCATTGGCGACCGTATACCGAAACAATTTGTTTTCGAGAAAAAATACAAAATCAAACTGTACGAGGACCTACACGAAGGAGCAGTTAACCACAAGGAGCTCACGATCTTCACAGATGGGTCTAAAACGGATACAGGTACGGGTTCAGGAGTATTCTCCGAGGACCTAAACATTAACATCGCAGCACCGCTGGGAGCCTACAACACGGTCTCCCAGGCCGAATGTTTTGGCATAATCCTAGCTGCCACAGCCATCATGGCACGTGAGGTAAGCGATCGATCCATTAGGATCCTCTCAGATAGTAAGGCTGTCCTCTCAGCCCTCAAAAGCCATACTATCACCTCGGCACTCACGCTTGAATGCCACCAGAAACTAACAGAGGTAGGTAAACAAAACAAATTAACACTGCAAGGGATCAAGGGCCACAGTGGCTCAAGAGGGAATGACGCAGCCGACGTACTTGCCAGAAGAGGGGCCCCTTTAGAGGTGGTGGGACCCGAGCCCATTATTCCCCTCCCTTCTGGTTTTTATCGCAACCTGGTAAGAAATAGGACCAGGACCAAACACAACCAGTCCTGGATTGGTATTGAAACATGTAGGCAGGCCAATGAGGCTCTTCCCGCAGTAGACGGTAAGATAGCCAAACAAATCCTCCGGCTGTCCAAACAACAACTACGGACAGTCACGGCTGCCTACACAGGACACGGATTCTTTAATAAACACCTATTTACTATAGGTATCACCGACAGCCCGCTGTGCAGGGCCTGTATGGCAGCAGACGAGTCGGCAGCCCACCTGCTCCTCGACTGCCCTGAGGTCGCACAGTACCTGACGAAAAACAGCACCCTGAGGGAGGCCGTGGGCCACATCAAGAGTCTGCTGGCCTTCCTCGAAGAGCTGGGGTGGCTCGAATGATGATACCATTCCCAACCGCACGCAAAATACACGCCAAGACGTGGAGTTGCGGAAACAGCCCGTGCCATCAAGTATCAAGAGTACTGCTCTCGTGCTAGGAGTTCGCTATTTAGAGCAATTTTTGGATGCAAGGAATACACAGTCAAGAAACAACAAATTGTGGAAAACGTTCAGTGTTAAGCGGTGAAACTGTCACTTATGCCACTATGCCATCTGTCAGTACAGAGATGCATACAGATACTCAGTAACATTTTTTTGAAACGTTACAGGCACTGTAATAATATAAAAACTAAATAAAATACCAGATTTAGTTTCTCTTAGTAGATATCATCTCTTTAAGTAGATCGTTATACTATTCAATTTCATGAGTCCTCGAACGCAAAATTCGTTCATATTCAACATAGAAAACATTTACAAGAATTCGCATTATTTATGAAAATGCGATGTTTCACAAAATGGTATAAATTAACGTTCAATAGTTTTACATATAGATAGGCCAGGACTAAACTAGGAACTAGGTATAAATAACTCCACCCAGATAGGCTCAGGACTAAATGTATTTAGTACAGAATTACAGATAGTGAAGTCAGTCAGTTAATGACTCGTACAAAGGTAGTGAGGCAAGCTTGATTCCTTACATAAGAACTGGCAAAGTCCGAAAACAGAAATATATGGAAGAAGAGGGCTCTCCCTCTCCTTCCATATATGACGTGTCACGGCTTTCGGACTTTGCCGCTGACTGTGGTCTGTAATGTAACGTTGCGGTCTTATTATAATCATAATCATGAGTTATATTTCACATAACATCTCGTTTATTGTTTGACCATTAGTCGGTAAGATGACTTAGAACAATACGTGTGTAGTGGTACCCCGTGCTAGGTCTTATCAGTTAGTCAGTGTACGCATTTTCCAGTCGACGTGGCGTATTAATCACTGGAATCTCGTTAGCAGATATCTGTCGTGTCCGGCCGTGTGATGCTATTGTCGCATCACTCTATTGAGGCTGCCACGTCGATGAACGTGACGCTGATGAATGTAACGCCGAGATCACACACATACGCCCACACTAATATGTATCGCCTAGAGTTTGATTTAAGACTGTATTGTACCTTGGCGATGTTTGATACTGAATATTCATTATCTTAATTGGCAGTCATTTTAAAAGCATGGTAGTTGCTAAACGAATGAAACGATAAAGATGCAGTATTTTATTATTTAGATGGTTCCAAACTACGATTTATGCACATATTTGTCGGAGTTGTACAAAATTCTCAAATGTATGATTAAATATGTACTTATTTATGTTTAATTATATTTTTGCTGCGAACAGACATATTGTCTTAGTACCGCTACGCTGCCTCATGTAAGTGAAATTGCAAATGCCAGGTAAGTCTGCAGCGACGAGAGCGCTTCTATATTACCCGCGAGTACATATTTTATGACCGTGGTATTAGATGGCCCGGGAATAGATATTAACTGCACCGCGGCCACTTTTAGCCTTGCATTATGTCTGGCGCGGGTAAAATGGATTCAATCTATATGTTTATATATGCAAGATGTGTTACGCCAAATGTTTGTAGCGTTTACTTATGTAACGTTTTCTGTACATTATCATCACCAGACTGCCGTAGTCCACTGCTAGATATAGGCCTCTCCAATGGCACGCCACTGAGCGCACGTGTTTTGTTTGGTATCACAAATGTATTATAGGTGTAATAATAAACCTTAGGTGTAATCATATATGATTACACCTAAGGTTTTGGTTTAAGCAGTCACGACTTCGTTGTTTAGAGTATCGAAGTTTATTATTAATGATTAAATAAAAACCTACTGTATTAAAACTGAAAACATAAAACGTGTAAAAATGTACTTCATCACTTCATAGTATAATACAAAGTCTTCTGTCTGTCTGTCCCTATGTATGCTTAAATCTTTAAAACTACGCAACGGATTTTGAAGCGTTTTTTTATAGATAGAGTGATTCAAGAGGAAGGTTTATATGTACCTATTGCACCCGTGCGAAGCCAGGGCGGCGGTTGTTAAATATAAAATAAGCCTAGTTGCAAAGTAATACCGCATTAGAAGACTTATTATAAATTTTTATGCGGAATCTTACTGATAGATTGACAGTCGGGAACCTTCCAAAGAGCGCTATTACTAAATAGTTCATTTCAATTTTTATTTGCAAATTGGCGATTGAACAGAGAGGCCATAAGTTTCTTCTGATTCTTATTATACACGTTCTATTTAGCAACAGACGTTCATCGCCAAAGATAAGCAATGTTTGCTTAGGTCTCCATTAGGATGGGTGACCGTTAGATGTGGCATTTACATCAGGATGCGCCCCTAGTTTGAAGGTTAAGCTACCGGTCCCGGTCCTTGTCTCAGGGCAAGAATCGTAAAGCTATGTTGAAGACCTTCGGGCGCTGTAAAAACTCCGACACCAAAGTTAGCCACACACTCAAACGATAGATATATATACTATACAACGATAGAGGTATACTATTCTTAATTAAACCTTTAAAAATGCATTAGCAGTTACCATTTAAATTGCGATGTAAGTGAAAGTCTGTAAGGTGCGCATAATTGATTAGACAGCTTAATGTTCACTTCTAAGCAGTTAAAGGTCAATTGGAAAGGTGAAAGACTTAACAATCGGTGAATTGTGGAGTGCTATTTTTAAACTATTGTTATTTACGTATCAACATGATATTTACGTAAACATTACATACATATTGAAATGTGGATTTCTTAAATTTAAAATTCTATTCTATTCTATAATTCTCTAATATTCTACCACATTCACACATCACCATCTAGTCCCAAAATAAGCAGAGCTTGTACAATGGGTACTAGATAATGGATAAACATACATATATACTTTACTTTTTTGTAAATACATACATATTATACATAGAAACACCCAGACTAAGACAAACCATGCACACAAATGTTTGACTTGAGCGGGAATCGAACCCTTAAAAATAACACTCTTATTACTCGTATTATTATTTTGAATTGCGAAGATGAAATAAAGCACATTTCTTTTATAAGCCTTTTTTAAAGTCTATTTTGCACTAGGAATAGATATTGTGACGTGAGAGACATCTCCTGCGCTAAGATTGTATCTTGTGTCGCAGGAGTCATTACAAACATTCAATAAATGGACACAAAATACGAACTCTAGGTCTCGTTCGGAGCACGAACCCACAACAGCTCAGCTCTAAACGGCGAGATGACCGCTACACTAACGTGTAGTCAATGAAAAAAAAAGCCTTTAACAGTAAAATTTCAACTCCTAACATTATTAAGGAACGCCGCCAATATATTATAGCCGTCAACACAATTAGATTCCATTGTGTCTCATTTACTGCTCTCAAAGCGTTAAGCTTAGCTTTCAGTCAAAATGAAATCTCCTAATTAGTAGGTACACAAATAGGCCAGTAATCTTTCAAATCGATATGTCTGAGCGCACCGTGGCCGATCGCAATATTCAAGAGGTGTAACAACCCCAATTAGCAACACATCATCGTTTGTGAATTCAAACGGACTTCAAACACTCCAAGAGATTATATTCTCGTGCTCTTTCTTTTGCGCTGGATAGAGGGAGAAAAGCTTACCCCTTTGGGACGATTACCACCTATTTGGAAAACATTTTAATTGGTTGTTTTGAGTGTGGACTTATAAGAGAAATATTCTATCGACTTAACCTTGTCAGATTATTTTTTTATCAAATACATTTATACATTTAAAATGAAGAATGCTTGGCTATTATCATATACATTATTATTATTATGAATGTGAGATTACTATTAAAGAACTATAATTAATTCTTTATTATTAAAGCACTTTGAGGCGGATAACAAGATATTATTAAATTATTTCATCATCATCCTCTTAGCGTTATCCCAGTTTTTAATCTGGGGTCCGCTTTCTAGTCTAACCGGATTTAGCTGAATATTCGGAGGTCAGACAGGCAGTCGCTCCGTGGAAAAGCTCCACGGAGCGACTGCCTGTCTGACCTCCGCAACCCGAAGAGATAGCGATATTCCATGGTTTAGACTAGTGTCAGTTAATTTAGAAGGTACTGACGCCCTGTAACGACTGTCAAAGATCTTCATGACAACCGGGACCGACGGCTTAACGTGCTCTCCGAGGCACGGGACAAGCGATAATTAACAATTCAATATGCACATAACTCCGAAAAGTCATTGGTGCGCGCCGTGGATTCGAACCCGATAAGGGTATCGGGTTCGAATCCACGGCGCGCACCAATGACTGCCATGCACAGGGGTGCATGGCAGTCTGTTGGTATATCCACTCGGCTATCGCTGCCTTTTCCATTATTAAATTATTTATTTAAGGATAATGTTGGCAACATATTTTAATTGAAAATATTTACTTTAATACCGTAATGTTATTGCTTTGATTTGTTTAGTAAAACGTTTCTATGTATAATAATGTATTAATCTAATTAAATAAAAATCTACCCCTACTTTAATATATAAATCCTTTCCTTTTCAGAAATAGTCGTAGCCGCTATGGAACGCTATGGAACGAAAATGGAAGTATAAAATGTCTAACAAGTGAGTAGTTTTAATTTATTATTTACTGTAGTGCCATTTCCCACTACCAAGCCTTTTGAAGTACTTTTACTTTGAGAAGTGTTCGTTTGTCGAGTGCTAAGTGCCGCCCAAGGAGCTATACTTGCTCCTTGGTGCCGCCTGTCATAGCGAGGTGACGTTTTAAGAAGTCCTGCGACGTCGCAGAGGTGTTGGCGTCTGTTGTTAAGTGTTGATGGACGACCGTGGTGTGTCATTGAAATTATAGATAGTAAATAGCTGATATGAAATGAGTGACAACATCATTAGTGGGAATGGTCAGTTGACTAGACTCTGTCTCTAAGAACACAATGTTTGTGAAATGTTTGTTCAATTATAAAGCTTTTTGACTCGTGATTGTTTTTCTCTTTGTGTCATTTATTAGCTGTAAGTATAATTTATAAAATGAGCTGATGATTACGAGTGGCGTCAAAAGTTTTAGATCAATGATTGGAAATCTGGCATTGGGATAGATAATTAATTTCAGTGTCTTAAGACGGCCTGTCTTGATTAAAATAGTTCAAACTGCCCGTCCTACATGTTAATTACTTTAATTATTATACAAGCAATAATGTCTTAACAAAGTGATCTAGCTCTATTACGCAATTATTTCAAACTGCAACACGCTGTTATAAAGACAAAATATATTGTTTATAAGTACCGCTCACTTAACTGCGACTAAATGTCCAATTTGTACAGTTTATCGCGACTGGTGTGTTATTTATTATCCTTTAAGCCGCCGCGAGGGAGACGTGCGGGAATAGCATGTAATGGTTCGTTTATCAAATATTACTGACCATTGGCAGATATTACGGAATAGCGAAGATAAAAGAAGTGGGGTTACACTTGCATTTTTGTGAAAGAAATGTTTATATTTTCATTTAAACCTTTATTCGCTTAAGACATGTTATTGACATGTTTTAAACATTTGTGAAAGTCAAAGTTTTAAAGTATTTTTGTACGCAAATATTTGATTAAACTGTGAGCACAATCTACTGTGACTGTAGGCATATTTTATTATACACCACAGAAATATCTAATCTAGCTGTGTGTATCGTGTGTAATCTATACAAAGAATGGAGGTGATAGAAACTTTTTGAGGCGAAAGTCTCTATTCAGGCGTAAGTACTGTTAATTTGACTAATTGTACGTGCAAAAAAATATCCCTCTGTCGTCCTTCCTGTCTGTGCGATATACTCAAATACAACAGGGTAGTTGTACAGTTTTCTCTTATTGATAGTGTTAATTCCTAAGAAAGGTTTAAGTGTATTTTTCACGCAATCGGAACAGCGAAGTCTAGTCAATAAATTAAATCCGAAAGAAGTTTAACTGGCTGTCTTGTAGTAGTTCCGTGAGGTGTATACTTCACGCAGATGGAACCGTGGCCGAAGTCTAGTGAATAAATAAAATCCAAAAGAGGTCTACCTGTCTATCGTGCTGTCTTGTATTAGTTCCGTGCTGTGGCCTAATCAAGTGGTTGTGCCGGTGCATAGCGGAGCGGTATCGATCTGCATGCATTACTTACTAGCCAAGTAGCCACTACTGACAACTTGCTCGCATTAATGCCACGGAAAATTACTGCCGCGATACCTTACCTACAAGTAGGGTTCAATTATGCCTTTGTAGTTGGTACTTCTTTTTACAAGGTACAATTACATTGTTGATATACGTAGTTTTTGTAACGTAATTATCAGAATAATTTAATGCTTTTTGACGTGCATTGGAGTCAAAATGTGCTACAAATAGCATACATAAATAAGATAAGCAAGGTGGGACAAAGGTTATAGAGCAGCAAGGTCTATATAAAATAACCTTAAGTTATAAACCATTATTTTTTTATAGACTCACGCCTGCATCCCCGAAGGGGTAGGCAAAGGTGTAATACTACACCCATATTTCGCCATGGTTTTTAGGTCCCACGTAATAGAGGGCGAAACCCTTATTACTTTATACTATACCACGCATGGGCACAACTTTAACATAGCAGGACTAGCAGACCATTTAAATAACTGCCGAAGTTGCTCTTATTACTGTAGGAAAGCAAGTCTAGTTTGAGCGAGATTATACAATCTACACTAATATTATAAAGAGGAAAAAATTTTATTTCTGTTTGTTTGTTTGTTTGCAATGAATAAACTCAAAAACCACTGGACTGATTTTAAAAATGTTTCATCTTTATAAAGCTACATTATCAGCGAGTAACATAGGCTATATATTTTTTTTTAAATAAAAAAGGGTCCGTTAGATATTTGGGTTTTTCGGGTACGCGAAGTAGTTCACTCAGGACGCGGGTGAAACCGCGGGAACCGGCTAGTAATGTATAAAAAGAATTGTGTGAATGGTATAGGTTGCAGGGGAAGACCTAGGTGAACGTTCTCTGACCAGATTGGAGACATCCTAAAACAGGACAGGTTAGAAGTACCCTGAGCAGAAGAGCATGATTGAGGAATCTGATGGGAGTGAATGAAACAAGAGAGATATTTCAGGATTGTTGCAAATGGCGTTCCGTAGTCTCTGCCTACCCCTCCGGGAAACAGGCGTGAGTCTATGTATGTATGTATATAAAACGAAGTAAGACACAAAGAAATATAAAAAAAACGGTTAACACAGTGCTACGTACCTCGTAGCCATGTCCTACGCTTCGTCTACGATGGATGCTACAGTAACCGCTACGACAGTTGCAGAAAAACACCATTTGGTTTACTTAGCTCTCCGTATTACGTCACAAACCCTTAAATCCTTTTAAAACTTTTTCCTACAGGATCAGTTGTGTTATTCCTTAACATTGAGCCTCCCCTTGTCCTTAGAGCGATAAACATTCGTCGCTAATGTGATGAGAGTCGTAAACTGAAGTTGGCAACAGGTCGCGAGTACCGTTGCCATGGCAACCGCCGGTGTTGTTAAACAACCTTGAAAGAAGAGAGGGCATTGCCCCAGTACCCCACCGACGGAACGTTTTGATTGTGTGCCGTCGGTGAGTAGCTGTGTGTGTTGGGGTAAGTGGAACAGAGTGGTAAAAGGAGGGCATGCCAAAATGTTGAATCTGTTTATTTTCTATGCTTAGTTAAAGTATAAATAAATAGATATTATTAGAATTTTTCTTTCCTCTTATTTTTTGATTCATTGCTTGCTGCAACTTTTGGATTTTCCAAAAGTTTACATATTGGGTTGCAGCCAATTAGTAGACAAAATAATAATATAATCAGGTCCTTCGATTGATTTTCTGCCATGGCCTACTCACAACAGAGACTATCCGAAGAAGAAAACTAGTCCAACGGGACGTCGTATTCAACATTACTATTATTAGATTTTTTAGATTAAATTCTAATATCACTAATCACGGATCCCGAGTTTCCATTGACAAATTTTTAATAGATAATCCGCCATAGCTTTTTCTCTATCAGGAAGTAATAACAATTTGTTATAATTATAATATTTGTTTACAATTAACAATATAATTAAATTAAATTTTAAAATAATAAAAAAAAACGAATTAATATATACAAGGGAAAATTCAAAAAATTAAAAATTAAAATTTAGAAGGCGTCATGAAACTCATCCGCATCGCAGTCAATTATTGGAAGCGTGCCCAGAAGACTGGCAGCATTGCCTCGTTGAATGGCTATACTTATTTTTTGAGCCAAATACGTGCCAGCCCTCTGGTCACGCGAGGCGTCTATAAGTCTCTTTGCGAGATCTCTAAAAAGTGATCGCGCACTTGGACCCCATGGCCCCAATGTTTCGACCCCAAACGGCTCAAATACATAATCTCCTATTAGATTTACATTTGCGCCGTTTGAGTGTCTCCGCTGTAGCAGCAGCAGCGCCCGCACAACCTGCTGTGCTGGGAAGATGAGATGTCGCAAGGGTATCGACACATGTTGCGTCCCATACCAAAGGCCTACCCAGCTTCCACGGCAGTAACGACATCCCATCTGGTCTTTTGCCATCGTCGCGTGCCAAGTCTTGAGGTTCAAGTTGGGCTGGAACGCCAGCGGTGGCAAGAGCACGGCGCAGTATGTCATTGAGGTTGGCGTGTCGAGAAATACGACCCGCGCTCCTGCTGCATGACAGGCCATGGTGACCAAGGCTATCGACAGCCTCTCCACAGTGACAACGATGCGGAGAGACACATGACGCACCTAAACGGAGGCAAGTAGCGAAGCGGAAGGTCGTATCGTCCAACATGGTACCTATATTGGACGATGGCAGTGCCTGAAGCCAGAGGCCCGATTCCCATTCTCCCACAGCCAGCAGGCGAGCACGCTCCGCAGCGTTGGACGATGTATTGAGAAGGTTTTCTCGTACCACGCTGCAAAGTGGCCCATCCCATTGCCTCTGGGAGGATAAGTTTCGGGGTAACTCAGTTCCTGGACAAGCATTTCTCCAAGCGTTCAAGGCATCGGTCTTACACGGCACTTCAGAATCAACCAGTGTGGGAGCTAACATTTTCCTAGTAAATTCTGCAGTGCTGTGGACCGATGACAAGAACGCTGGCAGGCTTACGTCGGTAATTTTGCGAACGCCGAGGCCACCCAAGCGCACAGGTAAGGACGCCTGTAGCCACACCCGGTTGTTCAGGGCCACATTCAAAATTTTACTTAGGGTACAATTTGTTTACTTCAATGATTGTGTATTCAGTCAAAGTTATATTTGGCGATAATTCATTTATTTCCATGTTCTTGCTGTTACCTGTTCCCGTAAATGTTTGTTCATTTTTAATATAGCCTCACATATGAAGTTTACAATTTTAATGAACACATGTAACAATGATAACGTAGGTAAAAACAATTAACTGCTCTGCTGACCAGTTAAAGAGAATAATTGGCGACATGTTCGCACTTGTCAAGCGGAAACACAACCAATTAACGCTGAATGTTTTATTACTATATAAAATCTCAGTAGCAGACGACTTTACTCAGTTTTGTAATTAATTTCGAGCATTTATTATTTTTGTTTTTTGGGTGGCAAATACTGCAGTAAATATTATTACTGTGAAGACAGAAATGCACATGTTAATATTATGTTACTTATATTTAGATGAAATTTACTCATATCTTTTTGTCCCCATGATCATTGCCTACCAAAAATTAGGAATGCCTTAAATATTCATCAATAGCAGATATACATTACATGTATCCAGTAAACAGTTAGAAAATGTCGAAAATCATTAAAATTCAAAGAGTCGTACAGACAGGTTAAAACCTATGAACTGATAGTAGCTCTATGAGAAGAACCTGTAAGAAATTAATGGTAAAAAACTGGAATAACGCTAAGAGGATGATGATGAATTATTGTAACAGCCTTGGCTTATCCCTACTAATATTAGGTATAAATGGGAAAATGTGTATGTATGTACCAATTTCACGCTAAACCGGCTGAACAATATTCTCTACTCATAAATGAGAAAGTATGTATAGAGATATATCGGACCATGGCTTTGACATTTGATTGTATACAAAGTGATGTTGTTGAGCATCTTTCGATAGATGAATTTCTCATGAATACTGACCAAGTGACTTCGCACCCTATATAGTTTCTGAACTCCTTACAATTATCAGGAGTACCTTAACGCAACTTGAGACTGAACGTTGTTGTTCCAGTCCTGTTAATGCGGAATCTTAATGCACCATAGCTTTGTAGTGGCAGACGGCTACAAGTAACACCTAGATGAAACATTATAAAAGCTATTCGCTATTGCGAGCCAGACTCGCTATGAAGGGTTCTGTAGTAAAATAATGGCTATGGCAAGTGGATACCTCCGCATACACTTACCATAGCCATTATCTTCGACTAACAATTAATAGTACTTGTATAAACGACAAACCTATAATTGCGGTTTTTAAGATGTGCTTTATTTCAAAAACTGCTGACTACATATAGTTCAAAGCAATTTTCTTTTAAAGTTTTTATTACGATCTACAGCATAATTATATTTTTTAGATTTGTTCCTCTCTTAATTTAAAAGTTAGAGGGACCCACACACCCATTTTACCACTTCGGAACCGTATATCTTTCAAACGATTGACTTTGAGTAACAATGATTTTAGGAACCTCAAAGTAATTTTCAAAGACCCACTTTCCACATCAGTTCCATGTATGAAGAGCCCCCCTTAATATTCAATATTTTTTATTTTCTATAACATCGTATAGCGGTTCACAGAATACATATCTACCTAACAATTTTCAAATGTGTAAACTGAATAGTTTCGGCATAAAGTGGCTGTGACATACGGATAAACTGGCAGACATAGCGCGTCTATGAGGATTCCATGTTCAGCGGTTTTTGACTACGGAACTCTAAAAATACTGTTTACAGAAATATTTTAAACACTTCTTGAGGTTATATTTATTATTAGTCCCTATGAACAGAATTATGACTAAAATTACTATCGAACGATGAAGGAGTTTTGTATTACCCCAAATTTAAAGTGAGCAAAGCCGTGGGTAAAAGCTAGTTATTTTATAAAGGTGACAAATTAACGATGTAGTAATCAGGGATAAATAACGCTTCTTCTAAATTTATCGAAGTTCGAGACCTACCATCGATATTTGAATGTCTGTAAATTCCGCGCTAGGTAGAATTTATTCCTAGTCCGGTAGTAGTCTTTAAATCTAGTAAACATTAACAAAATAAACTAAATACTACAAAATTTTATTCTGTGTATAACTGTATACACGATAAACCCTCTTCATCTCATACAATCACTCGCATCATTGGTTCTCCATGTGTTTAACTATTATGAAATATGTCTTCTATCTTTAAAAAAAATTGAATACATTTAAGCCATTAAGGATTAAATCATTACAAACTTTCACTCAATTTTGGTATATTTTTATTCTTTATTCATAAACATTTTTTACATTGTGTTTGAAATAATATGGACATGCTTATAAAACGCGTCAGTCATTGGACACCCAGGTTGACGAGCCTAAATAGAGAAAAGCCAAAAAGAAACAGAAATTGCCACTCAATACAATTCCCAGGAAAACTAGATTTGCCCAGGCGATGAAAGTCTGACTTTGTTCAGTTCAACTTAACTACTTTATAAACGTCGCCGACTCCATTGATGCACCACATTAGCTTCGCGAGAAAAAAACTAGCGGCAGGATATGGTGCAGACGTCAAGTCAACTACATTGGGTCGCTTAAATCAAAGCAATATTCACTAACATTAAAGCAATATTTAGATTTAGAATGTTGACTTGTATTTCGCAAAAAGAATGATTCAATTTCAAAGCAAAAGTCAGTTGAACCGTCATTTTATTACATAAAACCAACATCAAATTGAGATTGGAATTGATCTTTAATCACATTTCAGAAGAACGACATAAATATTGTCTAAGCTCTTTCGCGATTACACCACTGACGTGTACACGCTCCGAAAATGTGGTTTAGCTAGAGAAATTTTTAATACAGCGAGTTTCTTTATATTGTCAGCACATGATATTTTTTTATTTATCTACTTTCAACGATCATAATTATACTAACAATTAAAAGCGTTCATCATCTAATATTCTCTTTCAACGACGTGGTAATTTTCACACACTAGCTTCAACATCTTCTAATATTCAATAAACTCCCATATTAATAATTCTTCAAAATAGTGAAAATAACTACTATCGAGTTCACATTGAGAACCTTGTCTAAAACTGTGTATAAAAACATCTTTGTCTATAT
Organism: Euclidia mi; assembly: GCA_944739405.2. Classification (NCBI taxonomy): domain Eukaryota; kingdom Metazoa; phylum Arthropoda; class Insecta; order Lepidoptera; family Erebidae; genus Euclidia; species Euclidia mi. The sequence goes on along the minus strand of OX123190.2, from coordinate 3,357,031 downwards.
TACACGAATGTCTACGTAAATATTTCCAGACCAAAACCATCAAAGGTTACACTTGTTAATATAAAATCGATAGGACAATATGAATAAGAGCCCTCACAAAGGTTTCGCACAACATGAGTTTATTTCATTCACAACCCTTTCATCGCTATAAGCTTGTGTGTCGTTAAGCCCCAATTTGTCAATAGAATCCGCGCCACCACGCAACCGTGCCACCACGCAACCGCGCCACCGCGCGGGTGAGCGATACTTGGCCAGATATTAATATCGTCAAGCCTTCGATTCAAGAGTGGACAACTTTCCGCCAGTGGCACCAAACGTTTTAAGTCTTCTGGGGTCCGCACATTTTTTACCAAATGAATCCACACTGTAAGGGTTGTGTCATCCAACAGAGCCCTCTGTCGTTAGTGATTGCACCCACGTACCTAGTAATTACGCACCACTCACCAAGCGCACAGCACTGCCCTTTGATTGATTCCGATATCATGAGAACCACTGATTTAGTGAGTGATTATGTGGCTAGTGTGCTGGTACGCGTTTCAATGGTTAGTATTTTCGAGTTGGTTGATTAGTAATAATTCAGAATTAATACTTCTAGCCAAAACATAGGAGTATCGGCAACGAGCTTCTATTTAAAATGGTATTTTACTTAAACCTTCTCGTTTAATCTTTGTAAGATGTGAAATATACAAAAATTTACACCCAGCATCCTTACCTTACCTTTTGATTCAAGATCAAAAGCTTCAAGTGATTATATGATTCCTAATAGGACTACTCATTGGGTAATGGCTGAAGTTCTCAAAGGTAACTTCTTCAGGCAACATAGCATCGTCTTATTAATCAATATAAACAGAATAAATATTTTTACGCAGACAGTAATTTCTCTGTAATGCGAGTAGGTCTCAACAAGACTCACCCACGCACATGTCGACACACCTGACAACCATCTTTTATTTGCCGATCTTTCCACTCGTCGACATTGCCTACATACCAAATTTAAATTTTATTACGCATGGTTAAGGCTTCTTTTGTATTATCAGGTAGAAATACTATTACTTATCGGTCGTCACAACACAGACGATGTTTTGTAAACACCGCGGCAACTTGACGCTTCGATTCTTTGTTATGTTAAGTTAAATTCACCCTTGATCGGATAACAATAGGGTCTTTGTTGTCGTGGCAAGCTTTGAAAATGTCTAAGTAGTGATAAATACTGAAGAAATGTAAGGAAAAGCTCATTGTTTGCGTTGTGAGCTTGTTTTCTTATTACAATAGATAAGTAATAAGAATTTTGTTTACTTGGACAGAGTTTTCTTTTATTCTGAAATCAATAACACCTGGTCGTATGAAGTAGTTGCTTAAGTACCTTCTCAATTTTTTCTCAAAACAGATATTTTTCCTTCATCCAGTTTTTTTTCGTGTTCATGAATATTTGTAAATATTTTTTATATATACCGGGTATACATCATTCTATTGCGGGAGCAGCCTTGAAAACGCCATATGGTGAAAAGGATGATCTGATAAAAAAAAATTGTAAGCCCTCCTGGTTATAGGCTGTGGGCATTGTTACGTGCTACGCGTTGCTACGAAATTATGGTAGCTACTTGTGTAGTTGATTCTTGGGACCCCGCGCACTATGCGGTAAGCCGGAATGCGGCCAGCTGTGCGGCTGACCGCTATCACAGATTTGTACGAGAAAGTAGTTTTTATTCGCCCTGCGATGCGGTTGTTGCTCTGGTTGTTCTGAGCGCTGCGGCCTGAAGGACGGTTGCCATACACACTATGCGGATAGTGCTAGTTTGCGGTAGCCCGCCATTGCCGGTGAACATTTTACTGATACTAAGCACCTACGTACTATGCGGTCCAGAATGCGTGTCCTGTGGTTAGCCGGACGGCTGGCCGCATTCCAGCTAACCGCGTAGTGCGTAGGAGCCCTTAAAGTTTCAAAAGTCGTTATACAAACACCGATATCACACCATCCATTGATTTTTCACTTTGACGTAATTATATAAGTAATATTTATACAAAATATAGAGGCCTTAATTTGAAGAAATTTTATGTGTTCTTTGATTTAGAGATTCAGTGATACCATGATATTATAGTTGTTCGGCGGATTGGCGAATCGATTACGAATGGACGATTATATTAACGGATATTATATGAATGCCTTCATCGTACTGAATATGCGTCTTTTAGTCAACTGTTTGTCGCTACAAGTTGATATTTGCAGTTAAGGATCGTATACGCCATGGCCATGCAGCATTATACCTCCATGGTCATAGCAGATCATTTTCAACTGACTTGACAATTGACTGCACGGTTGGCATTGTGGTTTAAGAGGCCGCCTCGCCACTTCGTACTGCGCCGAGTGTTGTGGGTTCGATCCCCACACGAGATAATACTTTGTGTGATCCATAAATTGTTGTTTCGAGTCTGGGTGTTCATTGTGTTCGTTAGTTGTATGTTTGTAAAAGTCCCCCGCGACACAGGATTTATTCCTAGTGGGGGCGTTGTCATTTTTAAAAAGAAAAATAAGAAAAGAACTGCACTGTTAAGTCAATGCTTCTATTTAAATCATGTTCTCGTTAAAATAACAAGTCAACTTTTAGATACAAATCTCGACGGGTATTTTATACGGCAGCTTTGGCGAACAAGCCAACTTTCACTTGGCTGGTTTTCCATTTATAGCGTTGCATAAAAAATACAAAATATGTAGCGCTTGAAGTATCGCTCTCATGAAATCAGTGAGTGCCGTGATGGACGCTGCATATTGGCGCTCGCTAATTGCCTCCATCAGCCGACCCGGCTCCATTTAACAAGCAAATAACAGCTCGCACATATTGATACTTCAAACTGCTATTACTATTCGTAAATCAATATTTTCAGTCCATTCCGCTTTTAATAAAAACCACTCAGCCGGCTTTACTAAATACCAATGTGCAAAATATTCCAATATTCTGATTGGTCGAACGAAATATGTTGTTACAATTTATTTGTTTTTGAGCGACCAATCCGAGTCCGTTATTTTTCAGTTAATATTTGCAGCGCACAAATAGTGAATCGTGTTATTAAAATAGTCTCTTTGTGCGAGGCTTGTAACATAAGCCTTCCCTGAAAATGTATTACTGGAAATATTTTCCATACATTTTAAGTATAATGGATTTCCAGGTTTAATTTTAATTAAGATAAAATTCATTAAGCTTTATAGCGCTCCATCCACTTTTTAAGGTTCCGTAGCCAAAAATGGCAAAAAACGGAACCCTTATAGATTTGTCATGTCTGTATATCATAGCCTAGTATGACATAGCCATTTTATTCCGAAAATAGAGACTTTAAAATTAGTTAGTACATGTATCCTGTAAACCGCTTTACGATTTTTGTATAAATGTCGCAGGTATTTAGTCAAAAACGTGATATTATAATTTCACTAGTGAAATTATAATTACACAGATTATAGACAATAATTAACGACCGATTCGTATAGTGTCACGGGCTCTTTTCAGTGATATTATAATTTCACTAATCCGCAATAGTGATATTGTAATAAAACTAGGTCCGCAATAGGGATATTATAAGAAACCGTTATGTTTGTGGTGGGATACCCGCGTGGTCTGATTGGTCAATTGACTTAATCAGTCACAAAACTTACGAATGTACTACAGTGACCAATCTGATAAAACGAAAAAATCAGAACTTTGGCGAAGTTTATGAGGCTAAGTTGACGGAGCCCTGCTACGCAGGACCCTTATATTTACGTTCAGGGTCACAAGAGAACCTAACATAACCTATTAAGGTGGTTGGTTTTCAAAAACCTGTCTCTTACTTCCTAACTGTATGTTTAATACAGCTGGTAACGAAAACGGACCAATCAGCGATGGCTCTGATAATCTAACGGCTTTCTTAGACCAATGTTATTGTCAACTGCCTTACAATTTCACTGTTTTGGTCTAGTGAAATTATAATGTTACTGAAACTAGCCCGTTAAATTGTAAGTAATACAAACAATTGACTATAATCTGTGTAATTATAATGTCACTAGTGAAATTATAATATCAGGTTTTTGACTAAGTACCTGCGACATAAACATGAAAAAGAAATGAAAATTAGAGGGAGCTCCATAATGGTAAGGACACAAAAAAAACATTCTTATCGGTCATACACTTACGAGGTTTCTAACTGTTAGTTACATGCGGGGTTGCTAAAACCATGGATTCTCAAAGTCAATCGTTTGAAAGATGCATGCCTGTCCAACTCACTTTTGATTTAATTATTGAACTAACCAAATATAACAAAATATTATACTATAATAAAATAGTAACTATTCTAATAGTTTTAGTGTTATACTTAAGAGTTGTGAGCGTCAGCTACTCCAGTAGCGGCGGGGCTAGGAGTGACAGCATATGAACTATGACATCTAATCTCCTGTGTTCAATCCAGCTAACGATTATTTTATCAGCACAAATTATAAAAAGAACCCATCTCATGAAGTTTAGAATTGTATAAAATACTTCAAGATTTATTTTCATCAATTTGCATATGCTGTCACTGCTGTAACTCCAAGCTCCACCGCGGGTGCGGCAACTGACGCTCATTTTGCTTACTAGTAAACATTAATCAACTGCTACAAATTAAATTCATCATGTATAAAAAACATATGAAAAAAAATTTAGAAGTTTGTATGGGACTTTGTTCAATATGCGTCGTAGGGAACTGAAAGTTGGTATACATACTCGCTCTTTGTAATACATAAAATAACTCGGCCCCCAGTCCCCTTAAATTAAAGGAGATTAGTGTTACGCCGAAATTAAAGCGAACGTAGCTGCGGGCAAAAGCTAGTTTTCAATATATTACACGTTAAAAACGCCTTAAAAAGCATTAGATTTTGTTACATTTGGAAAATCTTAGCGCATAAACAAACATATTTAAATACCGTCTTTGTAAGAGATACGGACGGTGCAACAAACCAATATTCCAGGGAGAGGTATTTCCGTTTGACAGGGTTCCTGGGAATCTTTAGCTGTAGTTATTTCTCTGAAGGTACAGGTTGCTATTGGAGAGGCATCACTCGAATAACTGTCCGTCGAACAACAACTGTGAATATACAAGGAAATCGTCACAGTGCATTTCAAAGGGAAGGCTATCTCCTTACTTTCTGATATTTGTACCTTGCAGCAAGTCTCGCAGTTTCGTAAGTGAAGGATAAATAAACTTGATGCCAAAGACATCAAAAGATTTACCAAGATAAGTATTTATATTACTTACTTTATGATATTTTATTCAGTGCGTTTCAATTTGTACGAAAGAAGTTTGAATATAATATGTAGGTATATTTCGTAATGTAGGTTTATTTTAGTGTTTGTAGAGTTTCTAAACCTAATCAGACCTTGCTACAGATAGATAACCATCACTCACCTTCTATTGGCCAGTTATCACTTAATGTCACTTTACCTTCAATGAGACCTCAACACTCTCCCAAATATGTATACTATAGGGCGGACTATGAACTCATTAAAAATGAAATGAATAAAATTGAATGGATAACCACACTACAAAATCTATCTGCTGAGGAATCCGTAGATAGTCCGTATCCGTAGATCCGTAGATAGATCCGTGTATTGAACATACGGTATTATTAAAAAGCATGTTACTCTAACTTCCCGGTGTGGTTTTCTTCCTCCCTCATTTAAATATTTAAATCAAAGAAAAAAGCGTGGTCCAGATGGAAAAAATGTAGAAATATATCAGACTACGAAGTATTCTCTTTATACAGAACCAGGTTTTCAAAAGAATCTGATAAATGTTTGTGTGCATATGTTAGGAGTCTTGAGGACAGTATTCCCAAAAATGTAAAAGATTTTTGGTCATATATCGCAAACCACCGTGGCAAGTCTAGCATATCTGCCCAAATGTATTATGGTGATAAGGTATCCAACGATCCTACCACCATTTGCAATCTCAAGGCCAATTTTCGTATTTAACAGACACTGACACTGAATTTTGACTGAACTGCGATTTAATTTTGAATTGATTCACAATTGGTATTCTGCTCCACTTAATCTCCTCACAGTATAATTTCGATATAATCAATTTATAATCTCTTGTTAATCTCAGAGGTAATGTCAGAAACTCAAAAACAAAAACATGAATTTTGCCATTGTATGGGAAAATACATGAATAGGAATGGTTATCGGATGCCAATACGTTTCCATGCCAAATTAAAATTAATATACAACTAAGTAATAAAATTTCGGTAAGTAAATATACTGGTTCCTTGGATCGTGTGAATTATTTTCAATAGGTATTCAATAATTTTAGATGAAAATAGAACATTATAAAAATATGGGTGTTTTGACTATGCCCCAAAATTACCCCACGCATCACGCAACGAACGAAACGTCAAAATGTCAATTTTATATTTTGAGTGGAGCTTATAGTAATATGGTCTAAGGTTTTGAATTTTTGATTTGCGCGAAACTTGTTTATTATTTATTTTTAAAAGTTTGAAATAACTTTTGAGATGTCGCTTAAATTACTATTAAGTACCTACATAGTTCAGTTATATTATGTACGATGGTATCATTGTGCAAAAACTAGAAATACCTTACCTGCTCTACTAATAATTAGCAGAATACCGTTCACACTAGTTCACACTTGGTTCAACTTTCGATGTAGTCCCGATCTCATTCAAGTGTCAGTTAAGTTACGAGAATACCATTTATGACGCCGAGACTAGATCGATATTGGAATTTGAACAAATATAATTACCAGAATTGGCCTTCTCTTCTCAAACTTTTTTCAGTCTGTGTATGAGGCTTCAACTCTTACTAAGTGGAATCCGGCTACTGCTCAACGTTATGATAATGACACATGTTTGAACAGCCTACATTTTAACCTTCCACATATACGCAATCAACTACTGAGCCTCGACATAACAAAGGGGCCAGGGCTGGACGGCTTGCCTCCCATCTTTCTCAAGCAAACAGCCAAGTCGATATGTATACCCTTACACATTATTTTTAATAAATGCTTAGGTAATGGGCTATTTTCTACTATTTGGAAGAAGGCAAATATTATACCAATCCATAAAGATGGCCCGAAACAGAACGTAGAGAACTACAGACCTATTTCCCTACTATGTACTCTGGCGAAGGTATTTGAAAAACTTGTGCATCAACTAATAAATCCATACGTTCAAAAGCATTTGATAAAGGAACAGCATGGTTTTTTAAAAAGGAAATCAACCGTCACTAACATGCTGATTTTTACTGAACACCTATTTAATAATATGGACAGAGGTATTCAAACTTACGTAGTTTACACCGATTAAAAAAAAAGCATTTGACAGAGTTGATCTTGAAATATTATAAAATAAAATGTCTTATAATTGCATTAGAGGGAACTTACTGCGCTGGTGCTGTTCTTATATAACAAACCGCAATCAAACTGTTGTATGTAATGGCTATCATTCAGGATCGTTTCTTGCAACTTCGGACGTCCCACAAGGTTCGATACTTGGCCCGTTATTATTCACTATTTACATCAATGATATCAGTACATGCTTTCATCATAGTAATTTTTTACTTTACGCTGATGATCTAAAAGTTTTTTAAAAAGTTAGTACCATTGATGACTGTATTAATCTTCAGATGGACCTGGACAGACTATTGCAATATAAATAAACTTAAACTAAGCTTAGCAAAATGCAAATACATAAATTTTACGAAAAATTAACGAATTGTAAATTATAATTACACACTATGTAATCTATTGTATGTAACAAACGTTTTGGATCTAGGCATTATTTTAGACGGTAAGCTCCATTTAAATTTACATATTGATAAAATAGTAAGTAAGGCCTTGAAAACTTTATCATGAGAGCCACGTCGGATTTTAAACGACCGGCTATATACATTTGTTTAAAACCTTGGTACGCTTGCAGGTGGAATATGCTAGTGTGGTTTGGGATCTCTTTTATGATAAATATAATAATATAATCGAAAGAGTGCAGCGCAAGTATATAAAGTCGATGCATTATAGATGTCGTTTAAAGCATCTCCGCTATGAGGAGTCTTTGAGAAAATTCAACTTACTGAGATTAAAGTCGAGGCGAATGTTGTTAAAGGGAATAACTCTTTACGGGCTGGTACACAATCAATTTGACTGCCCTGACGTTATTAATAGTATTTGTTATCTTGTACCCAAAACTGTGATAAAAAGAGCATCTCGTACATATCCGCTTTTTGCCACAACCACTAGTCGTACTAATGCAGGTGAACGAGCGCCCCTTCGAGAACTAGTCTCGATATACAATAAAAAATTAATTGAAGTTGATATTTTTGCTTTGTGTAAGCGTAAATATAGGTAACAATTGTATGAAAAGTTATTTGTAGAGGATAGAAGTATCACGTGAATATACAGTTAAATTAGTTATTACAAATTATATCACAGCAAGTAAGTTTTAGATGCACTAAGGATAACGAACTTGTACAATTTTAACTTCACCGTACGTTTAAAGTAATCTGTGAAAACGTCGTGGATTATATACAATAACCCACATGTACTACAAAACTTAATTGTAATATAAATTATGTAATTGTTTGTTTTCCGAAATAAATCAATAAATATATTTATAATTGAATAAATAAACTATACTTACATTAAATATTTTTATAACATAAACTAGTTTATAAAATAATCGACCCATCGATGGTTAAATAGTATTCCAAAATGAAAAGTAGCTTGTACATTAAAGGAAACTTAGCATTATATAAGCATCTTAATTCAATTAAAGGATGCATTCTATTACGAAATGGCCTAATTATAACATGATGACGTTGTATATAGTGTTAAATAGAAAGAAAAGTATTTGACTCATGTCTAGTTCCTATGCTACACATTCTGGTGCTGATACACCTAAGCATTCACTTATAACAGAACCGCCGTATTTTTTTTTGTCGAACGGAACAACGAACAGAACTGAACATTGCTACGAATATTTTCAGGATCTTTCTAGCAAACACTCTAATCATATTTACTGTCGATTCGCTAGACTTCTGCCCAGAACGTTCGTAAGTATGAACGTTCGTATTGCTCACAGCATACCATGGCCTTGTCGAATCCCTTTCTCGATATGGGATTGTATTTTGGGGCAACTCGGTAGACAAGGATATAGCGTTCAAACTCCAAAAGCGGTGTATTAGAGCAATGTTTGGACTACAAGTGACAAACAGCTGCAAGCTATACTTTTTAAATAATAAAATTCTAACACTACCATCTCTATACATCTACGAAACAGCTGTGATTGAAAAAAAAAATCCAGATCTTTTAAGCAAACTATCAGATGTCACTATTCGTAGCAGCCGTGATAACCATAGGTTGTGTATGCACACCGCTGAGATTGCACTTTTGAATAGGAGCATTTTCTGCATGGCACCCAAAATATAAGGTACCCAATACATTTAAGAATCTTATTGTAAATTTTTTAAGCGTAATTTAAGGAATCTTTTATTGCATAAATGCTATTATAATGTCAATGATTTTTTATGTGACAAATTTACTTAATTTTAATTTTCTTTATACTATTAAATAATTTAAATGACAAAACAGGATCTAATATAATTGACATTATTTTTATATTTAATTATTTGACATTTCTAATTAATTATATTTTAGTTTACTGAATGGATTTAATTAAGTAGATTTAAATAGTAATAAACGCATTCCTAATTGAGATGGACATCATTATATTAGATCCAGAACACCGCATAGGTATGTATTTATATAAATTTGCATGTCTAGACAGACAGAACATGTTGAAACGAAAAATACTGTAACACCTGATTGTACACATGTTGAGACGAATAAATTCATAGAAACTTTTAAACACTCGCGTTGCATGTTTAACCCTAGAAAGATAATCTACGTCCGCGAGACGTATCATGAAATTAAATTTCGTTGTAGTTTTTTTATTATTAATCGGAGCGCGCTAGCTGCGCGAGTCAACTCAGTCGGTGGCCGGAGCTCGCGCTAAGCAGCAGTGGCGCCACGGTAAGTACGTTCAAATAAAAGATATACCTATGTCGTACGTCCGCGAGACGTATGATTATCTTTAATGCAACTTTTGCAATCATTTGATCTGATTGTTTATTGTTATTTACACTTATTTATTATTATTTTTAGGTATTAATTATTATTATATTATAATGGCAAACCGAATGGTGTTGGATAGTTCTCAAATTGAGAACTTTCTATATCAAAATGCCGTAAGAACTTTATGAAGAAACTTAGTACAGATCTCACTTTGCCTTGGATGGAAAAAAGGTTACAGATGCCAACTCTGAAAAGAACTGTGCGGTAAAATATAGAGGAATTGTTGCCTAATCCTAATGAAAACAGTAGCCAGCCTCAGCAAGAAGGGCCACCTGTAAAACAAAAGAGATATTGTTCGTACTGTCCTTCTAAACTCCGTAGGATGTCTAAATTATCATGCGTGAAGTGCAAAAATCCCGTGAGTGGAGAACACAACAGACTTGTGTGCCATAAGTGTATTTTATAACCTATACCAGATTATTGTAGTAGGTATTGTTTACGTTAATTTAAGTGTAAAAGTACAAAATATGAAAATATAAAGACTGAAAATGGTTTAAAATGTTCCTATTGAAGACAAGTTAAGTTTTTGTTAATTTGTAAAGAAGTATCCGATTTTTGTTTGTAATTTGTCAATTAAACTTTATTATTGCTATTTTATCGTTTTATTTCCATAAATATAATGCAAACAATTATTTCAACCTTTAAAGCACTATAATACATCCATAGGCCTACTAAAAAATCTTAATTAACTAAGGTACGTCTGACAGACGTATGATTATCTTTTACGCTAGTTGCTATATGATTATCTTTCTAGGGTTAAGAATATATATCTATACGGAAATTAACGCGAACATGCATTAGGTATTTACATACCTTATTTTTGCTTGACGTTTCGAGACGGTTGCACGTCCCGTGGTCGGAGCAAAGTTAAAAAACTACTCCATTCCGACCGTATTTACACCAGTGGCCAAAGTATACAACATGGTGGGCACACCAAAGGATGTTCAACCGCTACAAACCCCAGGTGTCTATTATTTTGGTGTAAATTATTTTCAATAGGTATTCAATAATTTTAGATGAAAATAGAACATTATAAAAATATGGGTGTTTTGACTATGCCCCAAAATTACCCCACGCATCACGCAACGAACGAAACGTCAAAATGTCAATTTTATATTTTGAGTGGAGCTTATAGTAATATGGTCTAAGGTTTTGAATTTTTGATTTGCGCGAAACTTGTTTATTATTTATTTTTAAAAGTTTGAAATAACTTTTGAGATGTCGCTTAAATTACTATTAAGTACCTACATAGTTCAGTTATATTATGTACGATGGTATCATTGTGCAAAAACTAGAAATACCTTACCTGCTCTACTAATAATTAGCAGAATACCGTTCACACTAGTTCACACTAGTTCACACTTGGTTCAACTTTCGATGTAGTCCCGATCTCATTCAAGTGTCAGTTAAGTTACGAGAATACCATTTATGACGCCGAGACTAGATCGATATTGGAATTTGAACAAATATAATTACCAGAATTGGCCATCTCTTCTCAAACTTTTTTCAGTCTGTGTATGAGGCTTCAACTCTTACTAAGTGGAATCCGGCTACTGCTCAACGTTATGATAATGACACATGTTTGAACAGCCTACATTTTAACCTTCCACATATACGCAATCAACTACTGAGCCTCGACATAACAAAGGGGCCAGGGCTGGACGGCTTGCCTCCCATCTTTCTCAAGCAAACAGCCAAGTCGATATGTATACCCTTACACATTATTTTTAATAAATGCTTAGGTAATGGGCTATTTTCTACTATTTGGAAGAAGGCAAATATTATACCAATCCATAAAGATGGCCCGAAACAGAACGTAGAGAACTACAGACCTATTTCCCTACTATGTACTCTGGCGAAGGTATTTGAAAAACTTGTGCATCAACTAATAAATCCATACGTTCAAAAGCATTTGATAAAGGAACAGCATGGTTTTTTAAAAAGGAAATCAACCGTCACTAACATGCTGATTTTTACTGAACACCTATTTAATAATATGGACAGAGGTATTCAAACTTACGTAGTTTACACCGATTAAAAAAAAAGCATTTGACAGAGTTGATCTTGAAATATTATAAAATAAAATGTCTTATAATTGCATTAGAGGGAACTTACTGCGCTGGTGCTGTTCTTATATAACAAACCGCAATCAAACTGTTGTATGTAATGGCTATCATTCAGGATCGTTTCTTGCAACTTCGGACGTCCCACAAGGTTCGATACTTGGCCCGTTATTATTCACTATTTACATCAATGATATCAGTACATGCTTTCATCATAGTAATTTTTTACTTTACGCTGATGATCTAAAAGTTTTTTAAAAAGTTAGTACCATTGATGACTGTATTAATCTTCAGATGGACCTGGACAGACTATTGCAATATAAATAAACTTAAACTAAGCTTAGCAAAATGCAAATACATAAATTTTACGAAAAATTAACGAATTGTAAATTATAATTACACACTATGTAATCTATTGTATGTAACAAACGTTTTGGATCTAGGCATTATTTTAGACGGTAAGCTCCATTTAAATTTACATATTGATAAAATAGTAAGTAAGGCCTTGAAAACTTTATCATGAGAGCCACGTCGGATTTTAAACGACCGGCTATATACATTTGTTTAAAACCTTGGTACGCTCGCAGGTGGAATATGCTAGTGTGGTTTGGGATCTCTTTTATGATAAATATAATAATATAATCGAAAGAGTGCAGCGTAAGTATATAAAGTCGATGCATTATAGATGTCGTTTAAAGCATCTCCGCTATGAGGAGTCTTTGAGAAAATTCAACTTACTGAGATTAAAGTCGAGGCGAATGTTGTTAAAGGGAATAACTCTTTACGGGCTGGTACACAATCAATTTGACTGCCCTGACGTTATTAATAGTATTTGTTATCTTGTACCCAAAACTGTGATAAAAAGAGCATCTCGTACATATCCGCTTTTTGCCACAACCACTAGTCGTACTAATGCAGGTGAACGAGCGCCAATTCGACAACTAGTCTCGATATACAATAAAAAATTAATTGAAGTTGATATTTTTGCTTTGTGTAAGCGTAAATATAGGTAACAATTGTATGAAAAGTTATTTGTAGAGGATAGAAGTATCACGTGAATATACAGTTAAATTAGTTATTACAAATTATATCACAGCAAGTAAGTTTTAGATGCACTAAGGATAACGAACTTGTACAATTTTAACTTCACCGTACGTTTAAAGTAATCTGTGAAAACGTCGTGGATTATATACAATAACCCACATGTACTACAAAACTTAATTGTAATATAAATTATGTAATTGTTTGTTTTCCGAAATAAATCAATAAATATATTTATAATTGAATAAATAAACTATACTTACATTAAATATTTTTATAACATAAACTAGTTTATAAAATAATCGACCCGTCGATGGTTAAATAGTATTCCAAAATGAAAAGTAACTTGTACATTAAAGGAAACTTAGCATTATATAAGCATCTTAATTCAATTAAAGGATGCATTCTATTACGAAATGGCCTAATTATAACATGATGACGTTGTATATAGTGTTAAATAGAAAGAAAAGTATTTGACTCATGTCTAGTTCCTATGCTACACATTCTGGTGCTGATACACCTAAGCATTCACTTATAACAGAACCGCCGTATTTTTTTTTGTCGAACGGAACAACGAACAGAACTGAACATTGCTACGAATATTTTCAGGATCTTTCTAGCAAACACTCTAATCATATTTACTGTCGATTCGCTAGACTTCTGCCCAGAACGTTCGTAAGTATGAACGTTCGTATTGCTCACAGCATACCATGGCCTTGTCGAATCCCTTTTTCGATATGGGATTGTATTTTGGGGCAACTCGGTAGACAAGGATATAGCGTTCAAACTCCAAAAGCGGTGTATTAGAGCAATGTTTGGACTACAAGTGACAAACAGCTGCAAGCTATACTTTTTAAATAATAAAATTCTAACACTACCATCTCTATACATCTACGAAACAGCTGTGATTGAAAAAAAAATCCAGATCTTTTAAGCAAACTATCAGATGTCACTATTCGTAGCAGCCGTGATAACCATAGGTTGTGTATGCACACCGCTGAGATTGCACTTTTGAATAGGAGCATTTTCTGCATGGCACCCAAAATATAAGGTACCCAATACATTTAAGAATCTTATTGTAAATTTTTTAAGCGTAATTTAAGGAATCTTTTATTGCATAAATGCTATTATAATGTCAATGATTTTTTATGTGACAAATTTACTTAATTTTAATTTTCTTTATACTATTAAATAATTTAAATGACAAAACAGGATCTAATATAATTGACATTATTTTTATATTTAATTATTTGACATTTCTAATTAATTATATTTTAGTTTACTGAATGGATTTAATTAAGTAGATTTAAATAGTAATAAACGCATTCCTAATTGAGATGGACATCATTATATTAGATCCAGAACACCGCATAGGTATGTATTTATATAAATTTGCATGTCTAGACAGACAGAACATGTTGAAACGAAAAATACTGTAACACCTGATTGTACACATGTTGAGACGAATAAATTCATAGAAACTTTTAAACACTCGCGTTGCATGTTTAACCCTAGAAAGATAATCTACGTCCGCGAGACGTATCATGAAATTAAATTTCGTTGTAGTTTTTTTATTATTAATCGGAGCGCGCTAGCTGCGCGAGTCAACTCAGTCGGTGGCCGGAGCTCGCGCTAAGCAGCAGTGGCGCCACGGTAAGTACGTTCAAATAAAAGATATACCTATGTCGTACGTCCGCGAGACGTATGATTATCTTTAATGCAACTTTTGCAATCATTTGATCTGATTGTTTATTGTTATTTACACTTATTTATTATTATTTTTAGGTATTAATTATTATTATATTATAATGGCAAACCGAATGGTGTTGGATAGTTCTCAAATTGAGAACTTTCTATATCAAAATGCCGTAAGAACTTTATGAAGAAACTTAGTACAGATCTCACTTTGCCTTGGATGGAAAAAAGGTTACAGATGCCAACTCTGAAAAGAACTGTGCGGTAAAATATAGAGGAATTGTTGCCTAATCCTAATGAAAACAGTAGCCAGCCTCAGCAAGAAGGGCCACCTGTAAAACAAAAGAGATATTGTTCGTACTGTCCTTCTAAACTCCGTAGGATGTCTAAATTATCATGCGTGAAGTGCAAAAATCCCGTGAGTGGAGAACACAACAGACTTGTGTGCCATAAGTGTATTTTATAACCTATACCAGATTATTGTAGTAGGTATTGTTTACGTTAATTTAAGTGTAAAAGTACAAAATATGAAAATATAAGGACTGAAAATGGTTTAAAATGTTCCTATTGAAGACAAGTTAAGTTTTTGTTAATTTGTAAAGAAGTATCCGATTTTTGTTTGTAATTTGTCAATTAAACTTTATTATTGCTATTTTATCGTTTTATTTCCATAAATATAATGCAAACAATTATTTCAACCTTTAAGGCACTATAATACATCCATAGGCCTACTAAAAAATCTTAATTAACTAAGGTACGTCTGACAGACGTATGATTATCTTTTACGCTAGTTGCTATATGATTATCTTTCTAGGGTTAAGAATATATATCTATACGGAAATTAACGCGAACATGCATTAGGTATTTACATACCTTATTTTTGCTTGACGTTTCGAGACGGTTGCACGTCCCGTGGTCGGAGCAAAGTTAAAAAACTACTCCATTCCGACCGTATTTACACCAGTGGCCAAAGTATACAACATGGTGGGCACACCAAAGGATGTTCAACCGCTACAAACCCCAGGTGTCTATAAAATCAACTGCAGCTGCGGAAGCTCTTACATAGGGCAAACGAAGAGGACCATCGCTGAACGTATAAAGGAGCACATCGCAACTGTAAGGAACCGTCAAACGAACAAATCGGCGATTGCTGAACATTTACTTCAATCGGGCACCAATCACTGGAGTGAATTTCATCGTCCCCAAGTCCTCTCCACGGAACGCCACTTTTACCCAAGAGTTGTGCGTGAAGCGATCGAAATCAGAAAACATAAAAATTTCAATCGGGAAGAAGGCTTCAAATTGTCATCGGCGTGGAATCCAGTGATCCGGTTTACATCACCCTACTTCAATGCGCAGTCGGCGAAGGTTCAATATACAGATACGGTTAGTGTGTTTTGCGCCGGTACTTCGAAAATCAACAACCCGGGGGTAGAAATAGAATCTTCTACCTCGCACTCGGACATCGCTGACATCGCTACACCAGTCAGCTTGCGACCACGGGACGTGCAACCGTCTCGAAACGTCAAGCAAAAATAAGGTATGTAAATACCTAATGCATGTTCGCGTTAATTCCCGTATAGATATATATTCTTGAATAAATTCATCTTTATCTTTACCATAATACGCAAAAGTTGATTTGATGAAAAATCAATAAATGCTAGACTCAAAAACCGAATTCAAAACCTTACAATTAGCAGCTCCATTAGGATTAACGCTTCCATTAGATGGACGACAATAATCCCTTTTACCGATATCACTCTTTTTATTCTCTCTGTGCCCATAATCTGCCTGTGCACTTTTCCAAATGAAAATGCATTTAGCAAAATTAATATTCTCTCATACACAAAGATTTAATCCATTTTTTCATGTAAAAATATACGACAAAGGACCAATGTACTCGTACGTGAATATATAAATGTAGAGGTGTATCTTATCATCTGTATCGGAGGGAATCAAAGCGGTCTATGAATGGACTTATGCCTCGTCAGGCATTAAGCTTGTTCTCAGATGTGGGAGGCACTGAGGGATAAGCCGGCGCATTGATAAGAGCAGCCTCTTCGTATAACTAGCTCCTCTTTACTCGAGATTAGGTTTATACTGAATTCAAAAGATGCCTTGTAAAATCTAGGTTGTTTTGTTAATATTTTGTTCTAAACTAATAAACAGATATTATAATTATATTAATTTTTTTTATATTATATATATAATTATATTTTTTGTGGTTAAATGGTTGGTCATGCACGGTCATGTGTTCAAGGTGTCTTTAGACTCAAGAAAATAATACGTTTTATCGTCCGCTAAATTAAGCAAAAGTTAGTCGACTGTTAAAAATAAATGTAAATTCTATATATAGTTTAATATTATTCCCTATTATTTGCCCTCGACTATATAGTGGTGGTCAATTTATTTGTTACTTTTTTCATTTTTATTAAGTTTTTCATTACCCGTCACTGCTAATAACATTACTATAGAAATACAAATAATTATAACGCGTAAATTCAGAACAAATGTATGTGGTCGAAAAGTATCATACCAATGTCAGTTCTTTATTGTTTATAGTTGACGAGTTTAGCTATGGCGACATTACCTAGTAAGGAAATAAAAGTTAAGATCCTAAAATTAATAATACAAACGTTACGCAATCGTAAAATCATCTTAGTACATTTGATTAATATTGTTTTGCGCTTATTTCTGTACTAATCGCTAATATATAGGTTGTTTTCAATTACATGTATGACTTCTGAACGATGGTACCTATTTTTTTTTTATCTCTTTAACAAGTAAGTCTGTAAGTAACAGTTGACAAACAACTATTCTGTAAGTCTGTAAGTCACAGTTGACAATCAACTATTCTGTTAAACTGATAAACCACTAAACAACTTCTCATTGTAATCTCCGCCTTGAAAAATGAATCAAATTACGTCTTATAAAATTCTTCATTTAGAAAATCCTAAGTTTTTTATCTAACTACCTTTAACAAGTAAGTCTGTAAGTCACAGTTGACAAACAACTATTCTGTTAAACTGTTATACCACTAAACAACTTCTCATTGTAATCTCCGCCTTGAAAAATTAATCAAATTACGTCTTACAAAATTCTTCCTCTAGAAAATGTCTTGAAACTACTCAAAGTTTTCTCAAACTTGGACGATATTACGTCCAATAAAACTCATGTTATAAGCATCACATCATACACGAGTACTTCAAAATGATTGATCTAAAGTGCGTTTCAAAAATGTTTATTTCAACATAAGCAAAATACTCGTAACTCAATTTTCCAGGTAGCTTAAAATCTTTTAGCAAACGTGCACCGAGGGGTGGCTGCCCCCACCTCCTCCGCCGGGGGAGGGGGGGGGCGTTGCTATCAACACAGAAACACGGGATTACAAGGTCGCCTGTTGCGCTCGCAGAGAGTACCGACTGACAACACTTTTTACTGACATGGTTTGATGTCTTTCTATGCGGGAGGTGAAAATTGTACACAGTAAAATTTTGATGTTGTTTCGAATCTGGGTGTACTTTTTGTCCGCTGGTAATATGCTGTAAAGTACCCCGCTGCAACACAAGATTAATTACTAGTGCGGGAGTTGACTGCACGGTTGGCTTAGTGGTTTAAGCGGCTGTCTTGCACTCTTGCCGCTTGACACTGCGCGCAGTGTTGTGGGTTCAATCCCCACGCGAGACAACACTTTGTGTGATTCATAAATTGTTGTTTCGAGTCTGGGTGTACATTGTGTCCGTTATTTGTATGTTTGTAAAGTCCCCCGCGACACATGATTTAGTCCTAATGCGGGAGATGTCTTTTATACGAAATAGTTTTTTAGGTACTTAAAATCGAAAAAAAAAACAGCGCTAGCAGTAAATTTTATATAATAAAGTTCATCACTTATTTCACCTCCTTAAGCGTAGAATATTAACCTACGTTGAGTACGTTGTTAGGAATATTCTGTTGTCCAATATTGTGTTGACCACGATCAATTGATAACTTAGAATACTCGTATTGATTCTGCTGTACATCGTGGTAGCAAAGTTTTTCGGACGTGGGCACTGGGCAGAATTAGATTTAAAACTATTAGAGTGACTACAGTTAAATATTATTATCAGCCCTGTATAAATGTATACTGTCTCAACTCCTGCTGCTGGGTACGAACCTGGTGTCATTATGTGAAGGGTAAGGCCAAAGTGCA
Source organism: Euclidia mi (assembly GCA_944739405.2). Lineage (NCBI taxonomy): Eukaryota > Metazoa > Arthropoda > Insecta > Lepidoptera > Erebidae > Euclidia > Euclidia mi. The sequence goes on along the minus strand of OX123190.2, from coordinate 3,337,897 downwards.
CCTCTCTGACCAAGTGCTTGTTGACTGGCTTCAAATCACAGATTACCATATAAATATGTACTACGTCTGCACATGTCTTTCGAGAGCGTTATGGAGAGCTCTCAGATATAAATGGTTCCTTGCGATGTTGTCCTTTTGTGCGAAAATAATTAACAATTGAATACACACTTAACTTCGAAAAGTCATTAAAGATTTGAAAGCCTTGACCCTCAAATAATTGTTGCCTGTTATTGGGTTGGTACCTTCTCAACAGGGTGACCGTAGTAATAATTTATTTTTAAGTTTTTATAAACATCCTTCACTCTCAACAAAATAAATTATTCATGAAACGAAGTGCCGCTAGTTATTCCGACCATACAAATCAAAATCCTTGTAAACGCGTGACACGGTGCACAGTGTTCGCTAGCTGGAAAACGAGATGTTCGCAATATGAGGCAGCCGTGGGCGAAATGTACCCGACTCCCACAGCACGCCCGTCGCCATGGCAACGGCCGGGGCTCGGCGCATCCAGCCTTTGTACCTAAAGCTGAATATTTTACTAAATTAAATCCTACCAACTCCGGGTAGAATTTAATTTAGTAAAATATGGACTAGTCGTACCGGCTTATATCGATTTTTCGAGGAAATGCTAATAATGATTCGCGTTTGACTGGATTTCTGCTTACAAGATATTTTATTAGCGCAGGTAATACGAAAATGCAGCTTGTTTTCCTTTGTTATCTGGTCTGTTTACTTGGTAGTGCGCGAGCTGAAGTGTTTTTAGAAACTTTAAGAACAACAGAATTATTAATTGTGAAGCGAATTAAACTTAAATGAGCAGCTGCTTTTATTTATTTTAAGAATAAGTTGTCGTAGCACCCAACGTACAAGCACTGCTTAGTTTGGAACTAGATGGTGTTGTGTGTATATCGAACTATATTGTATTATATCCTTAGATAAATTATTGGTATCCCTTCTAAGATTATAATTATCATTATATTTATGTGTCGGGTGTAGTTTATATTTCAATTCAATTCAATTTATTTATCAAAAAACACAGATACATAAATATTATTTTTACATAAAATCAAACTTAAGGCTAAGCGGTTTATTAATAAATTAGAAAGAACACCACTCCTGAACTAGTTAGAAAACTGTATCACAGTAAGTGGGTTCTCCCTTTACACAAGTCTTGTTATGTATTTAAAAATACCACAAAATAATTATAATATTCGTAAACAAAAATAAAAAGGTAAAGCATTTAAATCAGTTTCTAATTAATAGGTACATACATATAACATCGACGCATTTATTATTAAAATTGCGTGTTGTGAATTTTGTAGAAAACTTAAGTGTAACATATACAACTACAAGTCAGCCGAAATCGTGAACAGTGTCTGTGTGTTAGTAATAGTTGTGTTTAGCATTTATTTATAATAATGACATGATGTGCGTTTATCCAATAATGAATTTACAATATAATGTTAGTAGGTCACTATTCTAATGAGGTTCTGTTAAGTTTATAACTAATATTGAATGATATAATTATGATAACCAAATGACATGAAAGTTAGTTAAAGCGAGTTTAGTATGCAGCAAGTGGAGTGAAGCCTAAGTATCTCCATAATCAACGGTGTTGATATATCTCCTCTCTGCCATAATTTTCGCCGGACAGTCAATAGAGCCTGTGTTGTGTTTGCTTGGCTTTTTGTAGTGCAAGCAGGTAGCGCACGTTGGTTCTTCTGCCTTTTTCGTGCATTCCTTTATTGAATGTCCACGATCACCACAATGTCCACAGGTGTATGTTGTCTCCCGGCAAGTCTTAGCTGCATGGCCATACTGCTGACACTTGAAACACCGAGTTACTAGGGTAAAGTCTCTAACAGGGCACGAAGACCAGTTTACAAATACTCGATCCTTTTTTAATGAGAGCTTTCCTTAACACTGCAGAGACTTCTATGATATAGTTGCAGGTCTCACCGTCCTTCTTGCCCGACTTATGGCTTAATTTGATGGTATTAAGGAAAGTTTCAAGGTCGCAATCCGGCATCACATCGGTAACGTTTTGGTGATATAGGCAGGTAAACACTTCCCTCTCTTGCATACATGTGGGCACACCTATTACTACCACCCTCGGTCGTCGTTTATGAGGCTCATCTATCTTAAGACCTGAACTCGTGAGCTACACTGATTTCTTGAGCTTCTCAATGTCATCTCTAGAATCGGTACTAATTATAACACCGCCATTTTTTATCTTGTGTAGGCCTCGTACGTGCAGTTTCATCTGCTCAGGACTGATAATCTTTTGGACAAGGGATTTTGTGTCCTCACTTGACTTCAATTTATCATCAGGATAAATGGCCACTGTGTTCGATTTCATTGGCTGTATATAATTATTGGATCCTTTTTTGCGGGTGGTTTTGCAGTTTCTTCAATGGTCCGTGTGAGATTCTGTAGCTGCTGTGATAGATCTACCTGACCATGAAGACACTGCACAGATGTTTGAGCTTGGACGATTCTAATTTTTAGGGCCTGGTACCGTACTGCCATATGAGATGTGGCAGTACCCACTGTACGGCACAGATCATTGACGCGCAGTTTCTGCTCCGAGTTCATTTTGCTCTCAGACACGATAGCGCACACGCCATTTAGGCTTTGTTCAATTAAGTTCATCCACGACTGTATCTCCGGTGTTTGCATCACTTCGCGAGCATCTTCACCTTGGCTCGGTGCATTAGGTCTCGTAGCGGGTGTAGGAGGTGGGGAACGCGCGGTCCTGGTGCTCCGGTTGAAAGGGCTGTGGTCCATTTTATTTGTTAATCTACTAATTCCTCTTACACACGATCCATATTCAAATTATAGTTACACATGTAAGTTAGCAACCGATGGCCGGCCAAACAAGGTCACGACTCAGCACGTTATTTGTTTATTTTAATTGATTTTCGACACGTCTGTACTCAACGAAAGGCAAAGTTAGTATGTGGGCTATTAATTTCATGAGGCTCAGATTAAATCAAGATTTCAAAGCAATTCAGTGTACATCATACACTGCATGCAGTAATGAATGTAACAGTTTAAACTCTCAATGCGTTAAACAATATTAAATTAAATTATTATTAACTAATCGAATTTGCTTTGAGGTAGAAGAAGGGAGTTATTTGTGGGTAAAGTGGCAGAATATTCTGTACGTTGCGACTTTTTATTCTATGAATTGAATTAGGTATAATAATGTATTATACTTAATTCAATTCAGTAAGTATAATGCATTAGATTATATTTATGTGATTTTTTTTGTACAACAAGGTTCTATTGGGTTGTTGGTTTGTTTCGAAATCAGTGGTTTTTCAATAGAACTTTTATGCTCTACTGACGCTCTTAGAGGTGGAATATTCAATTTCTTCTTTTATGAAATAAAGACAGTGATTTTTTATGACGAAAGCCACATAAAAAAATTAACTGTCTTAATTTCATAATTCTAGCTAGGGTAAGTATTTTTGGGTAAGTAGCTACTGTGTTGATGCCAGCCAAGACAAGTTACTTTATAAAGGAATAATATGATTATGATAACAATATTTCAATTGCGATTTTTGAATTATTGTTATTTGTTACAAAAACTTTTTGAAATATAGGTATATATTGCTAATTAAACTCTGTGCGTAATCTTTTAAAGAATTTCATTGTCATTCATTATTAGTAATTTGTGTAAGGAATACAACTATGTAGGTAAATTAAAGATTGTACAATACAAAAATTCATAAAATCGTTTAGCACAATTAATTGCCACCCGCAATTTTCGAGATCATCTTTATTATCAGTTGTTATTGCAAGTTTTCAAGTGCGCCTCAGCCCCTCTCGCCCTCCGAGAGGGTAGTCCGACTCTCCATAATCCCTCCGCCGAGGGTCAAGGTTGAGCTCCGATCTGCCCCAATTCGATCCGTCTTGTTCCTCTTGTAGGTCACCGGGTTTTATCTATATTTACTCCATTCATTCACAGGAAGAGGGGTCGTGCTTGTGTAATCGATAAAGATTATACGATTCGTAATATTCATACATGTCGCCGGTGATATTTATTGTTTAGTGACACATGTTTGTAATTAGATTTTGTAAGATGGAACGCGAATTCTATTGTTTGATTCTTGAGTGGGGAAAATCTTTACGACTTTGTGTAGAAAACAATAAGTAACATGCTAAAGAAAATGAAAACGTCAGATTTTTTAACAGCAGAAAAAGCAGTCAAATCGATGAAGGGCCACGCACAATGTTAAGTTCTATACTTGCTTAGCTCTCGTTATATCCTTTTTGTCGTCTACATATGTAAATGACTATTTGTAAACTGGACTATAACGCGGTAAATTGAAAAACCTACTTAGCTATGGTATTTTCTGGCTTCATTACAAGCTCTGCTTAGCTTGGGACTAGATGGTGATGTGTGTATGTGGTAGAATATTATAGTCTCTCACGCCTGTATCCCCGAAGGGGTAGGCAGAGGTGTAAATAATACACCCACATTTCACCATGAATTTTAGGTCCCACGTAATAGGGGGCGAGCTTATTGCCGTTACCGGGCACATCACCAGACTCCGTGGTGCTACTGAGAATTCGGAAAAACCCAGTAACACTTTTCTCGGAATCGAACCCGGACCTCCAACCAGCAGTCGCATACGCTATCCACTGGACCACGGATGCAGTGGATAGAGTTTGTCTAAGTATTTACGCTCCTAAACACTTTCAGACAGAAACTGATTATTAAAGATAAAGATCTATTTATTGCACAACTGTGTACATAGGCAGATAATACAGTTTTGAAAAATAATCGATTCAACAGTCTACCCCTGTCGGGTATGCAATATTAGTACTTAAAAAAGAAAAAAAGTAACTTTTTTGAGTACCTAAGCCAAGAAGTTACAAGGTTCAAAAGAAATTACAAAATTACAAATATAAAGTTACATAATGTGTTACGAATGTTTTTTACCAAAAAACTCGTGCGTATTATAAAATACATTTTCTAACAACCAATTTTATAAATGATTTTTAAACAATTTGTCATTTAATTATTTAATAAATACAGGTAAATGGTTATAGACACGAAAGGCAGTTACATGGGCAGTTTTACAATATATGGTATTTCTGATTGTACGTAAATTAATATTATATGTAAATATATGCTACGTATATTCTTCTATAAATTAGATTTAAGATTAAAATAATTCATATTGTTTCTTATAAATAAGCATTGTTCGAATATATAAATACTGCAAAGAGTGAGAAACTTTTTCTCTTTGAATACACCTCTGAGTGTTTCCGTTGTATGCATATTGTATATAGTCCGCAAACATTTATTTTGCAGAATGAAAGTGGATTGTATATTTGTGGAGTTACCCCAAAAAATTACACCATATGTTAATAGTGGATGAACATTACCAAAGTAAGCGTTTCTAGCCACATCTATATTAGTAGTTTCTGCAAGAATTGACAAAGCATAACATGCACTTGAAATTTTCTTATTTATGTTATCAATATGCCCTTCCCAATTTAGGTGTTGGTCTACAGTAACTCCTAAAAAGTTTGTGTTTTCAACGTTTTCAATAATATTGTTGAAGCAGGATATAGTTAATTGAGCCGGATTACTTTGATAATTTCTGAACTGTATTAATTTCATTTTTGTAAAATTTACATTTAGATTAATTGACTCTAACCAATTTGTTACAGTTCTTAGGGTATCGGTTAATTCATCTTCGTAACTAGTACAATTTTTATCATTATTTGAACTAAAAATAGTGGCATCATCAGCATACATTACACACAAGTGGTCTGTTATGTTCGGGAGTTCGTTAACGTAAATAAGAAACAGTAAGGGCCCCAAAATGCTACCCTGGGATACCTATTTGAACTTATTCGAAGTCAGATTTGACTGTTTCCATCGTTTTACTGTTTTTATTATACACCATTATCAAGGTTGCCTGCACTCTGTTTGGTAAATAATTTTCTAATAATTAACGTACAGTGATATATTTAACCCGTGACGCCAAATGAGTGGTGATAAAAGTTGCACGTATCTTTGTGTCTAAATGTATGTCGGTGATATCTTTACTCCTAAAATGCTGAGGTGTTCAAGATGGTCCTTAGCTACAATTAATTAAAATCTATTATTAAATCTAGTAGTAGTAAATAATGGCCAATTTAGCCATCCGAGATTACAATAATTCCCACACAGCTGAAAACCCAGTTCAAAACATCATTATAAATGAAATCCAAAAAGTTCTCATTGATCCGTCACCTGGAAAAATATTTACACAGGGTCAAAATTCTCAAAAATGGGTCCTTCGCGATTTTTAGGCAAATGGTAAGTTTATCATAACTTGCTTAAGAAAAATTGTATATAAGGTATTATCTATAAAAATGTCTAGATATTTTTATCATAAGAGCCACCATGTTTGAGATAGAATGATTCAAAAAAGTTAAAAGAGTTATATTCGTCATAATAATGCACACGTTTCTACGCCACATTTGAGGTTAAGTATTGTAGGTACTTAACGCGTTTTTGGGCTTCACACATTTGAAAATTGCTAGATAGATGGATTCTAAATTAAAGGGCGCTCTTCATAAATGGAACAGACTCAAGAAATATTTTTTTCGTCTGTCACACACATGCGAGATGTCTATAGATAGATCTTTAAAAATTAAATTGAGGTTCTTAATACCATTGTTTCTCAAAGTCAATCGTTTATAAAAGATAAGCTCCCAAAGTGATTAGAGGGGCGTCCCTCCAATCTAACTTTTAAAATAGTAGAGCAACAAATCTCGAAAATACCTATGTATGCTTTTTATAGATAATTATGTGATCTATAATTTATGTCTGGGCTAATTTTATGATAAAACTGGTCTAATTTGACCAGGCTAGACATCGACGGCTACTTGAAATGTTTTATTTAATATGATACGGGTGTGCCTGTCACATTTATTTTCATCATCACCATCCACAGCCCGACACACAGCCCGAAAGGGGCGAATTTTAAGGGGCGTATGGGCGCCCACTCAAATATTCAGTTAGAAGTGGACTCCGGGCTACAACTGGGATAGTGCTAGTAGAATGATGATGATGTATAATTTTTAAAGAATATTTTTCTGTTGTCTGATTTATTCCAGAGATAAGATTGTATGATCCTCAAGCCTGGAAAATATCGCAGACTCCAGCCCCCTCATGCTCTATCTACTGACTCCTTCAACCAGCTTCTCATCTCTTTCTCGTTCTCCTATCATCTTTACAATATTTAAATTTTCACAAGTTAATCAATTAGCATTACCCTACAGATGACATGGTAGTTATGCGGTCGCCTCGCCGCTTGACACTGCAACGCGTATCGTGTGTTCAATTCCCACATGAGACAATACTTTATGTGATCCAAAAACTGTTGTTTCTAGTCTGAGTGTTCTTTGTGTCTACTGATTGAAGGTCTGTTAATTCCACCGTGACACAGAATTTGTTCGTGGTGCAGGAAATCGTTTTATAAAAAATTAAGTATGTTGAAGGTACAATTATTTGCACCAATGCAGTGTAAAAATAACTAGCTATACATACTATATTGTTATATTAGATGATTGTCTTCCACTAGCATCGGGTACACGTTGAGACTGCGGCCGGATATTCACAGCGACGCAATTGGTAATTGCTGGACGGGTCACCCACCCGATACGAATGCACTTTATTGACTATGAGAAGTGTTTCTACATTCTATATTTGACGATTTTTTTATAAAGTAATAGGCGGCAAACGAGCAGACGGATCGCCTGATGGTAAGCAATTACCGCCGCCCATGGATACAAGCAACACCACAGGGGTCACAAGTGCGTTGCCGCCCCTTGGGGATGGGAAAAGGGATGGGATGAGGAGTGGGATGAGGCAGAAGGAATAGGGGATGGGGCCTCCGGCACTCTCACTCACCGAACGAAACGCAACAGTTTAAGTACTGTTACTTTACGTCGATTTTCTGTGAGAGGGTAGTACTTCCCCGGTCCAGCCGGCTCAGTCATGCTGAAATCAGCAAGGCTCTACTACGTATTGCTATGCGCACATACCTACCTATTTTTTATAAACTCACGCCTTTATCCCGAAGGGGTAGGTAAGTGTAATACTACAGTTATATATATTTATTTATTTATTTTATTTTATAACTTTATGCACAAAATTTGTACAGAAGCGGACTTAATGCCGAAGGCATTATCTCCCAGTCAATCTTTGGGTGATGCAGAGAAACATGTAATAGGTGCATTTCTTAAATTAAAAAACACGAAGAATGAAAACAAAAACCTACTTATTATTATGAAATAATAAATACTTAATATACATACTTATACATACCATAAATATATATATATTAATAAACACAATAATATATATTTTATAATTCTAATAAATATATACATATAATGTAAAATAAATAAACTATAAAATACCTATGACGATTCAGTTAGTGCATCTAAATAATTCTGCCGGACTCTGGTTTTAAACGTGAAACGGTTAGTGGACATCCTGATATCAAGAGGGAGGGCATTCCAGAGAAGGATAGATTGTATATTAAAGGATGAATGGACAAGGCTAGAACTGTGAGAAGGAAAAAGAAGCAGAAGATTATTAGAGGAACGAAGATTTTTCTCATGAGTATTACAGAGAAATTGAAAATGGGAAGTTAAATAGGCGGGCACACAAGGAGAGTGTAGTAAAGAATGAAGAGTACTCAAAGTACGCAAGCTACGCCGGTTGACGAATGGGTAACCACCGTAACTTTAATCGGTACTCAGACATGTGGTCAAATTTGCGGAGATTAAAAACGAATCTAAGGCAATTATTGAGAAGGCGATCGAACTTATTGAGAAGATCTGCATTATGGTCGAGATAGCACACGTCACCATAGTCGATGATGGGAAATATTAAAGTCTGTACTAGCATTGTTTTAGTCCTGAATGGCAAAAAGTTCTTCAGGCGATAAAGCGAATGCACCAGTGACTTTACGACTTACATTCACAACCTGGGTCCGCCAATTAAGGTTTGCATCAATATATAAGCCAAGATCCTTAACACTTGAACTGAACGGAATAATAGATCCATCAAAAATGACAACTGGTAGAGATTGCAAGTCAACCCTCTTTAAAATACGGGAACTGCCAACGAGCATGGCCTGCCATTTAGCAGGGTTCACTGCAAGTCCAAACCGCTCAGACCAGACCCTGATTGCGTTCAGATCTTGGTTTATCGCTGCTATGGCTGAATCTAGATTTTCTAAGTTGGACTGTGTATAAAGCTGTAGATCATCAGCATACAGATGATACGCACAATGAAGTTCGAGAGTATATATACATAGTACATACATACATACATAGACTCACGCCTGTTTCCCCGAAGGGGTAGGCAGAGACACCGGACGCCCACTTTTCGCCAGTGTTTTGATCCCACGTAATAGGTGGCGAGCCTATTGCCGCTTATTGGGACATTTTGTTTGCCAGAGCCTCGTCTGTTGATCGGCAGGTGCACCACTTGCAGGTGAGGTTGGCTTGGGACCCTAAGTTATTGGTGGGAACTCTATGCACCCACAATAGTCAGTACATCATTATGAATTTCAGGTCACACGTCATAGGGTGCGAGCTTATTGTCGTTACCAGGCGTATTGCCAGACTCCGTGCTGCTACTAAGAATTCTAAACTCACTAACACTTATGCCCGACCCGGGAATCGAGCCCGAGACCTACCGATCAGCGGACGCATATGCTATGCACAAGACCACGGAGGCAGAAATTGTGGATAGTTTCTATATGCGGCACATTTATTTGCATTATTTTCTCTCCTGTTCTCTTATTAGTAGTTATTTTAATGTGAAAACTACAAATATCGGATAATATGCTTGCCAACGTAAAGCGTGCGCTTTTTTGGCGTCAATTTTAGTCCTTCACTTGACTTGCTGAGCAATTGAATATGATAGATGTCATTTCAATTTATTTGTTTGATAATGATACTTAGATACATAACTAAGCTAAGCTATGTATTGAGGCCATACTACTTGAATGTTTTCTATCCTTATTTGTCCTTATTTGTAGGTGTCTTCCAATGAGCTTAAGCACCAAAATGACTTCAAAAATTTTACTTTAATCCTGCAACTCTCTATCCATGAATCTCCTTTTCCTGCCTCAAATTTCCCAATTTGTTTCTCTTAACGTTAACAAAGTTCAATATCGAACAAGACCTACTTACAAGGCTGAGGAGATTTTACGCATTTCTTTTTGTTGTATGAAACCCTGCTCCCACATCTCTGTTCCTCTGCTGTGGACAGCCAGACTTAGGATCCAGAGTCTATCTTATGTCCCAATACTACGGTAAGTTCGTGCTTATTTGACGGTTGTTGCCAAACTTGCTCTCTTTAAGATACTTACCAACACATCTTCAAATATCATCTTTTCCTTTGGGTTAGCGGGATACTATACTATTGGATAAAAACAGGATAGGATTAAGGTAAAGATTAAATAAAATTACAGAGAACATTTAAAGCATTTAATTTTAACAATCACTTTTAAAATGAATTTTGAATAACTAACGTCTAAAAGACAAATATTAATTGGTATTTTTGTAGTTAAATTGGTAAACAATTTGAACATATGTTTTTAATACATTTTAGAATTTATTTTTAACTAAATGAAAATATTCATGCCAGGTTATATTTTTTTTCAATATCTATAGATACTTAATTACGAATGCACTAAATAAATTAATTACATATTGACTTGAATGTAGGCACTGTAGTATAAGCATAATGCAAGTTACAAACAAATGTTCATCTACACTTAAAGTTATTGATTACATTTTTGTTTATAACTATTGAAAGATGCCTAATGCATCAAAACCTTACAGATTATTCATCTACGCTCTAGTAAAATGTTCATTACACAGTCAATTAAATGTATGTTCTATAGAGATAAACCTTATATAAATCCTAATAAGCCAGAAAAATGACTTAAATACAACTGAAGCGTATTTGCTAAATTATTGATTACATGACTATCCTATTATTAGTGGTTTATTCCGTCCTTATAAATAGAGATTATTAAAGTGTGTATATGTGCCTTAATTAGTTATTGATTATATAGTCAATTATTATATATTAAGTAAAAGTTATAAACAAATTGATTATAGTAATTGAGTACATAGACATATATGTAGAATCTATAAATAAGAAAATACTAACATATTGATCATCTACACATTAAGAAGTTATCTATTACATAGTTATAACTAGGAATAATACTGTAATAATACCTACTACAAATTCATTCATCGTTCTGTCTTCTTACTTACACAGATACACAGACAGATTACAGAGATAGCTCATCTATACAATAAATTCATTCATCGTTCTGTCTTCTTACTTACACAGATACACAGAGAGATTACAGAGATAGCTCATCTATACAATAAATTCATTCATCGTTCTGTCTTCTTACTTACACAGATACACGGACAGATTACAGAGATAGCACATCTATACAATAAATTCATTCCTCGTTCTGTCTTCCTACTTACAGATACACAGACAGATTACAGAGATAGCTCATCTATACAATAAATTCATTCATCGTTCTGTCTTCTTACTTACACAGATACACAGACAGATTACAGAGATAGCTCATCTATACAATAAATTCATTCATCGTTCTGTCTTCTTACTTACACAGATACACAGACAGATTACAGAGATAGCTCATCTATACAATAAATTCATTCATCGTTCTGTCTTCTTACTTACACAGATACACGGACAGATTACAGAGATAGCACATCTATACAATAAATTCATTCCTCGTTCTGTCTTCCTACTTACAGATACACAGACAGATTACAGAGATAGCTCATCTATACAATAAATTCATTCATCGTTCTGTCTTCTTACTTACACAGATACACGGACAGATTACAGAGATAGCACATCTATACAATAAATTCATTCCTCGTTCTGTCTTCCTACTTACAGATACACAGACAGATTACAGAGATAGCTCATCTATACAATAAATTCATTCATCGTCCTGTCTTCTTACTTACACATATACACAGACAGATTACAGAGATAGCTCATCTATACAATAAATTCATTCATCGTTCTGTCTTCTTACTTACACAGATACACAGACAGATTACAGAGTTAGCTCATTTATACAATAAATTCATTCATCGTTCTGTCTTCCTACTTACAGATACACAGACAGATTACAGAGATAGCTCATCTATACAATAAATTCATTCATCGTTCTGTCTTCCTACTTACAGATACACAGACAGATTACAGAGATAGCTCATCTATACAATAAATTCATTCATCGTTCTGTCTTCTTACTTACACAGATACACAGACAGATTACAGAAATAGCTCATTTATAAAATAAATTCATTCATCGTTCTGTCTTCTTACTTACACAGATACACAGACATATTACAGAGATAGCTCATCTATACAATAAATTCATTCATCGTTCTGTCTTCTTACTTACACAGATACACAGACATATTACAGAGATAGCTCATCTATACAATAAATTCATTCATCGTTCTGTCTTCTTACTTACACATATACACAGACAGATTACAGAGATAGCTCATCTATACAATAAATTCATTCATCGTTCTGTCTTCTTACTTACACAGATACACAGACAGATTACAGAAATAGCTCATCTATAAAATAAATTCATTCATCGTGCTGTCTTCTTAGTTACAGATACACAGACAGATTACAGAGATAGCTCATCTATACAATAAATTCATTCATCGTGCTGTCTTCTTAGTTACAGATACACAGACAGATTACAGAGATAGCTCATCTATACAATAAATTCATTCATTGTGCTGTCTTCTTACTTACACAGATACACAGACAGATTACAGAGATAGCTCATCTATACAATAAATTCATTCATCGTTCTGTCTTCTTACTTACACAGATACACATACAGATTACAGAGATAGCTCATCAACATATACAATAAATTCATTCATCGTTCTGTCTTCTTACTAACACAGATACACAGACAGATTACAGAGATAGCTCATCTATACAATAAATTCATTCATCGTTCTGTCTTCTTACTTACACAGATACACAGACAGATTACAGAGATAGCTGATCTATACAATAAATTCATGCATCGTTCTGTCTTCTTACTTATAGATACTCAGACAGATTACAGAGATAGCTCATCTATACAATAAATTCATGCATCGTTCTGTCTTCTTACTTATAGATACTCAGACAGATTACAGAGATAGCTCATCTATACAATAAATTCATGCATCGTTCTGTCTTCTTACTTATAGATACTCAGACAGATTACAGATATAGCTCATCTATACAATAAATTCATGCATCGTTCTGTCTTCTTACTTACACAGATACACAGACAGATTACAGAAATAGCTCATCTATAAAATAAATTCATTCATCGTTCTGTCTTCTTACTTACACAGATACACAGACATATTACAGAGATAGCTCATCTATACAATAAATTCATTCATCGTTCTGTCTTCTTACTTACACAGATACACAGACATATTACAGAGATAGCTCATCTATGCAATAAATTCATTCATCGTTCTGTCTTCTTACTTACGCAGATACACAGACAGATTACAGAGATAGCTCATCTATACAATAAATTTATTCATCGTTCTGTCTTCTTACTAGCACAGATACACAGACAGATTACAGAGATAGCTCATCTATACAATAAATTCATTCATCGTTCTGTCTTCTTACTTACACAGATACACAGACAGATTACAGAGATAGCTCATCTATACAATAAAGTCATTCATCGTTCTGTATTCTTACTTACACAGATACACAGACAGATTACAGAGATAGCTCATCTATACAATAAATTCATTCATCGTTCTGTCTTCTTACTAACACAGATACACAGACAGATTACAGAGATAGCTCATCTATACAATAAAGTCATTCATCGTTCTGTATTCTTACTTACACAGATACACAGACAGATTACAGAGATAGCTCATCTATACAATAAATTCATTCATCGTTCTGTCTTCTTACTAACACAGATACACAGACAGATAACAGAGATAGCTCATCTATACAATAAAATCATTCATCGTTCTGTCTTCTTACTTACAGATACACAGACAGATTACAGAGATAGCTCATCTATACAATAAATTCATTCATCGTTCTGTCTTCTTACTTACACAGATACACAGACAGATTACAGAGATAGCTCATCTATACAATAAATTCATTCATCGTTCTGTCTTCTTACTAACACAGATACACAGACAGATTACAGAGATAGCTCATCTATACAATAAATTAATTCATCGTTCTGTCTTCTTACTTACAGATACACAGACAGATTACAGAGATAGCTCATCTATACAATAAATTCATTCATCGTTCTGTCTTCTTACTTACACAGATACACAGACAGATAACAGAGATAGCTCATCTATACAATTAATTCATTCATCGTTTGTGTTTTATGATTGTAATAGAATAGATAAATTGAATTTTGATCACATATTTCCTGCCAAAGTATATTTTAATATCGACATAGAGTTCTATTATTTATATTTATACATACATCCTTTAAAAGGAGGGATTGGCCTACTATACCACGCTGGCCAAGCGGATTGGTATAGGGTTTGTTTCAAGTTTTCCTTCTCTTACAGTGATGTTCTCTATTCTCTGTCCCTCTGTCGGCTCCTACGACACCCATGGGATGAAATGGGGTAGTGACACACTCTATTCTTAGTCCGTCACCACACGGACAATTATCTGTTATTATTAGTATTATCTATAGGATTATCATTAGCTGGTCTATGAAAAGTTAAACAACAAACAACAGAAGAGAACAATCTGACGCACAGAATCGTTTATGTTTACGCTTTGATCTTAGTCCATAGAGTAATCTAATGTAGAACAATTTGACGGATAGAACAATTTTTGTTTACTAAAGTAACCCAGTGTATAGTATATGATGTAACGGAATCAGAACCATAATATAGTAACTATTGTTTACATACAGTGTGTTGATATGTATTTGTAAAATATTTTCAGGGGTGGATATATACGTCTATAACTGAACAGAAATACATGAAAAAAATACAAAAACTTAAAAATAATTTGCAAATGTAAATCAACAGCCTGGATAGTGTAGAACAAATTGACGAATAGAACACTTTTTGTTTACCAATAGAACCCAGTGCATAGGAAAATTGGATATAACACAATCAGAAATATTAGAACTATTTATTACGAATAGAACTTAGTTACTATAGACTAAGCTATTAAATAATTATTATTTACTCGCACATTGTAACTTCTAAAGAAGTGGAATACAGAACAATCAGAAACATATATTAATTATTATTGTTTACGCGTATTGGTTTTATCGATTACATTTTATATTTGAACTTATATCTTATATGCATTAATTGATTACATGTTTTATCTATTACATAGTTTATATTATTTACTATCTAATACAGGATTATCATTTCATAATGTAACTTTTTATATTATTTAACGAACTATAACGAAAAGTTACTTTTAACCATACTAATACGTATTATTAATAAGAGAGGTTAGTAGAGATTATTTAATTAGTAGTATTATTGTTAATTACGAATATTATTTTACTAAACTATAACTGCTACTTATAAGTGCTATAAAGCTACTCTATATCCCGATAAAATATTAATAGGTGATGCGGGTGAAGTTACGGCCAAAAACTAGTAATTTACAAATATAATACAATAATATAGCTTCAATAATAATGGCCTTAAATATAAGATTATATGAAAACTCTATCTGATACAGTAAAGACAATGCAGCAATTTATGCTGAATTCAATGTAGTAATAGGAAGCTTCTACTTAAAGCTAGTGTGAACAGCCAGAATTGATGAAAATATAAGAAATTACGTACAGTTAATGTAAGAAAAACAAATGAAAAAGTGTCTGAAATTAGAAGCTGTAGAAAGAAAGTTAGAAACTGAAAATTAAGACCGAATAATAGGTATTCTATAAAAACACTGTCGCCTGGCTTCCTAGATCCATAGGATAGCGGTAGTCTATGGTTTAGACCAGGGTCAGAATATTGACACCCCATAAAGTCCGTCAAAGATCCTCATGACAGGTTGATTGATAGTGAATGTGTAACGTGCTGGAAGAGACACGTGGCACGCGACAGTCACAAAAATAAGGTAAGTAAAGAAATTAAAAAAAATAAGTATTCCTAAGATTAGTCTGAGACTGCTTGCTGAAAATTATTGCTAATAGACAAAGGTTAAAGATAAAGCATTTTATCCCTTATAGCTAAGCGTAAATAACCTACACAGCCAGCATTTTTAGATTGAAGTAAAGCATGATATTGAAATATCTACCAGTTAACCCTGCTTTTTGCTTTCCGGCTTAAGTATATGTACAATGTTCCTTTATAGCAAGAGCCAAGCCCAAGAAATCTTTAGACGCATTCCGTTCTCGAGAGCATTCTATTCTATGAGTCGACTTTGAGAAAAAAATAACAATACTGCGTCACTGTCCAGGGTGTTGGTTGGTTGATAATATATATTTGACCTACTTATTGTGATCTAATAAATATTGTTTCATTATTTTATTTTATTTTGATTTATTATCCTATTTTTTATATTTGATTGGAGTAACAATAAAATTATCGACTGTAACATCTTATAATTACCCATATTTGCAAATAAATAAATATAAATCACATTGCCGGATCTTATTTAGGATGAGCCTGCGCTGCGTCCTTTTTTAATATTGAGCCTAATTATATAAAAAAACGAATACATTGCATATTGAAAAGTAATTAAACTGTATGAATATAGGTTTCTTGGCTGTAGATATTATTTGTTTCAGTTATTGTGGTGTGACGTTTCTTAGGTGTCTAGTCTAGCATTTCGTGAGTGATCAGACCATAATGAGGTGGGCACGCTCAGCAGTCAGGTTCTAATGACGTACAGGCACGTCAATGTCGGTGTAAATCTCTTACAGATGTTATCTTAAACACGAATACTCTCGACCACGGAATACGTCAAGGATATTAAAGAAGATTTGAAATTGAGGCGGCCACACTACCTATCTATCTATCTTACAAAGCAAACACTACAATATATACATACTACTTTGTTTGAAATTGACCATTTGCCCTTATTCTTTTAAATGTACAATACAAAGTATACGATCTCTATTGAGCAAAATCTAGTCAACTAATAGGTGACGGTGCGAAAGAGATGACAGGATTTGATCCTACTTGTAATAAAACAGAATAATAATAAAACAGAATGATAATAAAATTATCAAAAATAACAAAAATGAGATAAGTTCAATAATATATAACAATAAAGTAAATACTAATTTAACTGAAATAGCTAACATTTTCAATACTCGCTTTATAGAAATTACAAATGAATCACCTAAAAATAATCCTGAACACCTAGTAAACAAAAGTAATTTAAATGAAATAGATTCTACTATTTATCTAGAACCTGCCTCACATCAAGAAATTTATAGAACAATTACTTCCCTCAATAATACCATGTCAACAGGATATGATGAGTTTCCTACATTTATATTGAAGCGCTGTGCAATACCTATTACGCCCATATTATGTCATTTAGTGAATCTATCATTAGAAGAAGGTACTTTTCCTGAAAAATTGAAAATATCAGTAGAGAAACCTATACACAAAAAAGGACCTAAGGAATGTATTGATAATTATAGACCAATAACATTAATACCTGTAATTGCTAAAGTTTTTGAAAAAATAATGCATTCAAGACTTTTAAATTTTCTAGATAAATTCAATGTTATAAAACCAGAACAACATGGTTTCCAAAAAGGTAAATCCACCACCTTAGCTGCCTTTAAACTTATCAGTACCATAACAGAAAAGGTAGACAGAAAAATACCAACAGTAGGAGTGTTCTTTGATATGTCCAGGGCGTTCGATTTCGTTGAACATAACACGTTGCTACAAAAATGTAATCAATATGGCATACGAGGATTAGCTGAAAAATGGTTGCATAGTTACCTTAACAATAGACAGCAATATGTAGAAATTAAGGAAATTGATGATAAAAATGAAGAAATAACAGTCAGATCTTCATTAGAATATAATAAGATAGGCGTTCCACAAGGAAGCATTCTAGGGCCACTTCTCTTTATCATTTATATAAATGACCTCCCCAATTGTTTAAATCATCCATGTAGTTTATTTGCTGATGATATAGCTGTAGTGATTTCAGCAGATAACACACTTTCTTTCAATGAGGAAATTAACCTTACTATTTCCAAAGTAATAGATTGGATGGGCATTAATAATTTAAGAGCAAACATAGAAAAAACTAAATACATACAATATTACAACCGACACAAATTAATTGATAACTTAAATGTAACCTTCAACAATAAACCTCTAACTGAAGCTAATAGTGTAAGATTTTTAGGACTTAATGTTGATAATCAATGTACATGGAATTCCCACATAGATAATATCTGCACTAAAATCAATAGATTCTCATATGCACTTTGGCGCCTTACAAAAATATGTAATATTAAGATTGCACTACAGGCATATCATGGATATGTGGCCTCGAACCTTAGATATTGTATACCTCTATGGGGAAATTCTATTAACATAAGTAGAGTATTCATTGCTCAAAAACAATGTATACGTGCTATGTGTAATGCTGAACCATTGTCCTCGTGTAAACCTCTCTTTATCAAACTTAAAATCTTAACTGTGCCTTGTAAGTACATATTTGAAAGTAGTTTATTTGTAAAAAAACATCCACAATTATATAAAGCTTTTGGTGACAATTGTAAATTTAATACCAGGTATCCATCCAGGCTTCGATTACCAAAAATAAAGACCAAATATTATAATATCAACTGTTACCCTATGACAATTAAAATATTTAACAAAATACCAAATAACATACGAGATCTGCCACTGTCTGAATTCAAAACTAAACTGTATAAATGCCTAGTAG
The DNA here is from genome assembly GCA_944739405.2 of Euclidia mi. Classification (NCBI taxonomy): domain Eukaryota; kingdom Metazoa; phylum Arthropoda; class Insecta; order Lepidoptera; family Erebidae; genus Euclidia; species Euclidia mi. The sequence goes on along the minus strand of OX123190.2, from coordinate 3,318,849 downwards.
AAAAATGTTTTTATACCATTCAGGAATACTTGAAAAGTCCTCATGAGACTCATTTTAATGATGATTACAAATATATGTAAGTAATAACTACCTATCTGTTAGTTTAAATAGTTTATAATGTTACCTAAAATTTTAAATTATAACTGTTGTTATTTATAATAACTTTTGTTATTTATTAGGTAAGTTAATATAAGTTAAACGTTTATAATAGACTAGTCTATTTATGAAATTTGCATGCCCAAAGGGTGAAATATGCTAAGCACATTTATTTTATACACCACCTATGTTATACACCATATTTCGTGCAAATAAATGATTCTTTCTTTCTTTCTTTCTTAAAACGCGAAACATAAACAATTGGGTACAATGCTTTGAGATATGCATTTTATTCTTTGTCTTATGTTATTTACAACTTAACGCTACTAAAATTACTTTTTCTCTGCAAAACATTCGGTTGAAAGGGTTGGTATGTTAAGCTAAGCCTTATTTAAAACTATTAAAGAAAATCACAGATTAGTCGTTTGACTGAGGAAGAAGTATAAGTACATCAAGTCCTAATAGTGGCGTGCAAAACAGTAAATTCATTTTCTTCTTCTTCTTCTATTTAAGAGCCGAGCTCTTGTAAATTCACTAACTAATTTTTATTAAAAGACATATGATAAAGGTATTCTAAACTAAATTAAAAAATAGATAAGGTACAGTAGTAGTTACCTACATATAATAAAGGTATTCTTATCCGCCTAGCGTTATCCCAGTCTCAACGTGGGGTCCGCTTTCTAGTCTAACCGGATTTGGCGGAATATTAGCTTTTCCACGAAGCGCCTGCCTGACTGACCTCCGCAACCCGAAGGGATAGCGATATTCCATGGAATATTAAAGGTATTGTAAACTTAATTAAAAAAATAGATAAGGTACAGTAGTTTATAACCATGAGGCGTAGTCAAGTACAGGTCCATATGGTTCAACAAAAGATAATAAACAAATAAACAAATGAAAAGTCTAAAAGCAGTGACTAGGATCGCACACAATTTAGAATATACATACTAATCATGTGATAAAGGCATAATTATGTCGATTAAGTGATGAGGCATAATTATGCAACCTCGATATTTTATTGTCTTTTTCGTCTACAGCTGTATAACTTGCCATTTTTTTCACCTCACCCACAATATCATGATACAATTTAAAGATCTTTTTAAATAATATGTATGATATGTAATCTAAATGTTTCTCTTTAACGCGTATTACCTTAACATACAGCTTGGGAAATACATGGACATTCGGCAGACGTACATGAGGACATAGGTCCAAAATGCAGAGGCCCTGAGAGAGTTAAATCTTTTTGGAATGTGATGGGACACCAATTGAGGACTCTATGACTGCAATATAAAGTACAGTCACGGAAAAGCTGCGGTTAATATAGGTTTATAACTACTCGAATTAATATATAAGCATAAAATCAAAATCAAAATCAAAGTTCTTTATTTCAAATAGACCATTTCCTGGCACTTTTGAACGTCATTATCATTACATAAATAATACTTACATTTAAAAAAAAAACATTGTAGGTATAAATATAATAAATTACATTATCAATGGTTAAAAATTTAAATTATATAAAAAAGTTTTGAAATTGTTCATAAAAAATTAACTAAATATTATAACATTATAAAGATTCTCAACAAAACACCAAAAAAGAAGAAAATAACAGTAGAATAAAATAATATAATTTGTGTACATAATTATTATTTGCAGATATCATTCCAGTTCAACTAAGCGACCAACTTGTCTTGTCATTTAAATAATCATTAACTGTATAGTACGCTTTCTTCAGCAAAGTTGCTTTAACTTTCGTTTCAAATATATTTGAAGGTAATTGTAGCAAGGCAATGGGTAGTTTATTATATATACGGATACCAAGCCCCACAAATGAGTCATGTACTTTATACAGTCGGTGGAAAGGAACATGCAGTCTGTGTCTATTCCGAGTGCTAATATTGTGAATATCACTATGCTTAGTAAAAAGGTGGATATTTTTCCTAACATTCATTATGTTAGCAAAAATAAATTGAGACGCGACAGTGAGAATACCAATATCCCCAAATCGTTCTTTTAGAGACACTCTCGCTCCCAGCTGGTATATTGCTCTAACAGCCCGTTTCTGTAATACAAAAATGTTATTTATATCAGCAGCATTGCCCCACAGCAAAATACCGTAGGACATCACGCTGTGGAAGTAACCAAAGTAAACCAGACGAGCTGTTTCCACATCAGTGAACTGTCTAATTTTGCGGACTGCATGAGCAGCAGAGCTGAGTTTTCCTGCAAGGCAAGTTATGTGGGGACCCCACTGTAGCCTGCTATCTAATGTTATCCCGAGAAACACTGTAGAATCAATAGCTTTCAGAACTTCGTTATTAATAATAAGATCGGGCCCAAGATTTTTGATATTGGGCATAACGAATTTAACACATTTCGATTTCTTGGCATTAAGAACAAGGTTATTTGCAGTAAACCATTGTGTGACTTGCGAGAGTGCACTGTTTACGTCGTCAAAATTATTTCTATTTCTGTCTACTTTAAAAATCAAAGAAGTGTCATCAGCAAACAGTACAACATCGCAAATATCCTTTAAACAGTAAGGCAAATCATTAATGTAAACCAAGAATAAAAAAGGGCCCAATATTGAACCCTGAGGTACGCCTAATTGGACCGGCAGACCAGAAGATTTCTTGCCATTAGCGTCTACACATTGTATCCTGTCTTTCAGATAGGATTCAATCAGCTGCAGATCCATATCTTGTATACCATAATATCGCAATTTGCGTATAAGCGTGTCCCTACAGACGCAATCAAACGCCCTAGACAGATCACAGAACACACCAATGGCATTCTTCGAATTCTCCCACGCGTCAAATATGTGTTTCAGCAAAGCAACGCCCGCATCAGTTGTCGAACGGCCCTTCGTGAAACCATATTGATCCCCATGAAGCAGACAATTTACATTGAAATATGTTAATAGTTGCTTTAGTATCAACTTCTCAAATATTTTGCTGAACGCTGGCAGTATCGATATAGGTCTAAAATTACTGATTTCATTTTTGCTGCCAGACTTAAACAAAGGTAGAACTTTACTAAGCTTCATGAGGTCGGGAAAGATACCTAAATCAATACACTTATTAAAAATGGTAGATAAATAGGACGCAGCGTCATCTATAACATGCTTCAACAGTTTAATAGATATGTCCCAGAAGTCACCGGTATTTTTAGGATTTAACGAGTTGAAGGCATTGACTACATCTTGTGACCTGTGGTTGTGTATATGTGCAAATTTAAATATGGTACTGCAATTAGGTACGCTGTCCCGCATCAGTTTTTCGGCCGCGGTGGGTGATGAATTTAAGGAGCAAGTCGTTTTTACAGGTATATTTGTAAAGAACTCGTTGAATAATTGGGCTACATCAGCTGCATAAATATTAAAACCTAATAATTCCTGGCTATTGTAAAGTGTGATAATTGGTTGAGGTTGCACTATGAATGAAAAACGGCGTCTGCTCAACTACTTTCATTGTTTAGTTGGAATAGACAGACGGTGGCTCGCCAACTCATTTGAATTTTATATACCTATGCGTTTTTGGAAGTGAGGAAAAATAGAATGATTGTGACTGTTTATGATTATTAAATTAATATACAACTATTATAAAAACTATTCAAGGTACTATTTTTTGTGCCGAACGAGTCGAACATTTTAATTATTTTATGACACTACATCACTATCATTATTTTCTAATTGAGCATATAGCGAGAATGTGCCTAACTACCTACTAATTCGATTAAACTGGATCTGAGAGCTTAAATTTAAACCCTACGTAAGCATTTTAATAGCATTGTTTAATAATCTTAATAATACCGAAACTATCTACATTTTAATAGTATTGTTTATTAATATTATCAATACCTAAACTGCCTACATTTTAATAGCATCGTTTCTTAATATTATTAATACCTAAACTATCTATATTTTAACAGCTTTGTTTATTAATATTGTTAATACCTAAACTATCTACATTTTAATAGTATGGTTTATTAATATTATCAATACCTAAACTACCTACATTTTAATAGCATTGTTTCTTAATATTATTAATACCTAAACTATCTACATTAAACTACCTACATTTTAATAGCATTGTTTCTTAATATTATTAATACCTAAACTATCTATATTTTAACAGCTTTGTTTATTAATATTATTAATACCTAAACTACCTACATTTTAATAGCATTGTTTATTAATATTATTAATACCTAAACTACCTACATATTAATAGCATTGTTTATTAATATTATTAATACTTAAAATACCTACATTTCATGCAACTACACTAATGATTATCTTAATAAGTCAGATTTACTGCAAAGCGTTAGATGCTATATAAAATACACTGGAATATATGTATATCGTCAACCTACATAATATATACAGCTAATTCATTTCGCCGCTAATTATCTACTCCTTACTTTACGTAATCTTAAAGTAACTATTTTTTATCTTTATATTCCTACAGTTATAAGGTATCTCTGTATTAGAAAACAGTATGTTACCTAAGTTGCTAAATAACTACGTATACCTCCTTACCTCGGCCTTCCCCCTAGGAGACCGGCAGCCTAAATTACGAACTAGCACTAATAACAACAATCTAAATCTGTACATCTACTCGTTTGTCATCAAGCTACTGAACTTATAACTAAGGCCTGTTATGAAGCGCTACGTAACTAACTATATTATACATTTTGACAAGCGCTACTATGGGCCGGCGCCAAGCACCTCCGAGGACCCAGTAGCGATAAAGCTCACCATTGTTTTTTATTTTATTATATTTACACAAAGCTAGACACTAACTATAAAGAGGTCCATTTCTTATACCTAGGGGGGGGAGGGTATGAATGATATATGCACTATGAATCAGCTACGATGACTGATAATACTAATTTTACCTACTATTATTAAAATAATTAACGGATTTCAACAAGAACTTTGTGTTCCAATAAAAACATAATAGTTAAGACTTGTTATTTGTAAAATAAGTTATCCAAACTGCAACATTGAATTTAGTTTAACTCGAAAATTTCGTGAAAATCTTTAAAATCCTATAAAAATAAATCCATAAAAAAATTAGTGACATGTGCGTTGCCTTGCCACCCATTAGGATAGGGAAAAGGAATAGGAGGAGGTATGGGATGAGGGACAAGAGTGACATGACATATCTGACAACAGCTGTCAACAGTGTCAATTCGACGTGAGTGAAAGGTAATGAATGCATTCTGCGTTCGGAAATGTTATTGTTACTTTTGTTCAAGGAACTTTTGTTTATTGCGTTTAGTTTGTGTGAGCTGGCGGGTGGTGCAGAGATGTGTAGTTCACTTGTTAATTAGCATTGTTTTTTTTCTTTTTATATTTGTGATATATATTATTAAGTATATTAGTATATATTATTAAGTATATTAGTATAATAACTTTATATATTTTATATTATTTATTCAATGGATGACGATGCATATCTATCCGCCATTGAATCAGCTGACTTAAGCAATAATGACAGTTTTTGTTCCACTGAAGGCACTTTGGGTGACTGCTTGCGACAATCCTTTGCTGCCCAGCAATCCCAGCCATTGCTAAATGTTTGCCATATAAATGCGCAAAGCATACCTAGTCATCACAATGACTTACTGGAGACATTTACCGGTACTAATGTACACGCCGTCCTGATTTCGGAGAGTTGGCTAAAGCCTGAACTACTCTCTACATCTTACTCTCTACCCGGCTTCGTTTTAATACGGAATGACCGTCCTGACCGGAGAGGGGGTGGTGTGGCTATTTATCTCTGCAGTGCCATTCCATTTAAAATTATTGCGTCCTCACCGGCTTTTTCACCTGCAGAATTCCTATTCCTGGAAATCAACGTTAAAGGGGCTAAAGCCATTCTTGGCGTTGTCTATTGTCCACCGGCTCTCGATTATTTCTCCAGTATCGAACCGATACTGGAATCTTTAGGGTCAGAGTATGAACATCACATCATCATGGGCGACTTCAACACCAATCTCCAGTTGCTCCAATCCAGCCGTTCCCGAAAACTCCTTGATATCACCGAGTCGGCCAACCTCCACATTCTCCCACTACAACCCACTCACCACAACACTGATGGGGAGGATACGTGGCTCGACTTCATAATCACGTCTACTCCTGCCCTAGTTTCCCTCCATGGACAATTCCCAGCTCCCGGTTTTTCCCGTCACGACCTTGTTTTCCTTTCATACCGCCTAAAACCCCCCAAATCCTTGCCTAAAGTTTTGCACAGGCGTTGTTTTGGTCGTATGGATTTAGTCAAACTCTGTGAGGACGCGGCTAATCTTAACTGGGAAATTATGGATGGCTCCTCTACGATAGACGAAAAAGTGCGCATTTTTAATGATACTGTTTGTCAACTTTATGATGTCCATGCCCCTATACGGAAAGTTAAATTAAAACGCCCACCGGCACCCTGGATTACAAGGGGTGTGCGCATGGCAATGAGGCGTAGGGACCGGGCCTTCCGTATCTATAAAAAGGACCGCAGCGATGATAACTGGAACCTGTTCAAGTCTGCAAGGAATCGGTGTAATCAGATGGTACGCAACGCTAAACGCCAACACATTCTGAATAATATTTCTTCCTCTTCCCCTGCCGATATCTGGAAGTTCCTTGGAACTTTAGGTATCGGCAAACAGCGACGTGTTAGCTGTCCTGGGACACTCAGTCTGGATGACATCAATACACATTTCACAACCACCACCACATTGGATCACCAGACTGAGTGTCTCACAGTGAGCTACTTAGCTTCTTTAACCCGACCCAACATGGAATCATTTCACTTTTCTCCACTAGCCCAGGATGAGATCAAGAAGATAATCCTTTCTATAAAGTCTAATGCGGTGGGCTGCAACGGCATCAGCCGGCGCATGATCACTGCTATCCTAGACCAACTCCTTCCCGCCATCTCCCACATCATAAACTTTTCCCTTACTTCTGGCAGCTTCCAGCCCTGTGGCGTAAAGCTTTTATCATTCCTCTGCCTAAAGTCCAAAACCCTTCTCATCCGAATCACTTTCGTCCTATCTCCATTCTTCCTTTTTTGTCCAAAGTCCTAGAGTCCTGTGTCCAAAGGCAATTATATAGATTTGTCTACAACAATAACTTATTAAGCCCCTACCAATCTGGGTTTAGGCCTGGACACAGTACTACAACGGCCCTTCTCAAAGTGACTGGCGATATTAAGGAGGGCATGGAGAACACCAAGGTCACTGTGTTGGCCTTGGTTGATTGCTCGAATGCCTTTAATACCGTCAGTCACGATGTCCTGCTGTCCCTCCTTACCCATCTTAAGATCTCATCCGAAGCTCTGGATTGGTTCTCAAGTTATCTTCGAGGACGCCAGCAGTCTGCCCGCCTCGACGAGTTATCGTCGGAGTGGCGTGACAATAACTCTGGTGTTCCTCAAGGCGGTGTTCTCTCTCCTTTATTATTTTCTATCTTTATTAATTTCCTTACTCAAGATCTTCAATGCGCTTATCACCTGTATGCCGATGACTTGCAGATATACTCTCAGGCATCCGTTGAAGACGTCTCCTCCGCAATTCTTGAAGTTAACCGAGATCTAAGCGCCATTCAGAGCTGGTCAAACAAGTTTGGTTTGTATGTAAACCCTAGCAAATGCCAAGCAATTGTCATTGGTAGCCAATGGGTAATTAAAAGATTAGACGTCTCAACTTTGCCACCACTAGTTTATGATGGTAACGTCATAGACATGTGCCCAGTTGTCAAAAACCTTGGCCTACATATGGACTCTACGTTAAGCTGGCGAAACCACGTCACTCAAACCAGCAAAAAGATTACCGGTACTCTACGTGCTATCAATCGCCTAAGGAACTTCCTACCACCTAAAACTAAGACAATGCTTGTGCAAACTCTGGTATTTCCCTTGATCGACTATGGTGATGTATGCTACTATGACCTGAATGCAGATCTTCTTAACAAACTTGACCGTCTTCTCAATAACTGCATTCGATTTATTTTCAATCTTCGCAAGTATGACCACGTGTCTACTTATCGTTCCCAGTTGAAGTGGCTTCCTATTCGTCAAAGACGCAGTCTGCGTGCTCTCACTACTCTCTATTCCATCCTTATGTCTCCCAATACTCCCAACTATTTAAGTTCTTACTTTCAGTACTTATGCACCAACCACAATCGTAACCTTCGTTCATCTAATAACCTTCTCCTTCTCTGTCCTTCACATAGATCTTCTTTCATCCATTCTTCCTTTCCTACTCAAGCTATTCTTCTTTGGAATGACCTTCCTCTCGAAATCAGGACGTCCACTACTAGGTATCGCTTTAAGACAAAGGTAAAGCAGCTTTTATTGGCTAAGTTAGCAGAAGTATCATAACATCTAAATATATTTTAGGTACATATTTATTTATATATATGTAGGTATACATATTATGTATGTGTATTTAAGTATAAGGTATAAGTATGTGTATGTAGGTATACGTAAGTATGGGTATGTAAGTATATGTACTTATGCATTTCTATGTATGTATGTATGTATTATTATTATGATTTAATTTTGTTTAATGTATGCGCGTCCATCATATCTATTAAATATATGTATAAGTCAAACTCCGCTTTTTAAAATACACCTACCATCAATCTCTGCACCACTCTAAGGTAGACTGGCAGAAAATGCCTAAGGCATTAAGTCCACCTTTATACGCTATGTGTGTATATAAAGTTAATAAATAAATAAATAAATAAAAAGGAAAAGGGATAGGGCCTCCGGCACTCTTACTCACCGAACGAAACGCAGCAGTATAGGAACTGTTACTTTACGTCGATTTTCTGTAAGAAAATTCAAAAAATTCAAAATTCAAAATCCTTTATTCATTTGGGTCACAATGTGACGCTTATGAACGTCAAAATAATAAATTTATAAAATAATTACTTATACTCAAATTTAAAACATTATTACTGTATGCTTCTACATTTACATTTACTGCCACGTTCGCAAAGCAATAGGTAGAACCATGAGAAAGAACGGGCAATAAAACTCACGGTCACTCTTTTTCATCGCCAGGTTTTGCATAATACACAATTTACATTTTGTAAGGTGCTGCAACTGTTACACCTTCTATATCACTTGTATATATTTACTGTACATCATAATACTCAAGCATAATACTTTTGGTTAGCCTTCTCAGAATAGACATGGTGAAACAGGAGCATCCACTTACATTATATATACCTAATAATGCAGGCAATCCGCGAAAGTGATCAGAACCATGATGGAAATGATGCAGTTAAATATTAAAATCTAATACCAGCCCGCAAGACCGTCATCGACCAGTCATCGCAAGTAGCACCCGTTCACGAGTATGACGCATGTGCCAGCCATCATCCCTCTCGCCATATTAGAGGGAAAGGGATGACCCGACACACGACGCCACCACAAGAAATGACATTTTAGTGAGCAAGACGACAACGGTATACGAACCAGCAGTAAGAAACAATCTATTGGTATACTGACCATGACCGCCAATTACCTCCATTTTCCAGATCGTTATTATTAACATAAGTTAGTGGAACACGTGAAGGAATGCAAATGTAGAAAGAATTTTGTGAAGGTGACAAGTGAACAATGATATGATCAGAGATAAATAATGTTAAACTACATTCAACAAATCATAAAAATATCCAAATCCTGCAAAAATCATGTGTTCACGAGGCACCTCCACTTAACATGTAAATAAAATAATCGTGAGTTAAACAAGCCTAAGCCTATCCCCACGGTGTCTTATCATTTAAAAATTCCTTAATAGTGTAATAACCCCTTTGTAAAAGAAAGTTCTTAATTGTCCGTTTGTATTTGTGCATGGGTAAATTCATTATTTCAAGAGGCAATTTGTTGAAAAATCGTATACCAATCCCCGCAAATGAGTTCTGAACTTTATGTAGACGGTAGTTAGTTCCCACCAGTTTATGCTTATTCCTTGTGTTCACGTTGTGCAAATCACTATTTTTGCGGTATAGAATTAAGTTTTTCTTAATGTACATTAAGTTAGCATATATATATTGCGATGCAACTGTCAATATGTCTACTTCTTTAAATTGATTACGTAAAGAATCTCTAGCACCTAACTTATAAATTGCACGTATGGCCCTTTTTTGAATGACAAAAATAGTCTGTATATCAGCAGCTGTACCCCATAACATTATTCCGTAAGACATTACGCTGTGAAAATAACTAAAGTAAACTAGTCTAGCAGTATCTATATCTGTGAATTCCCTAACTTTTCTAACTGCAAACGCTGCAGAACTAAGTTTTACTGCGAGACAGGATATTTGGGCGCCCCACTGAAGCTTACAATCTAAAGTTACACCTAAGAATACGGTTGATTCGACTAGTTGAATTGTTTCCTTATTTAAAATTATATTAGTAGGAACACTTTTGACATTAGGCAAAGAGAATTTAACACATTTGGTTTTGCTTGAGTTGAGTACCAAATTATTTGTCGAAAACCAATCTAATACTTGTGCAAGAGTGTTATTGACGGTATCAAAGTTACTTAATTTACGATCAACTTTAAAAATTAGTGACGTATCGTCGGCAAACAAAACAATATCACATAAATTTTGTACAAAGAACGGCAAATCATTAATATATATTAAAAAAAGAAATGGACCGAGAATAGAGCCCTGTGGAACGCCCATTCCTACTGGCAAACCTAGAGACCTACTCCCATTAACATCTACATACTGAATTCTATCACTAAGGTAGCTGGCAACAAGATTGAGTGCGGTATCTCTAATACCATAAAGTTTCAATTTAAGTAAAAGCGTATTATGTTCCACACAGTCAAAGGCCTTTGATAGGTCACAAAAAACACCAATGGCATCCTTCGAGTTTTCCCAAGCATTAAAAATATGCTTTAACAAAGTTACACCGGCATCAACGGTGGAGCGACCCTTAGTAAAGCCATACTGTTCACTGTGAAATAAATTATTTGCGTGAAAGTGGCTCTCTAGTTGATGCAAAATAATCTTTTCAAAAATTTTACTAATAGCAGGCAAGATAGAAATTGGCCGAAAATTACTAGGGTCGCTCTTTGATCCCTTTTTGAATAATGGTATTACTTTACTGTGTTTCATTAGATCAGGAAATACTCCTGTATCTACGCATCTGTTGAATATTGCAGCTAAATATGGAGCTAAGCTAGAAATAATTTGTCGCACAAGTTTAACAGAAATGCCCCATAAGTCAACAGATTTTTTATTATTGAGCGTCTTGAATACCTTCAGTATGTCATTGGTGTCAATATATTTAAAATTAAAAAGCACATCACACTCATTCACATTGCCCCTAACCAACATTTCTGCTTTGTTTGGACATGAATCTAGACAGCTGGTTGTGTTCACTGGTATGTTTACGAAGAAATTGTTAAATGTCTGAGCAACATCAGTTTTCCTAGTAATAATTTCACCATTCAATTTTAATTCATAATTGTTATCTACCAATTTAGCTCGACCAGTCTCATTGTTAATAATGCTCCAAGTAGTTTTAATTTTGTTCTTGGATTCTTTGATTTTATTGCTTAAATATAAGGATTTGGCTAAAGCACATGTCCTCTTAAAAACCTTGGAATAATTTCTAACATATTGAATAAATTCAGGATTAAAATTGTATTTCTTCATACCATATAGATCATACAACCTAGCTCTACTTTTGTATATACCTACTGTTGCCCAATCACAAAAATTTACTTTAATGCTCCTTGCAAACGTCTTCAGTTTAAAAATTTTATTGTACTCATCATTAACAATTTTAAATAAGCATTTATATAATTCATCAGGATCATCAACGGTTAAGTCAATACTGGCGATCTTGGCAGCAACATCATTACTAAAGTGTTTTAGGCGAGCAGAGGTCATTGGCCTACATGTAATTTCTTGTACTTTAGGGGTTGTATTAGTTGGAATTACAACCTTTTGCCCGCAGTGATCCGATGTCAAGTCAGTTAAAACAGCCTTACTTAAATATTGACAATTGCAAAAAACATTATCTAAGCATGTAGACGAATGTGAGGTTATTCTAGTTGGTTCAGAGAACAAAACATTTAAATTAAATGACCTAAATAAGCTAACTAACCTAGTACAAATTGGTGATTTTTCTAACAAATTGACATTAAAATCGCCGCATACGATTATAGACTTCCTACTAGAAATTATGTGTTTTAAGACATCCTCAATAATGCTTTCAAACTGAGTAAAGTCGCTTTGTGGTGGTCGATACACACACACTATAATATGTTGTTCAAGCTCAACACAAGAAATCTCAGCAGTGCGCTCGATAGAAAGTTTAGCTATATCCTTACGTTCTTTACATTTCAAACTATTGCATACATATATTAGAGAGCCACCACGAATAGCCTTCTTTCTTACGAATGCACTTATAACTGAGTAATGTTGATTGTTAAATATTAATTGGTCACCTCGCAACCAATGTTCTGTAATACATAAGATATCAATCTTATGTTTATTTAAAAATAAATCTATTTCTAATTCTTTGCCAGATAGGCCTTGTATGTTTTGATGAACTAAGTTTAAAACACATGAATGCCTATCTGTTGTCTCATCTAATAGTTTAAACTAATAGATGTGTCAATACTACTATTGGTATAACTATTATCTACCAAATTCCTAAGTACTCTAGTAGTACTCCTGTCAGTATATAAATTAAATGCTAATAATTTAGCAAGTTGTCGCCTATGTACATAAGAAAGATACATAGTATCTTTTGTTAAAAAGAAATTACTAATAAAAATATTAGTGTCAAAAAATAAAATACTGTCACTATGACATGTCCTATTGTACAATAATAGATTTAATTTGCCTATCTGCCTGTTTTGGTCATCTGTGAGAGCATATGAATAAGGCAATGCACAAATAATAAAGCTACATCCTATTTTTGTGCTAACATCTATCATTAAGTCTGTTAATTCTATGAGACTGTTTTTGGAGACTAATGAGCTGTCACCATACAATATGATGACAGTAGTTTGTGCATTCAAGTCGGCATTCTTAATCTTATCAACTAGGGTACAAGACTGAGCTCCAGGTGAACAAAAGTTCTGTACTGGTTGCTCAGTGTAATGATCAATTAAGCTCCCTAAACCCACTCCCAGTTGGTCTGAAAAAATTATTACATTCTTACTGTCAGTCTTTACTGGATGCAGTTTGTTTTGTGTATTATACTGACATCCATGTGCATTCAATTCTATTGATTCAGCAGGTGTAGTCGCACAATTAGTTGTACAACTGGAACAGTAATTATTAGAGTTGGATAATGAGATAAGTTGTTTTAAATTTTCTCGACCAACTCTTGAAATTTCTTCATATTTTAAAATGTATTCATGAGTCTCATTCTGGTGTTCCATTATAGTTCTAGTGAGTTGAGCTTGTAGATTTGATATTTGTGCTTGCAACTCACTTGTGTGTTGTTCATATAACAACCTACCAGAAACTAATTCTTCATTTGTTTCCTCAAGCTTTAATAAAAGAGACTCACACTCTTTATTTAATTTACAGTTATCTTGTGCATACTGACTCAATTTGGTAGACCACTTAGGACCATATCTAAGTTTCTTAATTAATTTATTTAACTTAAACAATTTTCTAAATTTATTCTTACTAAGGCATTTTTTGAAACAGTTACATTTAAGAGCTTTTAGCACATTAATTTTGTCACCCAGGAGCTCAGAGAATAAGTTGTGAGTAGCAGTACTGTTAAAGGCCGCAATTGTGTCTTCTAGAGTTGAAATTCTGTAGAGAGGGTAGTACTTCCCCGGTCGAGCCGGCCCATTCATGCTCTAAATCAGCTAGGCTCTACTACCTTGAAAAATCGTCCTTATGAGAGATCTGCTAAGATTTTGGTCGATAAATCTGATTCAAATACGTTGTTACATTATGTGCCAACACAATTCGAATATTCGAATTCTATACATTGCGGTCGTGAGAAGCAGTTTTGATGAAAATGGGATTTTGTAATTTTTTTGTGTTTCTTACAAGTGGCTGTGCATAATGACTACATGGCAAACAGATTGTAAAGAAATTAAATAGATTAGGCATTAAAGCCTTACAAAGTGGAGTGACACACAGCCATCGTTATTTCGTTGGCTGTGTGTAATAATTTATTGAATGGTTTGATCACGTAGAGCGAATGAGTGAAAAAAAGGACGAATCAAATATATAAGGCAAATATGTGTGGGCAAGTCGGTCGCGGCAGACCTAGTAGGCTGTAGGACATTCGTTGGCCAAACTGTGGACGTGTTAGAAAACGGAAAGGTCCGAAGCACTCGTAACTGGCGAGCATGTATGAAAAGAGGGATAAATGTAGAGGAAGCGCATGAGGTTCTTAAGATAGAAGCAAGTGGCATTCTGTATTCTCTGCCTACACTGACGGCGGCGTCATAAAGGCGTGAGTGTATGTACATATGTATGATATTGTAAAGCAAACCCAGTCACATAATTTCTCGAAATTCAGGTGACAATAAAAAGAAATAACATATGATTTATTATGTGGAATAATTTTGAAGGTATCGTTTTTGCAGGACCAATTGAATCAATTCCGGCCTGAACTGAAAACCTGTGATCAACTAAATAGACCCGCCATTTTGACAAAAAATTTGATAAAAGAATCGACATCAATCATTTTGTAGATGTTTTTGTAACCTAAAACATTTTTATTACTTAACTCCTTACAATGCTATAAAAATGGAATGATTTTACGATATTTTATTATAAGAAATCAAAATTGTTGTTGAAAACCAACGGCTTACTAACTATTAAGATAAATAGTCTTATTATTCAAGCGAAGTTATTAAACGCGCTATACTACAAAATTTCGCTTGAAGAGCACTAACTTTCTATCTTAGTAGCACTCTTTCAGCTATTCAGTGTCAATATTATACATAATCTTAAGCTATACTCAGCGAAAGCTAATGCGAAAGTCTTTTAAATATATTGCGTTCCAAGTCAAAGCTTTACTAATTACTTGCTTAGTTTTGTATAATGTAGTGGACTGCAACATTACTACTGAGTTTTTGTTAGCATTATGTTATATTATATGTTGTAGTTGTTTATTATCCCTAGTAAATAAATAAAAATATATGCGGGCGCGCTCACTTTGGATACGTTTATAACATACATAACATACGTAAGCTCATCATAAGTTAATGTGTATGATACCAGTGTAATATATGTTGGTGAAACTATGGTAATAAAAATAATACTATATTCTTAAATCGGTAAACTCTGATTACATATTTAAAATACTGTATTGCAATAATAAACAATACTACTTATCTCTTCACGGATGTGCACGTACATTCTTCTACAGCCTTTTGTCAGAGGGTTAAGTCCACTGCTGGACTTAACCCACTTCTACTTTACTACACAGTAGCACTGTGAGTATATTGGAAGGTTTGGCCTACTATACCACGCTGGCCAGACAGATTGGAAGAGGCTTTGATGTCATGTTTTCCTTGTCTTCGCAAAGGTAGTATTCTGATTGGTATATTTGCCTTTGTCGCCTCTTACGACACACACGGTATGTAATGGGGTGGTGACACTTTGTATTCTTAATTCGATTAAGAGATAATGTACGTGAATATCTAGACGGTAGAATTAATGATTTAAAATATTAAGATTCTTTGTGAGAGATGAGACCTCACCAGCAAAACTTTGTATAACTGATCGGCAGATGATAAGTACTATACGAGATTTGAAATGTTGTAGTTAATTTGCCATATATTTTTTTAATTAGTAAGAGTACAGGAATTCACGCACAATATATGTAACTAGAATTAGTTTGTGAAACCTCATTGTTGTGTAACGACTCACTATGAAAACTTAGGGTCATATTCGTATACAAAATGAGCGCGACCTCTGCCTAACTTTGCCCGCAACTTCGTAGGAAAATTAAAATGATGTCCAGTAACGGTAAAATTAAAGTACCTAAACCACCACAAAGTGCCGCCTGCATCCCAAAAGTAAGAAAGAGTATTCATTATGCTGTGAAGAAAGTTAAAAGGTGTCGTGAGAAACCTCTTTTAAAAGAGGAACGGTTAGATCGCTCGAGAAGCACTGCGAGCAATAAGTGGTTCGTTTCAAAGCCAGCATGTACAAATGTGAAATTATCGCTTTTTGAATTTTTGAGACAAAGTACGTTAAAATAGTATCAAAACACCAATGAAAATGATGAGAGAGAATGATGCAAGGATCGTAACAAAAGAAAGCCTACTCTACAACCCTGCTGGGTAGCAAGCAGAAGTGTAAACTCTAACAGTGGTTTAGATTTTCACCTGCTACCCAGCTTAGAGTAGTGTGATATGTAAGAAGAAGAACCAATGAGAACTTTTACGCCAGAATATACTTGTAGGAATGCATTTGGAGGTTGCGGCGTTTGTATAATTTTTGTAAAATACCGGCATTAAGGGTCAAGCACCCTATTCTAAGGACTTATAGCGATCGATTGAATAAGTTGCATTTCAGTTTAAGTGTCTTTTTAAAGGGACATAAAGATTTCACGAGTGTGTTTGGAACAAGTTGAGCATTGCTACATGTAAAAGTAAACCCTAACTAAGTCTTTATTCGCTATTGTAGATATTAGTAATATTCTAGTTAATATGTTTAAGGTAAAAATTCTGAGATAATTGCCAGATTTACAGTATTTATATCTAAAATACAGATTCGCGCTGTAAATGCAAAATATTGTTTAAATTTGTGCAATCTAACATTTAAAACAAATGTCAAGAAGAATGCCGGTGACTAAATATTTTACTGGTAATATCGGGATAAAGAATAGCCTTCGTAATAAAACGTATCATTATTATAATGTACGTCGCGTAACTTTAAGTTGTGGTCAACTTTAAGGATCAGTAAATAAACCCAGTGAACTATAAAACTGGCTAGAGCAAAAATGTTGAAATTGGGCACAGGAAACTGTTTTTATAACATAACGTTAATCGACTGTATGGGTTAGTTTAAAAACTACTTCAATTCACATATTTTAGATTTGCTATCAGTTGTCTAAATTAAATGAGAGATCTAATTGAAAATTAATTGTTCTGATGACTCGAATGTGAAATTATCCATGTTACAATAAGGACTAGAATTAAAAGATATTGACTATGTGACTGTAAATAATATTTCTTGTTCGTAAAAATATTTGATTGAATCAGTGAAGAAAGAGATCTATATGCTCTACTAGACCTAAATGAATACAAACATTTTATTAAAAGTGACCACATACTAAAGTTACGGTCGGTATAAGCGTATTTTGCTTAATCTTATAATAATACCTTTTTAGAATAAGTTCAGGAATGTTTGCCGTTGTGGTAAATTTCTGGATATACACAGAAACGCAAATTATAAGAGAATGCACTTTAAATTAGTTATCAATGTCAATCTAGGGTTGCCAACCGTAACCGGATCCCGGAGATGATAGGTATTTCAAACTTTTGCGGTGGGTTTTTAGGGTATTTCCACTTATTTTATTTTCATATAAAATAAGTAGAAATAGGTTACCAATTTCTAATTTATACTGGGATGCAAAAATTATACATGCCTAATTATTTACAACTGCTGAATGATTAACGATAATTGTTTTTTGCAAAGTGAAATGATGAAATTTCGCATATTGTTTAACTTCAAAATGAAAATGTTTTTATGATAAGCATAAACTGATTATTTACCCCTGTTCGCCTCAGAGAAAAAAGTTCAATGCTTTGACTTTAAATGCTTATTAGTACTTTATGATACGAATACTTTTTAAAAACCTAATGGACGTTTCTGAGCAGGATATCTTAATATAATTATGTACACGCATGTACACGAGAGCTATTAGCAATATTATAATCAATTATTTTAAGATTGAATTGACTTACAAAGTTATTAAATTTTAATTGAATATATTGTCATATAAAAAAGTAAAGCTTTGATATATTTAGGTTAGAAATTGATAGTACTGTTACTTACTCCTAATTGACTACTTCTCTTTACTGACTAACTAGCTACGTAGAGATATAATGGCACATATATATATGCACAAATACAAATGCATTCTCTATTGTCTCACTCTAATGAGCTGATGATTCGCATTAACATCACGACTAGTAAGAGATAAGGCGCAGGATCAATGACTTGCATTCCGAGGGATTGTAACACTACAAATTGACTGACTTCGGGCTGATATCAAAAGGTGACCCAAGAGAATAAATGTTTTGACTTTGACTTTGCCTAGGACAAGAACGAACGGTGAAGGTGATCACGATTCGCATTTACGCCAAAACTGCACTACACCACCGAGGCAGTCAAAGTCATAGTTGCATGTAATAAAAAAAAGCTATTCTCATCAGAGGCATTGCTCCAAAAAACGAGTTTCGTGTGATCGCGTGATAAATAAATTATTGTAGGTACTGAATATGAAGCACCTTTGTTGGCAACACTGAATAAGAAATGATCGCGGGCTTTTATTAGAAGCATAAATAACTTATGCCATGTCAGCTTATGGGCGTACAATGCAGCACACTGCTAAGGTTCTCCACACAGACCGACCTTAAACCGCGACATCCACCCGCTTCCCACGCTCTTAACCAGATCGTTGGTCGATCTTGCGACAGGCCTACCGTGGTCGGCAATCCAGAACCTTTCTGCCCCAACGGCCTTCGGTTCTTCGAGCTATGTGCAATGGGTAGGTAGTATATAATAGGCAGACTATTGCTATTTCAGACTAGCTATTCGGAGACTTTGGTTCTCCTGCGGATCTCCTCATTTCAGATTCGATCACGCAGGAAAACGCCGAGCATAGCTCTTTCCATCGCTCACTGACTAAACTTGAGCTTTCTAACAAAGCTCATAGTTAGGCCATAGGTGGCCTCTTACTGAAGTCGTTTACATTTACACACTCACTGAGGCATTCGATGCGATTTCGCAGTTCAAGCTGAAAGCTCTCGGGGTTCTGAATTTGATCTGGTGCTCATCAATCTCAACCGTTCGAGGCTGGGACTAATATTCAATGTGCCCCTTACTATTCGGTGACCGCCGCCCGCTTTACGCGAATTGATCACAGAGACATCCTTAAATATTTGGCGTCGATATTGTGAAATCAATCTGATTTTTGGTTAGTTCGTCAGTTAAAACTTGTTACTACTACGATATAAATTTAGTTTTCATGTTAATTGTTTGTAAATCCCCGTACCACAAGATTAATTCCTAGCGCGAGGTTTTCTATTTTAAAAGAAAAATTAATTATTTCGACTACGACTAGTGTTAAAATTGTTAGTTTTTCATTTTATGTTCAGTTACTACTGTGCACATGTACAGTACACGTCACTTTTGATTTTTACTAAAATTTCAGTGTAATCATACATATTGACATTAACTTGAAATTAACTTAATTCTGAAAATTCTCAAAGCTGTCCGGACTTTGAAACTGTTGGGACTTCCCAAACCCTAATTATTCCAGATTTTATTTCGCCAGAAATTAACTTGATTCTAATTTTATTCTAAAAAGTCTCGAAGTCCCGGGAAGTCCCGGGATTTTGGCCGTCCGCAGTGTGTGCGTATTAAATGTTGCCAAGACCAGTTGTCATCGGTGATGGCCGCTACCTGGGCCAGAAATAGCGGGCCGCTATGGACTAGAGGCCGGTTTTTTTGGTTGTGGCTCATTTTTGTGGTAAGTTGTGCCATGATCGCCTCGCTTGGCAGACGGATTGGCGATCACAGTGGCGGAAGTGATACTAGACGCTGCTGCCCATCTAGTAACTTTCCATTTACTTCCGCCTTACTTTGGATGGTTTGACCGCCATCTTACGGTTGACTGACTGCACTGGGGGATCCCAGTGGGTGGTGGGGTCGTCACATCCCGACGCCGTTAGTAAATTAATAGATGAGGCAATTACAAAATATAAAATATATACATGATATTAAGTGTTATCGCCAACTGAAGTTAAAACTGCTTTTCTCATTATTTTGAGCACTTTTGACTATTGTTTTATTGTGATTTTAATAGTGGTAAAGTCTCATGTCACCCAATATGCAATACCAAATCAAATGTGAATTCAATGCAAAAATAAAATTATTGATCTTTTCCTACAAGGCATCTTTGCAGCAACAAGTCGCGTCAGATTATAAAATACCCTCGGAAAACAGTCGTCTTGGACTTAGGAGTTGAAAACGTTTTCGGCGGCAAACAAATGAGCTAAATATATTGATCCTGCTGCCAGATAAGTTCTTTATATAACTTAACATTGGCTCTGTTTCTACTTCCTGCTAACTGTAACAACAAATTTTAATTTTGGCTTAGCCTAATTCGCATGCAGCGCTTTTCACTATTTTGCTTTTTAGAATTTACGCATTTAAATCTTATACTATTATGCCTATAATTTATTTTTATTTTTTATTAATTGATCTTTCCTACCCATTTTCGCGTCGGTATTTATGCGTATTGAAAACAATTGATCATGATTTAGAGACAAAGTAATGATAATTGCTTTAAATAGACTAATCTTCCTGGCGTATAATAATTATTCACACGTTTTTTTATTTGATCGGCAAAATAAAGTTAAAATATTCTTATAATAATTTTGTATTGCTTGATATTTCGGGTGCTTTAATAAAGCCTTGGTCACGGTGACTGAGGGAGGTTTATCTTTATCTCTTGAGTATAAAGTTATGATAAAGTATACGAACATTGTTTGATATTGGCATAAATATTTCCACCAAATGAGAGTTATGCCAAAGTATACGATCTTTGTTTAATGTTTTGGTTTTATTATTGGTACAGTATGAAAGTTAGGCGAAAGTATACAAACATTTTTTAATCTTGGTATTAATATTGACAGACTAAGACCACTAGATCAAGTATATTAGAATTTTACTACTTTTTGTTTCGGGTTAAGCTAATGAAAGACAGCATCAAAAAATAGTGATAAATGCCAACCAGCTACTTTAATTAGATTTTTAGCTTTCTAGTTGTATTTTTTATTTATTTCTAAGTGTTGATTTTTACGTTTCTTTTTAATTTGGTAAATACTTTTTTATACTAGTTAATCAAATCAATCGTGTTAAAATGATAAAATAGTCCCTCGTTGAATTGCCATAACTTTTATAACATTGTTTTATACGTTTTGTGTGGGAACTACCACAATTTAGTAGAGAACGATCAATCACTTTATCTCTTTTATAGAAAATACATTTAAATTTAAGAGCTTATATATTTTTATTTCTTCTAGAAAATACCTTATCGTTTTTAAACAATACTTAGTTATAAATCACCGATAATATAACAGGTTTGGTTTAACCTTAACAAGTATAGAGCGAATACGATATCTCCTTAAAGATACTATAGTGTCCTATAGTATTATACTTATAGTTTAATCTTAACAATAATATAGCAAATACGACATCCCCTTAAAGATATAAGTGTCCTAAAATAATAAATTTCTACATACCCATAATTACCAGACCATACATTGTTGCACTCGCACCGATATACCTGCGCAGATATTTCCTAGTACAATTATAATTTCATGTACCTACGTAGGTCACGCACAAATTTTGAGCGCTGGCTAACTCAGATAGGTCGCGGCACAAATTTTGAGCGCCAGCTTACTAAGACGATGAACATACAGCCAAACCAGCCACGTCACAAGCATAAACTAAGTCATGTCCTCCACACCGTATCCGGTGACGGCGACTCTTAAATGTTCAATAGGTCATTGTGATGGGCTCTTATATGACTCGCAATGCCGAACTTTGATTTAAAGACACGATCACAATACAGCTGGCCAGATGAATTGTAAGTGTAAGTATAGGAGGGCTTTGGTCGAGTCTGCCGTACTTGGCGTTTTGTGTCAAGGACTTCCAGACGTTTTTTTTCATATGTGTCTACACAAGTGTGCGATATGCAAGCTCCTCCCAACCATCAATGCAGATGTTGCAGGCCGCAAGATTGCGTTTCAGGACGTCTTTGTAGCGCAGGTATTGACCTCCTTGTTTGCGCTTGCCGCATTGCCGCATGAGAGCTAGGAGTTGCAGACGGCCTTCGGCAGTCTTCTATCATCCATGCGTATGACGTGTCCACCCCACCTGAGTTGATGCTTCATTATGAGCGCCTCGATTCCGGGCAAGCCAGCTCGACGTAGGAATTCCGTATTTGAGACGCGGTCTTGCCACCTGACACGCAGTATAAACCTTAAACACTTGAGATGAAAAATGTCTAGCTGCTTAAAACCTGTTTTGTAGCAGCACCAGGTCTCCACGGCATAAAGCGAAGTAGGGAAAACGATTGCCCTGTACACTAAGATTTTAGTTTATAGTTTAATATCATGTGAATTCCAAACACGCGCTTTAAGTTTGCCAAAAGCCGCTGTAGCACCTGCTATTCGGGCTGGTATTTCTAACGCCAGGGTGTTATCACTTCTTAGACGACTTCCCAAGTATCTAAAGTTTGGTACTTCAACTATCGCCGTTCCGTTCAAGGTGATATTTGACTGATCCCCATTGCAACCTCTCGCGAGCTGTTTTAAGACTTGGGTCTTGCTAGTGCTTATAACTAGACCAAATTTACGGCGTGACTGATGCAAAGTGTCTATATAAGCCTGAAGGGACTCAAGAGAATCAGTCATTGGGCAAACGTCGTCAGCATATAAAATGTCCACCACTGCAAGTCTTGTAACCTTTCGTTTAGCTCTAAAGCGAGAGAGATCGAAAATGCTCTTGTCAGTCCTGGAATTAATTTCGATAAAGCCATTGCAATTACTAACCGCATCTTGCATTACAAAAGCAAAGTATAGGGAGAACAAAGTAGGAGCCAGGACACAGCCTTGCTTCACACCACTCGATACAGGGAATTGTTCTGAAAAGTCATTTTCATAACGAACTGTCACCATCATATCATCATGAAATTGGCGAATCAAGTTTACTAACTTTACAGGACAACCAGCTTTTCTTAGCACAGTCCACAAGACTTGACGCGGTACTCTGTCGAAAGCTTTTTCTAAATCGACGAAACACATGTATAAGGGACGGTACTGTGCAAGACTCTTTTCTTGGAGTTGTCTCACGACAAATATAGCGTCGACAGTACCTCTGCCTGGACGAAAACCGCATTGAGTTTCGGGGAGTATTGTTTCCGCGTGTCTGGATAGACGGGTGTTGATTATGTGAGCTAGAATCTTCCCAGCTGTCGAGAGAAGAGAGATGCCTCTATACGAACCGCAATCGGCTATATCACCTTTGCCCTTGTACAATTTACAGATGGAAGCATCTCTAAAATCTTGCGGGACGACTTCACATTCGCATATTTTCAATATAAGCTTGATGTGTGGGCCGCCGTATTTGTATATTTCGGACGGCAAACTATCTATCCCAGGTGCTTTGCTATTCTTCATTCTCCTCAGTGCAGCAACGAACTCGTCAAACGACGGGGGTCCCGCCAGATTTTCAGCGGTGGGTAGATCTTTTAAAGATTCAATGTACAACAAGTCAGTCGTCTGTGTAGTGGGATTTAGAACATCATAAAAATGTTCTGCCCATCGAGCTAGTATATCTTTCTGCTCAGTCAGCCGTTCAGTCTTATCCTTGTTGTACATTGGAGTTGTTTTCTTAGTTTTTGGACCGAAAATGGTCTGTAGGCTTTCAAAAAATCTACCTGATTGGTTATTGTCAGCATAATTCTGAATTTCATGCGCTTTATCCACCCACCATTTGTCCTTAAGTGCACGTACCTTTACTTTGAGGTCAAAATGAGCTTTTTTTCGTTTGAGGACATCTGTTGAAAGAAGAGCACGCTGATGGTCCTCAACGAGCTTCCGTATTTCTACATCTGAAACGTCAAACCAATCTTGGTCTTTTCGATCAGGTTTACCGATAACTCGTAAGGCACAACTATGAGGGTTTTCAGCATATAAGCGCCAACTCTCATCGATAGGTACATCTTCCGTGGTTTCTGGCATATTGGCATAAAAAACATCATCTAGCCTGTCTATCAGTGTTCGGTTTCGGATCAGTTTTTTGCAATCTATCTTTGCTGGGTTCCTATGTGGAGCACGTCGTGGAATTTTCAGTTGTAACCGCAGTTTTGTTCGAACAAGTCGGTGATCGCTCCAACCCTGGGCTCCTCTCATTACTCGTGTGATAAGTACACCTCGGAGATCCTTTTTGCGTACTATCACATAATCCAAGAGATGCCAGTGTTAAGATCTTGGATGCATCCACGTGGTCTTAAACCTGCGGCAAACGAAACCAGGTGTTTGTGAGGTCGAGGAAATATTCAGCGCAAAGAGTAAGAAAGTCAAGGCCATTTGCGTTGCATTTTCCAACTCCATGTCGTCCAAGTACTCCATCCCAAGCACTGTGATCTTTGCCAACGCGAGCGTTGAAATCATCCAGCAAAAGGTACCCACCCTAGGTACTTCTTCAAGCTTTCGTGCCAGTTGGTTTCGCACAGTAAAGCCCACCTCGCTAGCTGCCTTCTCCGCGCTTGGTTTTCCACTCCAGTAAAAGGTATACCCTCCAAGTTTTTCACAGAGCTCTCCGGAGTCACTAAGGTGAGTCTCACTAATTGCGGCGATATCTATATTATATTTAGCTAGCTCCCTTGCGATCAATACCGTCTTTCTCTCAGGACATGAATTTGTGTCTCTGTCTAAAAGGGTACGAACATTCCATGTTCCTACAATAAGATGTTTAGCCATTATTTGTTTCTTTTTTCGACCGCATCAGGATGTTGAACAGGTGGCCGCGGTTTGCCACCCGCTTTAAAGGAGAGACAGGCTATGTATAGGCCACCTTTTCCAGGCCCCTCCCCGGATTGGGGAAAGCAGAGCGCTCCCTGAATAGGGCTGCTTTGTCGTCAACTGAGCTGTCGAACTGGTCCCCTGTCGCAATTGGGACACAGAACGACCATCACCAGAAGACCGCTCACGTGCAGATACCAACTAAGGTTTGGACAACACCAATCCTCCCCCCATCATCAGCGCTCCATCGCCGTAGGACTTTCACGTGTTAACTGTTAAACATGTAGGAGTCATCTGCGCGTGAATATATTTAAGTGGACGAGCAGTTGCGCCGGTGCAGATCCACTCTCTCATCCTCAGTGTTCTGGTGCTTATGGACCGGATAGCCGGTGTGACCAGCAGAACACATAAGGTGCAGGCAATTGGCCGCATGTCGCTAGATTTTAAGGGTCCAGACATGCGCCCTTTAAGGTACATCGCCATGCACCTTGCCTAATCGCTGCGGGGAGCGAATGCTTTTGTCTATCGACGTTGCTCGCTCTCGGCACCGAAAAGGTCTTTATGTGGCTGGAGGACCGTCCATAGACTGACTGCATTGAAAGCACATTTAGCCTCGATGGGCGATGGGGTAGTCACTTCCCGACGCCGATGGTCGTCACTTGCCGATAAACTAAGTAGTACCTGTATGACGGTATATTTATTTCTTGGGTTAACCGTATTTTTTTTTAAATAATCCTAGCTAGATCGATTTATCGCCCACGAAACCCTGTGCGTGCTTAATTTTATGAAAATTGTTGCCGTGATTCAGATTACACACACACACATGTATATATAACAGACTTGTTCGTTAAAAGGTATAATATACGCCATGCTTATGACATATTGGCTTCACTTGCACCTCACAGGTACTGATCTAGTGGAGTAATCTGCTTCGTTCAAATTCAGAAAATCAGCGCTCTAGATT
Organism: Euclidia mi; assembly: GCA_944739405.2. Lineage (NCBI taxonomy): Eukaryota > Metazoa > Arthropoda > Insecta > Lepidoptera > Erebidae > Euclidia > Euclidia mi. The sequence goes on along the minus strand of OX123190.2, from coordinate 3,292,994 downwards.
TGTGCCGCAACCTGTTAAGTGACATTATTACCAGCTTTTGGAAAAGTGTGCACATATCTGAGAGTCGTGTTAGAGAATACATTTACAAAATATTTCAAGACTGGTCAAGCTTTTTATGCATTATGCGTGAAGGTCCTTCTTCTACGGATCTTAGACTAAAAAAGAACACTTGTATAGATGCACAGAATAGTAGAAGCAACAATTGTGAGAATATTGACATAAGAAGCTGACTCTTTGAAATGATCACTATTATCTTACGTAAAATATCTTCTGAAGTTGTATGAAGGTATCGAGTGGTCCTGCGGCATCATGACGCCTGGCAATAACGGTATCTACAAGTAGCTTGTCACATTACCTTTGTCTGCCGGTGTGACCGTACCGCTGAGGTTTGTCATGTCCTAATTGGTACACAGTGAAGACAGCGTAGAGTGCGATGACTTCTTTCCTCACGCTGCTGATTGGATGCAGAGATATTTGTTGACCAGTTGATTTATACCTTGATACCTGTAAAAATATATTCTGTTACTCTTAGGTGAACTTAGAATTGCTCTAGTAAATACTGCGAAAAAGTAATTTAATTACCCGAAATTGGGATGATGACTTCTACTTTGAGGCTTACGACCAAACAGCAGACCGTTGATTGTGAATTCCCATTATCAGATTGGATTTGCCTCTCCTTCATCCTTTAAAGGAACAAGTCACTGCCACCATTGCCGAGCTGTTAGGCTTGTTTCTTATTTTCCAGAAATAAAAATTCTGCTTCTGTTTTTATAAACTGGGTTTACTCATGGTTGTGACTGAATAACGTGATCTGTTTACCTTCAAAATGGGGCTCAAAACTTGTCACTAGTGTCATATAATTCAGGTATTAATCGATGGTCCGATTTCTTTTTCTGTTCTGTGTTTATCTCTCTGTTTTATTGTGTAATAATGTGTCCGAATATGTATTCATTACCCTTCATTTAAAATATGTAATATTTTACTTAAATATTCTTCACTTTTCTGTTCTATTTCTAGTGCTATAATTAAATACTCTATCTTCATCATGTGTATAGTAAAATATTTATATTAAATATTGACGCCCAAGGTACGAGACACTTATTGAAACCAAATATCATTTTTCACAGCAACGCCAGGATCTTTTTGTAATTTTGTTTTGTCCATTTTTTAATCATAATCCCAAAAAAATAACATAACTGAAGTTTTAATATTTTCTGATACAGTCATATCAAAAAGCAACGAAGCAACAACGACTTTTTGCATGTTTATTTTTTTTAAAAGGAAATCTTTTACGACATGCCTGACCAGCAGCTGCACCTGAAAATATTTCGTTGGTGAATATACACTTAATGCACTCACAAACAAAATATAAGAAGAGGCAAAATTATTGCATTTACTTTACCTGTCCAGCTAAATAGATACTGCGTGTGTGGTGCAGTATTGCTTGAAGTTAAATGAACAGCTGTCAGAAGTTTCAGTTACCGAAAGGTAGTTGCTTCCTGTTGTCAGCGTTTCATACTTCAGGGTCTTCCATCCATTCAAAGTTCTCGTGCCTTCGACTACTGATGCTATGTAGTGATACTTTTAATGCCACCCGTTCCCGAAATGATCCGGGTCTTCAGGTGGCGGTGATGGAGCTTGGAACATAAAACGAGGATCCATGTATCGAGGATCCATGACCATAGGAGGGAAATTTTGCAGAAACGAAAAAGGGAAATGGAAATTTGGACCAGCATATCGATTAGCACGCGAGCTTGAGATATTAAACCTCTGAAATCGTTGTGCCTGACGCATGAATCTGTTGTTAGAGTGCTGGACGTGTTAGTTTAAAATAGCGGAAATAGGATACGTGGGTACTGGATTTGGGGATAAATTCTGCTGCACTGGCTCTGCATCTGAAATGAAAATAAGGATTTAATATTCTGTATTACTCAGTAAGCACCTATAAGAGCTACCAAGTTACATAAGCGGTAACATACTTGTGGCAACTGTGTGATATTATTAGCAATAAATTGGCTGACAGCTGCTTCAGTGGCGATGACGTGCGGTGTGCGTGTGTTGTGCTGCGGCGTCACTACTTCCTCGTTCTGCTCGGGCTACGGCTGCGGCTCCGGCTGCAGCTCCGCTTGTGCCTCGGGATGTGCTGGCGCTTGTGAGCATTGAAAAGCGCATGAGAGTAACATTGGCAGTTGGTTGGGTCGGCTAGTGGTCGTAATGTCGGTGGCGGCGCCGTTCGTGCTCGGCTGCGGCTCGTACGTGAGCGCGCGCCCCAGGTGCCCCACCATGCCGGCTAGGTTGTTGAACGCTCTGCTCCACATGTTGGCATAGTACACCGCCACAGCTGTTTTAAGGCGGTCGCTATTTTTAACAATTTGGTTCATAGCTGTTTCGCTCCTGCTGTTATTTGAAGATGAAGTGTAACTGACTATATAGTCATCGTTTTTCACGATGACATGAACGCGGGCGGGATCTAGGCCTTTTTCTCTTAACTCTATAATGAGCTTCTCCTCTTGATCGGTTAGAGCCGATAGATCACTTTGGGTATACCGGTTCTCCGTGAGCGGTTGTGGGGGTGAGGGCTAGGAGCAGGCGGTGACGGGTGTGGCAGCGTTGAGGAGAGGGGTGACGGCGCTGTGTGACTGCCCGGCGTCCCAGTAGCGGCTCATGGTCGGCGCCGACGCCAGCGGCAGGTTGTGCACGGCACTGCGCGTATTGTACCGCGGACGCTCGTGCGCCCCAGCGTTGTACCCCACCGACAAGCTGGAACAATCGCTACTATGAAGTGACGTTGCATTCACCATTTACTATTTATAAAAGATGTAAGTACAGTTCGCGATAAACCTAATAATTTTTATAGTCCTGTCAATCAAGGTCATAATTATCATCCATCATAGTCTTAACCTTAAGGCGCTGATACACCTGAGCATTCACTTAAAAAAATTTGAAAGATGTCCTTTAGCAGTTCTAAGTTTTTTAAGTGGATATATAAGTTTATAAAGTTTTTGATAAGTCATTTTATAATTTTGGTAATTTGTTTTTTACATAACATAGCTTATATATAATTTATAACCCAAATTATTCGTTAAGATATTAAAAACTATAGGCCAATAGCAAAAATTCCAGTATTTTCCAAAGTTTTTGAAAAACGTAAATATAATTCCATATACAATATTTTTAATAAATATGATTTATTTTGTAGAGAACAAAAGGGATTTCGGAAAAATACAGCAATAAATATGGCCATGTATGATTTATTGTCCAGTCTCACTATGTCCGTAGATAAAAAAAACGCCAGTTTGTGCCATTTACACAGATATGACTAAAGCGTTCGATTATGTACATCACAAGGTCCTACTTGACAAACTATATGGTTATGGTATTAGGGGAAACGCACTTAAATGACTTGAATCATATCTAAGTAACAGAGTCCAATGAACGGAAATATCTAGAATTTGCATTAAAAGTAAACTAGAAAAGAAATATTTATCCCAACCGCAAACGATACATTATGGCGTACCGCAAGGAAGCGTACTGGGACCTTTATTATTCCTGATTTACATTAATGATCTCCCCAAATGTACAAAACATAAAATGGTCCTATTCGCTGATGACAGTACTTGTATAGTAAAATGTTCTAATCAACATGAATATCAAAATGACATTAATAATACCCTAATTGACATAATAAATTGGCTTTATAAAAATGATTTCATAATTTATTTAATTAAAACAAAAATAATGAGTTTTCATCAAAGATGTGGAGCACCGAATATTAATGTCAACTATAATGATTTTGCAATAGAACATATTGATAAAGTAAAATTTTTAGGCATTACTGTTGACAAGCAACTAATTTGGGAACCCCTTATAGAAGAATTGTGTAAACGATTATGTAAGTCAGCCTTTGCGCTTATGTAGCTGTCGAAAAAAGTAGGGAGTCAAGCACTACTAACAGCTTATCATGCACTCGTGGCGTCGGTTCTGAGGCTTGGTGTTATTTTTGGGGTCACTCAACTGATCGGGAGCTCGCATTTAGGATGCAAAAAGGTGTATTAGGTATATCTGTGGGTTAAAAACAACTGACAGCTGTGTTCCATTTTTCAAGTCACTGAAGATATTAACTTTACCTTCGCTTTACATTATTGAGACAGCTAAGTTTGTAAAAAAAATATTCTCACTTATTTGCAAAAATATCTACAAGCAGAAGAGGTCCAATGCGAGATCAGTATGTAAACAAATTATGTCAGGTACAATGTAAAACCGCTCTTGTACAAAAACCAAACCTTCGATATAGATTTCTCAAAATGGGAGGATCTCGCAGCAAATCGTGCTCGGTGGAGAAAAATCACAGCAGACGGCGTGAAAATCCACGGCAAAACCTGGCTTGAGGTCCTGGCTCAAAAGCGTTCCTGTAGGCACCACCACACAAATAACGCACAACTGCCTCTCCCTTTACCTTAAGGCTTGGTTTGCCAACGGTGTGGTTGTTGCTGCCGCTCTCGAATCGGTCTTTGTAGTCACCAAAAAAGTGCGATAACTCTTCAGACACTATATAAATCATCCGTGTGCATGCTATACCGTGGAGGCCATTTGCCCGATGTGTTACTCCATAAATAACCCCATCTAATGTACTTTATAATTCAATGAAAAAATAATAATTAAATTACTAAGACTGTATTTTCTATTTCATTCAAATCTTGCGTTAATTTTGGGACACCGTTATATAACGCAATTGCTCGTTAAAAGGGATTAGATACGCCATACTCATGAAATGTTGGCTTCACTACTACTACTGCTAACCAGATTTAATGAAGTAATTTACTCGTACAAATTCAATATCTGCGCTCTAGATTTGTGCCGCAACCTGCTAAGTGGCATTAGTACCAGATTTTGAAAATGTGTGGCCATATCTGAGAGTCGTGTTAGAGAATATATTTTCAATTATATCAAGCGTGGTCGAGCTTTATTTAGCAAACCCACTCGCGATATTTCTTCTTCGGATCTTAGATACATTATCATAATTAACGGATCTTAGACTAAAATAGAACACTTTTATTGACGAGCAGAATAGTAGAACCAACAACTGTGAGATTTTTTATGAGAAGCTGACTCTTTGATATGGTCACAGTTATGTTGCGTTCTGAAGTTGTATGAAGATGTCGAGTCGTCCTGCTGCATCATGACGCCTGGTAATAATGGTACCTAGAAGTAGCTGATCACCATACCTGCGTCTGCCGTGTGACTGTACTGATGAAGTATGTCATGTCCTGGTTGGTACTCAGCGGAGGCAGTTTAGAGTGCGATGACTTCTCTCCTCACGCTGCTGCTTGGATGCAGATAAATTTGTTGACCGGTTGATTTGTATCTTGATACCTGTAAAAAAAGATTCTGCTACTCTTAGGTGAACTTAGAATTGCACTAGTAAATATTGTGAAAAGTAAATTTAATTACCCGAAATTGGGATGGTGGCTTCTACTTTGAGGCTTATGATCAAACAGCAGACTGTTGATTGTGCTAGGTCTTCATCTCTGAATTCCCATTATCAGATTGTATCAGCCCCTCCTTCATCCTTTAAAGGAACAAGTCACTGCCACCATTGCCGAGCTGCTTGGCTTGTTTCGTATTTTCCAGAAATAAAAAATCTGCTTCTGTTTTTATAAATTGGGTTTACTTGTGGTTTATTGTGTAGTAATGTGTCCGAATATGTATTCATTACACTTCTTTTAAATATGTAATATTTTACTAAAATATTCTAATACTTTTCTGTTCTATTTCTAGAGCTATGATTAAATACTCTATCTTTATCATGTTTATAGTAAAATATTTATATTAAATATTAATGCCAAAGGTACGAGACGCTTAATGAAACCAAATATCGGTTTTCACAGCAACGCCAGGATCAATTTGTAATTTTGTTCCATTTTTTAATCGTCATCCCGAAAAGAATCCAATTACCGAAGTTATAAAATTTTCTGTTACATGTCCAAAAGCAACGACATTTTGCTTGATTTTTTTGGAAAAGAAAATCTTTTATGTAGAGCTAATCAGCAGCTGCACCTGAAAATATTTTTCTGGTATAAATACGCTTATTGCTCTCACGAACAAATAATAGGTAAAGGCAAAATTATTGCAGTTACTTTACCTGTCCAGCTAAATAGAGACTGTGTGCTTGGTGCAATATTGCTGGATGTTAAATGAACAGCTGTCAGAAGTTTCAGTTACCGAAAGGTAGTAGCTTCCTGTTGTCAGCGTTTCATACTTCAGGGTCTTCCATCCATTCAAAGTTCTCGTGCCTTCGACTACTGATGCTATGTAGTGATACTTTTAATGCCATCCGTTGCCGAAATGATCCGGATCGTCAGGTGGCGGTGGTGGATCTTAGAACATTAAACGAGGATCCATGTATCGAGGATCTATGTATCGAGGATCCATGAACATAGGAGGGAAATTTTGCAGAAACGAAAAAGGGAAATGGAAATTTGGACCAGCATGTCGATTAGCACGCGAGCTTGAGGTATCAAACCTCTGAAATCGTTGTGCCTGACGCATGAATCTGTTGTTAGAGTGCTGGACGTGTTGGTTGAAAATAGTGGGAATAGGATAAGTGGGCTCTGGATTTGGGGATAAATTTCGCTGCACTGGCTGCATCTGAAATGAAAATAAGGATTTAATATTCTATATTACTCAGTAAGCACCTATAAGAGCTACCAAGTTACATAAGCGGTAACGTACTTGTGGCAACTGTGTGATATTATTAGCAATAAACTGGCTGACAGCTGCTTCAGCGGCGATGACGGGCGGTGTGCGTGTGTTGTGCTGCGGTGTCACTTCTTCCTCGTTCTGCTCGGGTTGCGGCTGCGGCTCCGGCTCCGCTTGTGCCTCGGGATGGGCTTGCGCTTGAGCGTTTTGAAAAGCGCATGAGAGTAACATTGGCAGTTGGTTGGGTCGGCTAGTGGTCGGGATGTCGGCGGCGGTGCCGCTCGTGCTCGGCTGCGGCTCATAAATGAGCGCGCGCCCCGGGTGCCCCACCCTGCCGGCCAGGTTGTTGAACGCTCTGCTCCACATGTTGGCATAGTACACCGCCACAGCTGTTTTGAGGCTGTCGCTATTTTTAACTATTTTGTTTAGAACGGTTTCGCTCCTGTTGTTATTTGAAGGTGAAGTGTAACTGACTATATAGTCATCGTTTTTCACGATGACATGAACGCGGGCGGGATCTAGACCTCTTTCTCTTAACTCTATAATGAGCTTCTCCTCTTGATCGGTTAGAGCCGATAGATCACTTTGGGTACACCGCTTCTCCGTGAGCGGTTGTGGGGGTGAGGGCGAGGAGCAGGCGGCGACGGGCGTGGCGGCGTTGAGGAGAGGGGTGACGGCGCTGTGTGAGGGCCCGGCGCCCCAGTAGCGGCTCATGGTCGGCGCCGCCGCCAGCGGCAGGTTGTGCACGGCACTGCGCGTGTTGTACCGCGGACGCTCCTGCGCCCCAGCGCTGTACCCCACTGACAAGCTGGAACAATCGCTACTATGAAGTGACGTTGCATTCACCATTTTCTATTTATAAAAGATGTAAGTACAGTTCGCGATAAACCTAAAAAATTTCGTAGTCCTGTCAATCAAGGTCATAATTATCATCCATCATAGTCTTAACCTTATGGCGCTGATACATCTGAGCATTCACTTAAAAAAAAATTGAAAGACGTCCTTTTGCAGTTTCAATTTTTTTAAGGGGATATATAAGTTTATAAAGTTTTTGTTAAGTATTTTACATATTTTATAATTTTAGTGTAATTTAAGTAATTTGTTATTTACATAATATAGCTTAAACATAATTTATAACCCCAATTATTAGTTTTGTAACGTAGGTTTAGTGAAATGTATAAGAGCGCATCTCGCCTTTAAACAATTGTGTTTGGCGACTTTTAATTGTAATTAGTTTTAAGATGTTTTTCAAATTACAAATAAATCTTTAAAAAAATGTAACAGGAGAGTTTCACTTATGAATTTTTTCTTGAGTAAGAGTAACATACATTCAAAATTATTAAACCTGTTCAAATTAAAAAATGCAGATTTTAATTTGAATAGGTTTAATAAATCTCACAAGTGTCTGTTCCTACGTTCAAATACATTTATCGATATCGTTGGTTTATCAACATTCTATTCAAATTAATTCTTAGTAAACCAAATCTAAGGATTTATTGTAAACATTATCGATTTTTTATTGATATTTATTGTCCGTGTGGTGACCGATTAATACGGATTGTCCCCACCCCATATCATCCCATTGGTGTCGTAAGAGCTGACAGAGGGAGCATATTATGCAGAAAACAGCACTGCAAGAGAAGGGAAACTTGATACAAACCCTATGCCAACCCGTTTGGCCAGCGTGGTATAGTAGGCCAATTCCTCCTTTCAAAGGAGAGGCCTAGTCCAGCAGTGGACTGTTAAAGGCTGATGATGATGATTGATATTTATTCTGAGTAAGCTCATTACTAGATAATTTTAAATGAGTGACAAACTACGAAGATAAAGTTGTAATAATACTGGCTTTATAGTGTTTTTACAAAGTATTCAAAATTCTTCTTATTCGATGTAACTAGGTTACCACTAACTTCAATAAAATAACAACTAGATGAAACACATCTTTTATTCTCAAATACCAAAATAAATTACAACTAATCGTTATCAGCACGACATTCTTGCATATCTTAATATATATATCTTAATATATATATTTCTTGTGTGCGTGTGTATGTCACTGAACTCCTCCTAAACGAATGGACCGATCTTGATGAATTTTTTGTATGTGTTCAAGAGGACTTGAGAATGGTTAAGATTCACAATTTAGTCCACTGGAAAATGTATTTTAGCATCGAGATTTTTAGTTAATTTTTAATTTGTAAGTAGTTGTGGATTTTGGAAAGTTTCACATTGGAACCGACGGACTGCGCTGCTATCGCAGTGTCAAATCTTATATTAATAATTTCGTCAAGGAGTACATCGAAATCTTACCTGAATAATAAAACATTAAAAAATAAAGATTTCGAGTCGACAACATATATCCGCAAAATTCGGATTGTCGAGTATTTTGTTAAATTGTAATGGTTCTGACAGAAAAATCACAGTCGCTATATTGGCCAGTCTAGCGAAATGTCACAGATACTGGATAACATTTTGAGTATAAATCTGTATTCATTGCCATTGGTACTACTAAGTCTTAGTACTAAGTAGTTTGTATGTGTAAATACTTTTTGCAGTTATCTATACTAATATAATAAAGCGGAAGAGTTTGTTTGTTTGTTTGAACGCGCTAACCTCAGGAACTACCGGTTGGAACTGAAAAATTATTTTTGTATACGATAGCCCAGTTATTCCGGAAGGCTACATAACGCTTCGACCCTTTGGGGCCGGGCAAAAGCCTAAAAAGGCTAAAAGATAATGTCGGCTACTCTCAGGAACTAGCAGTCGGATTTTAAAAATTCTTATTGCCTAAGGCTATAGACTATATTAAATTACGCAACAACTTTTAGGGGCCAGACAAAAATAATAAAATAGTCAAACGAGAAGGGGGAGGGTTGGGTCAAAGGCAAAAAAAGGCTAAACGAATAGGATACAATCTATATGGGTATCGTTTTCGAGATTTTCGGGACGCTGATTAATAATATGAAATTTATTTGCTGATCCAAAATGGCGGTCGGGAAATCAAAGATGGCGGATGAGAAAATTTTAAAAATCAATATGGGTATCGCCTTCGATATTTTAAGGGGTGGGGAATCGAAATATAACATATATTTCTTGATCAAAGATGGCGGATGAGAAATCAAAGATGGCGGATGGGAAAATTAAAAAAAAATACATAGACTCACGCCTGTTTCCCCGAAGGGGTAGGCAGAGGCATATTAAACGCCCACTTTTCGCCAGTGTTTTGATCCCACGTAATAGGTGGCAAGCCTATTGCCGCTTATCGGGATATTTTGTTTGCCAGTGCCTCGTCCGTTGATCGGCAGGTGCACCACTTGCAGGTGAGGTTGGCTTGGGACCCTAAGTTCTTAGTGGGAACCCTATGCACCTATTGGTATCGTCTTCGATGTTAAAAGGGATGGGGAACCCAAATACAACATCTGTTTCGTGGTTCAAGATGTTGGATGGGAAATCAAAGATGGCGGATGGGAAAAATTAAAAAATCAATATGGGTATCGCCTTCGATATTTTAAGGGGTGGGGAATCGAAATACAACATATATTTCGTGATCAAAGATGGCGGATGAGAAATCAAAGATGGCGTATGGGAAAATTTAAAAAAATCTATATTGGTATCGTACTTACATATATACATAGACTCACGCCTGTTTCCCCGAAGGGGTAGGCAGAGGCATATTAAACGCCCACTTTTCGCCAGTGTTTTGATCCCACGTAATAGGTGGCGAGCCTATTGCCGCTTATCGGGATATTTTGTTTGCCAGAGCCTCGTCCGTTGATCGGCAGGTGCACCACTTGCAGGTGAGGTTCGCTTGGGACCCTAAGTTCTTGGTGGGAACCCTATGAACCTATTGGTATCGTCTGCGATGTTAAAGGGGATGGGGAATCTAAATACAACATCTGTTTTGTGATTCAAGGTGTTGGATGGGAAATCAAAGATGGCGGATGGGAAAAAAATAAAAAATCAATATGGGTATCGTCTTTGATGATCTAAGGGATGGAGAATCCAAATACAATATCTATTTCGTGATCAAAGATGGCGGATAGGAAATCAAAGATGGTGGACGGGATTTTTTTTAAAGTCGATATCGATATCGTCTCCGATATTTTAAAGAATGGGGAATTCAAAAACACCATCTATTTTGTGATCAAAGATGGCGGATGGGATTTTTTTTTTTAAACTATATGGATATCGTCTCCGATGTTTCAAGGGATCGGGAATCCAAATACAACATCTATTTCGTGATTTAAGATGGCAGATGGGAAATCAAAGATGGCGGATGGGAAAAATGAAAAAAATCAATATGGATATCGTCTCTGATGATTTAAGGGATAAAGAATCCAAATAAAACATCTATTTCGTGATCAAAGATGGCGGATAGGAAATCAAAGATGGCGGACGGGATTTTTAAAGTCGATATGGGTATCGTCTCCGATATTTTAAGGAATGGGGAATTCAATATTATATAAAAATCTTTGTTTGTTTATCATTTATATACTCTGAAATGATAAGAGATTAAGCGCTAAGTCAATGGTAACTTTGGAAAAGGGGCTTCGAAAAAAGGAATTAAAATAAAAATTCTTAAAAAGGCGATACGGAGTACGCTGGGTCAGCTAGTCTAATAAATAAAATTCTCGTGTCACAGTTTTCGTTCCCATACTCCTCCGAAACGGCTTGACCGATTTTGATGAATTTTTTTGTGCTTATCCGGTATCTATGAGAATCGGCCAACATCTATTTTTCAAAAAAAAAAAAATATAAAAAAAATTGCAAAACAACGTTTGCTGGGTCAGCTAGTTTGTATATATAAAAGAAAAGTAATGTGTGTTTTCATAATAATTCGTTGAAGTGATATTTGTGTGATTTTTTTTTTGGGGACGAAACATAATTCTTCGCATACACTTCTGAGATGGCGAACCCAAATGGAGACACAAATGAGCGAGGTATGCTTAGTTCCTCTATTCCTCGAACGTTCACCCTACATAATAGGGAAGGGTATAGTACGTGGAAGCTTAAAATGCGTAATTATCTTATGCATGAGGAGACGCTCCCGAATCGGTCTTTGTAGTCCAAAAAAAGTGCGATAACTCTTCAGACGCTATATAAATCATCCGTTTGCATGCTTTACCGTGGAGGCCATTTGCCCGATGTGTTACTCCAAAAATAACCCCATCTTATGTACGTTATGATTCAATGAAAAAATAATAATCAAATGACTAAGACTGTATTTTCTATTTATTTCAAATCTTGCGTTAATTTTTGGGTACCATTATATAGCTGACTTGCTCGTTAAAAGGTATTAGATACGCCATACTCATTAAATGTTGGTTTTACTACTACTACTGCTAACCAGATTTAATGAAGTAATTTACTCGTACAAATTCAATATCTGCGCTCTAGATTTATGCCGCAACCTGCTAAGTGACATTAGTACCAGATTTTGGAAATGTGTGGCCATATCTGAGAGTCGTGTTAGAGAATATATTTTCAATTATATCAAGCTTGGTCGAGCTTTATTTAGCCAACCCACTCGCGATATTTCTTCTTCGGATCTTAGATACATAATCATAATTAACGGATCTTAGACTTAAATAGAACACTTGTATTGACGAGCAGAATAGTAGAAGCAACAACTGTGAGATTTTTTATGGGAACTGACCATATCGAAGACGATATGGTCACAGATATGTTGCGTTCTGAAGTTGTATGAAGATTTCAAGTCATCCTGCTGCATAATGACGCCTGGTAATAATGGTATCTAGAAGTAGCTGATCACCATACCTGCGTCTGCCGGTGTGACCGTACTGATGAAGTATGTCATGTCCTGGTTGGTACTCAGTGGAGGCAGCTTAGACTTCTCTCCTCACGGTGCTGCTTGGATGCAGAGGTATTTATTAACCGGTTGATTTGTATTTTGATACCTGTAAAAAAATATTCTGCTACTCTTAGGTGAACTTAGAATTGCACTAATAAATATTGTAAAAAGTAAATTTAATTACCCGAAATTGGGATGGTGGCTTCTACTTTGAGGCTTATGATCAAACAGCAGACTGTTAATTGTGCTAGGTCTTCATCTCTGAATTCCCATTATCAGATTGTATCAGCCTCTCCTTCATCCTTTAAAGGAACAAGTCACTGCCACCATTGCCGAGCTGCTTGGCTTGTTTCGTATTTTCCAGAAATAAAAATTCTGCTTCTGTTTTTATAAATTGGGTTTACTGATGGTTGTGACTGAATAACATGATGTTTGTCACTAGTGTCATATAATTCAGGCTTTAATTGATGGTCCAATTTCTTTGCACTTCTGTTCTGGGTTTATCTCTTTGTTTTATTATGTAGTAATGTGTCCGAATATGTATCCATTACCTTTCATTTAAATACATGTAATATTTTATTAAAATATTCTTCATTTTTCTGTTCTATTTCTCGTGCTATGATTAAATACTCTATCTTCATCATATGTATAGTAAAATATTTATATTAAACTAGAGGACGCCAGCAGCTACGCATGCCCATTTTTTAAATTTATCTGTTTTGACCGATCCCGTGGATATTTCGGAAAATCCCTTCTTAGTGCACCTCTACGGTCCCCAAGGAACATACATGCCAAATTTCAGCGCGCTTTCCTGCGCCCAATAGTTTTGGCTGTAGCTTGTCTGTCAGTCAGTCAGTAACGCAAGGATTTTATATATATATTAAGAAGATATTAATGCCCAAGGTACGAGACGCTTATTGAAACCAAATATCGTTTTTCACAGCAACGCCAGGATCAATTTATCATTTTGTTCCATTTTTGAATCGTAATCCCGAAAAAAATCCAATTACCGAAGTTATAAAAGGAGATGTACCATTTGGCCATACATTATGGGCCTGGCACGGCCAAACACGACACCATGTGTGTTTTGAAGATAAATGACTACTCTATTAACCTGTATAATTTATTTTTAAATAACTTTTGGTGGAAATAAGATACGAGATATTTGAAATGGAAATTATTCCGCAACTAAATATACCTCAAAATTGAATTTTAACATAAATATAATACCTAGATGTAAATAAAGGTATGTCTTTGCGTCTTAAAGAACAAAAACTACATAAAGAGTGGCCAATAATAATGAATAATCACCTGTGTTCTTGGGAACCTCGTACTATGTATACTCGTCCAAAAAAGCTAACCACAATCACAAACACCGCTGCATATTCTTAGCATGGGTAGAAGGTACTGATCATTATTATTGCATTTATATTCAATTACATTACATTAAAACCGTACGAAAACACCAATAAATCAGAGCAAAATATTTACGATACACAGTAGCAACACGAATGACATAACAGATAAAAAAAGTGTTGCAAATGGTTTGAAACAATATTTCTACTATCGATTAAAAAACAAAACGATTTTTACCGATTAATAATTATGGAATGTATAATAAATTATATATTTCTTGATTCTTTTTACAAATATACTTATAAAGTAAATAAAATATATTGTTTTCTAATATAATAATAAAAATATTATTTCCTTAAAACAATTTCTGCCTACCATACTTCATTTTATTTTTAATGCTGGCAACATAAAACATTCATCCGCTATTACCATAGCCTATTCAAAATAATTAATCTTTAAAAACTAAATTCTTTCACCGATACTCTATCAAGAAACGAAAACAATATAAAAATTTTAAAAATTATATGTTTAATTTCAACGATTCACAACTTTCTGGCCGCTACAGGCCGTATTTGGTATTTCTCCTTTTCTGTTACATGTCAAAAAGCAACACGATATTTTCTAAATCCGCTGCACTGGCTGCATCTGAAATAAAAATAAGGATTTAATATTCTATATTACTAAATAAGCACCTATAAGAGCTACCAAGTTACATAAGCGATAACGTACCTGTGGCAACTGTGCACGGATATTATTAGCAATAAATTGGCTGATGGCTGCTTCAGCGGCGATGACGGGCGGTGTGTGTGTGTTGTGTTGCGGCGTCACTACTTCGTCGTTCTGCTCGGGTTGCAGCTGCGGCTCCGGCTGCGGCTCCGCTTGTGCCTCGGGATGGGCTTGCGCTTGTGAGTTTTGAAAAGCGCATGACAGTAACATTGGCTGTTGGTTGGGTCGGCTAGTGGTCGGGATGTCGGCGGCGGTGCCGCTCGTGCTCGGCTGCGGCTCGTACGTGAGCGCGCGCCCCGGGTGCCCCACCCTGCCGGCCAGGTTGTTGAACGCTCTGTTCCACATGTTTGCATAGTACACCGCCACAGCTGTTTTGAGGCTGTCGCTTTTTTTAACAATTTGGTTTACAACTGTTTCCTTACTGCTGTTATTTGAAGGTGAAGTATAACTGACTATATAGTCATCGTTTTTCACGATGACATGAACGCGGGTGGGATCTAGGCCTCTCTCTCTTAACTCTAAAATGAGCTTCTCCTCTTGATCGGTTAGAGCCGATAGATCACTTTGGGTACACCGGTGCTCCGTGAACGGTTGTGGGGGTGAGGGCGAGGGCCTGGCGGCGACGGGTGTGGCAGCGTTGAGGAGAGGGGTGACGGCGCTGTGTGAGGGCCCGGCGCCCCAGTAGCGGCTCATGGTCGGCGCCGCCGCCAGCGGCAGGTTGTGCACGGCTCTGCGCGTATTGTACCGCGGACGCTCCTGCGCCCCAGCGCTGTACCCCACTGATAAGCTGGAACAATCGCTACTATGAAGTGACGTTGCATTCATCATTTACTATTTATAAAATATGTAAGTACAGTTCGCGATAAACCTAATAATTTTTGTAGTCCTGTCATTCAAGGTCATAATTATCATCCATCATAATCTTAACCTTATGGCGCTGATACACCTGAGTATTCAGTAAAAAAAAATTGAAAGACGTCTTTTTGCAGTTATTAGTTTTTCAAGTGGATATGTAAGTTTATAAGGTTATTGTTAAGTGTTTTACATATTTTATAATTTTAGTGTTATTTTAAGTAATTTGTTATTTTCATAATAAAGCTTAAACATAATTTAAAACCCCAATTATTACTTTTGTATCGTAGGTTTAGTAAAATGTCTAAGTGCGCATCTCGCCGTTAAACAATTGTGTTTAACGGCGACTTTTAATTGTAATTAGTTTTAAGGTTTTTTTTTAATTATAAATAAATCTTTAAAAAATATTGTAACAGAACAGCGAGCATTCGCCGTTTATTGTTTTGTCGAACCGAACATTTTCACGATTATTCTAGCGAACACTCTAATCCGTAGAATACACTACAACAGCAGTTTTACCCAATATATGTTTTTTGTATTTACTTTAGTATTACTTATGAATTATTTCTAGAGTAAGAGTAGCATACATAAACAAATGACGTTTCTAAATAATAAAATGCAGATTTTAATTTGATCAGGTTTAATAAATCACACAAGTGTCTGTTCCTATGTTCAAATTTATTTATCGATATCGAAGGTTTATCAACATTCTTATCAAATTAATTCTGAGTAAACCAAATCTAAGGATTTATTGTAAACATTTTTGATATTTTATTGATATTTATTCTGAGTAAGCCCATCACTAATCAATTTCTAATTAGTGACAAACTACGAAGATTCTTCCCTAGATTAAAATTATAAGTCAAAGTGAAATAAATATATTGGGTTTAACCGCCATTGTAGCACGAATTCTTTGTATGTTCTATATTCTAAAGCTCGCCCGAATGTTCGTGAGTATGCTCGCTAAAACACACTCATTTGTTTTGTAACATTCGCGAGAATGCTCATTACAGGTGAATGCTCAAGTGTATCAGCGCTATTACAGCAATTTATCGTTGAATTAAAATGTGTATAACTATTGACAAGATTGAATAAATGTTAATGATGACTATTACACAATGAATGCCCTAAAAAGATCCAAGTCCAGATCACGATATAAAATATAGAAACACCAGACATACATAAATAATAAAATGACACTCACTCACTAACGGTGTTTAGAGGCGGCATTTGTTCTGCCCTTGTATACGTGGAAGTTGTCCTTGGTACCATATTTGGGTACAGTCTCTGGTTTGACTTAGTATGGTCATTTGTATAGCTGTAATAAACAATAAAATAATTTGGTAACTGCCTACCAAAGAAGCTGTGATGTTTTAAGTACAACAAAACTTACTCAGGATATTCATTTCTTCGATAGGGAGTGGTTCGGTCGACATGCGCTCGCGTCATGTACCGCGGGCTGTGCCTTTGTGCCATCTCGGCAGCTGCAGCTGCCTGCATGCTACACATTTACAACAATATTACATACTACAGAAAACTCGTAGCTACGACCGCATTCATCTGAATTTAAGCTTTTCTTCCTGTCCCCGTGAGAATTTAGAGAAAACCCTTCTTAGCGCACCCACACGGTCTCCAAGGAAAATATATGCCACTTTCCTACGCCCAATAGTTTTGGCTGTGGCTTGTCTTTCAGTCTGTCAGTAACGCAAGAATTTTATATACTTATACAATAGATACTTATTCCACGAAACTTTTTTTTAAATAAATGCATTTTTCCAGACACCGTGACAATGTCGAAAAATCTCACCCTAGAGAATCCCTATCTTTCAACGGTTTTTTAAAATTCAGCCATTCTTTTCAGCTGTGTGTCCGTCAGTAAGTCAGTAATAGAACAATTATTGTATCAGTATGACCTCTGTTCAACTTACTGTTGTTGATAATTGAGTTGTGACTGCTGCAGCATGCGTTGCTCGGTCTCCGGTCTGTAACAATCGTATCTGTAACTGCATTACAGTCTGTATTCTGCATCCGTGGTGTCTCGAACTAAATACAAAAAGCTGGACTCAAAATATGTTCTATACAAGAGTCAAGTGTCGAAGAAGCCTAGCATTTAAAACACCTGTAATAGGCGTAAAGGTCTATGAATTTAAAGTCGTGTAACTCTTTATAATGAACGTTAATCTCAGGTAGTGGCGGACTTAGGATTTCGGATTAAAGGGGCTTAACTCTCATAATTTTATGAAGAAAATCACTTAAAATGTATTTTGTGGTGGAGTCAGATGTTTTTGTACAGGCCTTGGTCTGAAGAGCGCTTGTGTTGTATACGTTGTAATTCAAGCTGTAATAGGTACTTACTCTGTCCGGGAGTAGTTGGTGGAGTGGTCTGCGGGACCGTGCGCGGGCGCGGTGTACGGTGGGCTGCCCTGGATCATCGACACGGCCACCGTGCCACGCGCCCGCTGTCCGCTCGAGCGCCGACCCCGCTCCGAGCTGACGATGACGCCACAAAGATTATGGTGAATGATATGAGCTTGTCAGGGAAAGACGAGGAATGTCGTGGTAAGCATTACAAAAAAATATTACGCCTGCGGCTGCGCGAGAGTCGGTTATCGAAAAGAAGAGAAAAGCTTGTCACTCTCAAGCCGCCTTACAATCTCCACATAAAAAATCATAGCATCGCTCGATTGCAACGTGATAGAATTTGTAGAATGACAAACAAACAAACGCATTTTCGTATGAATAATATGTATTAGTACCTATTAGGAATGCCAGAACAACGCATCAAACATACGTGGGGGAGTGGCCACTGTACGCGCACTTACTATCGTCTTAAGCATACTTACGTCTTATGTGAAAATTAACAAGTCGTTATAAGTAGTAGGTACCCTTAAATCTTAATGACACAGGTCTAAGCCATATAATATCGCGAATTGTTTGGGTTTAGTAATTCAGACGGCAGTCGCTCTGTTAAAAAGCTAAACATTCTATTAAATCTGGTTAGACTAGCAAGCCGTCCCCAGGATCTAAGGTGAAGTTCTTGGATGCCACCAGGATAATGCTATAACGATGATGGTGATGATTCTGTGAGATAGAGTCCTCTGTCTGTGTTAGCCAATTGCTTGCAGTCAGTTTCATCAGTTTGCCTCTCGGATTCGAGCCACGCGAGTTGCAAAAGTTGATACTGACGCAAGCGTGGCTTCATACGTTACGTTGACACAAATCAGCCATCAATTTTCAGCCTTCGTCAATCAATAATTTGGTGTTTTGAGCAGTAAGTGTCTAGTTCATGATGCCATCCTCGCAACGTATTTTGGCCTTCGGCGTTCGAAAAGTCAGTGGTGTGGCTTGATGTGGAAAAAGGAATTGATTGACTTCATGGTAGTCTGTTAGTGTCTCCACTCGGTTGTCAGTGCTGGGGCTATCTTTCATAGTGCCGCTTTATCTTTATAGCTGTGTAGTACGCCCTTAAGTACGCCTCTATCACTTTTCAGTGTTTGAACTCTTTTCTTAACTATGTGAATTGCTTAATACAAGTCTTCAAGGTTTCAGGTCGTCCTTTAGGCCTTTATTTTTCTCTCCTAGACTTCGGCCGCGTGAATTTTATCCTTACCGTTATATTAATCTTCTTCAGATATCTCGCTATCGATTGGTGACAACCTTACAAAAATCCGTCAAAACCTTTTTGTGTTTATCTCGTTCACAGAGACAAAAATGACGCGGCAGAGACTTCATATGTATAGATTGTGGACCTGAATTACTATTTCCTTGTGGTCTCCAATATCTTTCTCCGCTTTGGCTCTCACTATTTTCCAAATAGCTATATATTCCTCCACGTTGCTTAAGGCTTTGCTGCATTAGCCCTTTTGTGTCTTCAAACTCTTTGCTTTTTGGATTGCACGATTTTTGCTTCTATAATAAGATATGTGTAAGTGTTCCCAAAAGTAAGTAAGTTGTGTAAGTAAGGTAAGTGTTTTCAAAAGCATGTCGTAACATTGGAATGTCATGGTATTGTGGTATTGGCTTGTCGTAGTATCGGGTTGTCGTAGCATTGACTTGTCGTAGCGTGGGTTTGTCGATTCATTCGCATATCATGGGATTGGCTTTTCGTAGCACTGGTTTGTCTTAGTATCTGCTAGTCATAGTCTTGACTTGTCGTAGCACTGGCTTCTCCGTAGTATCTGCTTGTCATAGTGTTGTCGTAGCTTTGGCATATCATAGCATTCGATTTTCATAGAGTAAACCTGTCATAGCCCTACCTTATCTTAGTATCGACTTGTCATGGTCATTGAATTGTCGCAGCTTGACCTTATCGTATCACTGGCTTGTTTGTAGTTTCGGCTTGTCATACTGTTGACTAGTCGGATCTTCAGCTCGTCTTTGCGTTAGCGTGTCGTGGTTTTGGCTTGTCGAAGCGTTGGCGTATCATGGCATTGGCTTGGCGAAACATTGACATATCATGCCGTTGGTATGTCGAGGCGTTGGCTTGACGTAGCATTGCTTTGTCGTAGTATTGACATATCACGCGATTGCGTTGTCGGGGCGTTGTACTGTCGTAACATTGGCATGTCATGGTATTGGCTTGTCTTAGCGTTGACTTGTCATAGCATTGGCTTGTTGTAGTATAGGCCTGTCATGGCATTGACTTGTCATAGCGTTGATTAGCCGTAGCATTGGCTTGTCATAGTATCAATGGGTCATGTCATTGGCTTCTCGTAGCGTTGATTTGTCGTAGCATTGGCTTGTTGTAGTATGGACATGTCATGAATTGGCTTTTCATAGCGATGACCTGTCGTAGCGTTGGCTTGTTGTAGTATCAACATGTCATGCATTGGCTTGTCATAGCGTTAAGTTGTCGTAGCATTAGCTCGTCGTTGAGCTGCGGTGTCGAGCGTTGACGTTTTGTAGCTATGATCTGTCGTGACAATAACATGTAGTGATGGTCTCAGCTTGTCATGGCGTTGGCGCGTCATGGAGTTCGCTTGCGTGACGTAAGCGTGTCGAGACGATAGCGTGTCGAGGAATTAGCTAGTCGTGGCGTTAGTTTGTAGTGGTATTGGCTTGTCGGGCCATTGGCGTGTAATGGTGTTGGTCTATCGTTGTGTTGACCTGTCGCGGCATTGGCTTGTCATAAAATTAGCTTCTCATAGCATTTACTTGTCATAGCATTGGCATGTCATGCCGTTGGCCAGTCGAGGCGTGGGCTTTTTTTTCGTAGCGCATTGTCTTGTCATAGCCTTGAAATGTCATAGTATTGGCGTGTTGTAGCCTTGACTTGTTGTACCATTGTCTTGTCGTAGCATAGGGATGTCTCGGTATTGGTTTGTCGAATGCGATCATTAGTATAGTCGCTAAACGACTCGAAGTAATACCATCTGGTGACCGCTGAGTGATGTATTGTGGTGCGTTGGAGGGGACGCGCTTCACAAGTGTTCCTGAGAACTCGTCTGGCGAGGAATGGCATTCTGGCTCGAAGCGGCGAGCCATAAATACCTCGTGAATCTGTCCTCGGTCCGTAACAAGACTTTAAGCGGAAGTGTTACCGTGTTAGACCGTAATTGTGATGATAATGTACTTTGCGTCCTGAAATAAACTCAGTGTATTGTACTCAGTGTGTATTCATTGCAAAGAGACCCAGCTGTGGCCACATAGAACTGTGAAGCGTTGCTACCGGCCAAAAATCAAGCTACCCGTCGTCAGGTTTATCTTGCCGTTGTCTTGAGGTGACGCCGGCTTATTCTAGTATCGGATTATCATGGTATTAGCTTGCCGTAGCGTTGACTTGTCATAGTATTAGCTCGGCGTTGCGTGGGGAGACAGATGTTGAGGTATCGTAGGGATGGTCTGTCGTGGCCATAGCTTGTCGGGGCGTTGGCGTGTCATGGTCTTGGCTTGTCGTGGCGTTCGCTTGGCATGACGTTGGCGTGTCATGGTCTTGGCTTGTCGTGGCGTTGGCGTGTCAGGGCGTTAGCTTGTCGTGACGTTAGCTTGAGGAGACGATAGCATGTCGAGGAATTGGCCATACGTGGCGCTAGATTGTAGTGGTATCGGCTTGTCGGACGTTGGCGTGTCATGGTGTTGGCCTATCGCGGTCTTAGCCTATCATGACGTTGGTTTTTCATGATAATAGTGTGTCGGGACATGAGTGGCCAAGGTGGCTTGACGTGGCGTTGCCGTGTCGTGGTGTTGGCTTGACGTGACGATACCGTGTCGAGGTGTTAGCTCACCGTAACGTTGCCGTGTTGGCTTGTTGGGGCGTTAGATGGTCCTGGTTTGGCATGATGCGACTTTAGCATATCTTTGGTGTGGCATCCTGTTGATATATTTTTACTTGCAGACATCCGAATTCGTAAAAGCAATTAATTGACCAGATTGAACATTTTCGTATGGGAGTTGAACCCATGTCACTCGTTGCCCATAGTTTTGGCTGTGACAAAATTCCATATTGGCCTGTGAAAGCATGCATCACTTACTTACTTGATACTTGATGGCACGGGCTGTTTCTGTAACTCCACGTCTTGGCGTGTATTTTGCGTGCGCATGCATCACTTACTTGGGCGGTTGTTGGGTGTTGGGATCGGCTTGTGGCTTGCGGCCGCGCTTGCAGGCGCGCGGCATGCGCCCGCTGGCCGGCATGTTGTTGAACTGGTCCATGCCGCCGGTAAGGCTCTACCACGGGCCCACAAACACCTCAGCGGCAGGGAAACTCTCTCCTGCAAACTGAGAAACTGTTATTTAGAATCTACAGACGCTATATACTGTAGTGTCCTAAATAACACCTCACCATCGTTTCGCAGGCCCACGACGTTGAATCCAATTACGTCTTATTTCTTAAATTTCTCAGCGGAAATCTAACCGCTAAGAAGGATATCTGGGCCGTCCAGAAGGGAGGATAAATGAAGGAAGGAATTATTCACATTACAAGCCGTGATTTCGGCAGAATAAAAGCAAACTGACGTGCTGAATAAAGTGCCGGTCTATGATAACTCATGTCAAAGGTTGAAACGATGAAACATTAATAGGTGTGTAAATCAGTGGTGGGAACCCTGTCATGTTATAACAGTGTATCATTAAATAAACGTAGGCGATGACTAAGAGGATGACTAATAGAAACAGGCCGAGGTGTACTACAAGTTCTGTTAGCACGATCATTTCTTCGTGAATATTCTGATAGACGTGCCTTTTTATCGTCGAGAAATTAAGACGGCCCTTAGGGGCTTCAGAAATTGCGGGGTATTTAGATTCAAAAAATAATAGATGAGATCTTCCATGTGTTCATAATATTGGCGAATTATGTCCTGTTTAAGTGGACCTCCGCGGCGCTCTGAGACAAAGAGAATGGATTATTAGTATGACATATATTTTTATTTAATTATGTAGGTATGTATTACACAATTAAATAAAAAAATATTCAATTGAACATAATAGTGTTTTTCGGTGCACAAAAAAACATTGAAAACACAGTACTCTCTATGTAGTTTCTATCGGAACTGCGTTTTTTTCGAACGGGGGCAAATGTTGATAATGGGGCCCACCCCCAACAGTTTTCCAACCAGTTCGAATTTTTCGCTCTATGTCGTGTGAAATGATTTTGGAACCTATCATGACTATTTTACCACCTGCTCCAGATGAGTTACTTAATACAATATTTATGTAACTGCAAAAGTGGCCGTGGCTTAAGATGTGGATGCAGGATAGCGGGGTTACAGTGCTCTGTAGCTTGCGGCCAGTGTAATGGACAAGCTTGTCTCATTGCTGTACCATATCAGACCGATATTAATGATGATACAACCTTTGACCCAGAAATCATGAATGACTTGGGGACGAATGTCGTTGAAGACGGTAATGAAGAGGAAATTTTGCAGCAGAAGGACGATGATGAAGAAGAAGAGAATTGAAATTAGAACTTGATTTCGAAATTTTATTAATTTTGACTATAATAAATCTATAAAAAGACGTTTGATAAAAACATAAAAAAAAATATTTTCTTCTTTATTTATATCGAAAGTCATTAGTATAAATTAGATTAGAATTAAAATACAATTTTGGTATTTTCCTCAACAATTTCTTAATTACGTGGCCAGGTAAGTGTTATTAAATAAATTGACCCTTAATTAAAAATAGATAATTAACCAAAAAAAAATTAATTTAATCTTTAAATTGATAAAAAATGGTAATTATAGCTTAGCAATAAATTATATAATACTAGAGGATGCCCGCAGCTACGCCCGCTCATTTGTATTTATTTTACAGTTTCTGCCCGTTCCCATGAAAATTACAGGAAATTCGTTCTTAGTGCACCCCTACCGTCCCCAAAGAACATACATGCCAAATTTTAGCTTCATGCGCCTAATAGTTTTTTCTGTAGCTTGTATGTCAGTCAGTCAGTAACGCAAAGATTTTATATATACAGATAATAATATTCTACCGCATTCACACAACACCATCTAGTCCCAAACTAAGCAGAGCTTGTATGGGTACTAGACAATGGATAAACATACTTATATACTTTTTTTTTATAAATACATACATATTATACATAGAAACACCCAGACCAATACAAACATCCATTTTCATGCACACAAATGTTTGACTTGTGCGGGAATCGAACCCGCGACCTTCGGCTTAGCAGTCGCTTACACTCCCGCTGCGCCAACAGATCGTCATGTTTAAGAAAAAAGTTGTAGAGAATTTAATTCTCTACAATATTGATAGTAAATACAAATAGCGTGAAACATGGGTTTCAGAAATTGCGGGGTATTTAAAAAATGTTAACAAAATCGATTTTTGTGACCCCTGAATTTAAAACTTGCGGACATCCAATTATATGTGACTTTTGAGAACAGTTTTAGGATGCCAAAATACAAGTTTTTACGTGGTAATATACTGGGTATGTCGATTTTCCGAGATCAAACCCTAAATTGACTGGACTAAAAAGCTGTAGTAACTAATAGGTATGATTTATTTTTTCGCAGATCCTACAGAATAATTCTGCAAATGCAATTTTTTTTAATTGGGATTTATCTTCAGTTGTGACGCTCTTGCCATTCTTATGATTGCTTTTATTTTTATTTTATTTGCAAGCAATTTAAAAAGTCAGTAGGATGGCAGGCGTCTATTAAACTGCAAAATATTCGCTGGAATTATTTCTAACGGCAATAGGCTCGCCACCTATTAAGTGGGACCTAAAAATTCATGGCGAAATGTGGGTGTAATATTTACACCTCTGCTAACGCCTTCGGGGATACAGGCGTGAGTCTATAAAAAAAAAAAAAATTCTACAAAGCAGGACTCTAAAGCACTAAAAAATTATAGAGTGTGTTATTTTCCCGGTGACGTAGCAGCTCATCAGCACTTTGCAAAACTTCATGACGAGCTTCTCCAGTCTGTTGACTTTTTAAATTATTTTCAGCTGCAGCTTAATTCAATATGTCCCGAATCGAAATTGCGCGGCACGAAAAATATCACTTCCAGTATCTATTTTAAAAACTTGTAAAAAAATATTACAACTAAAATAAAGTCCCTACTTTAAATAAAATGTTCATACTTACCTCTCAGCAGACTCTCGACAATTTCTCAGCACAATGATACATTTAATAAAAAGTTTATTATTTAGCACTCGACCTAACGCAGCGATTTAAAATTATTTTTGGACACTGAATTTAAAAGGTATCAATTAAAAAAATTACAAAATAAGACCCGGTACTACGAAAAATTTTAAACTTGAATTTAAAGCACTTTCAAGGAATATTAAAACTAATACTAAACTTTGACTGTGACTGAATGAAAGGAAACTGTTGAGTATCGCGGATTCAAGAAGGGTAGCAAAATTCTAGCACTTGAAACTTTATTGAAATCCCGTAGCGCGAGGCAGCCAGGGCTAGTACAGAGCGTCCATTCGGAGCTCGCTGTCCTAGTCGACTGATGGAGACCAGGGCGCGCAAACTTCAGGTGCGGGGAGGAGGGGAGGCATTAGGACCACTGGGTCCAACCCCCAAACACGCCCCCAGATTACAAGGGCGGAGCCTCCGTCACGCACACTAACGTACTGCTTGTCAATTCCTTTTTTCTGCCCTTACATAACAGCTTCCATTTTGTACCCGCGACCTACGGCGTAGCAGTCGCTTACACTCCGTAAGCGACTGCTACGCCGTAGGTCGCGGGTACGATTCCCGCTCAAGACAAACATTTGTGTGCATAAACATGAATGTTTGTCTTGGTCTGGGTGTTTTCTATGTAAAATATGTATGTATTTACAAAAAAAAAATATTCTACCACATTCACACAACACCATCTAGTCCCAAACTAAGCAGAGCTTATAGAAACTTTTAAACACTCGCGTTGCATGTTTAAGAATATATACCTAGTCTCGCCACAAATATTATAACAAAGACAAAAATATTTTTAATTGCAAATAACATTTATTACTTTTACAGTGTGTTAGTTTAATACATCAATATAAAACAATTTAAAATGTTAAAAGCTTATTCGAAGTGGGCTCCTATGTCTGCAATACAGTCCTTTAAATGTTGAGGCCAGTTATCAATAGAAGCACGCACTCTTTCCATGGGAAAATTCTTCACTGCCAATCGTATGGATTATTTTAGGGGCTCCAAATTATCATGGCTTTCAGAGCAAGCCGTACTCTCTAAAACTGGCCATAAATCATAATCCAGCGGATTAAGATCGGGACTAGACGACGGCCAGTCTTCAGCTCTGACCCGGTTCCGAAGCTTGCTGGAAGGACCATACTTGGTTATTGAACATGGTGGTGTTAAGGGGCTTAACTACCTTCTCAAGAATGGTATTTTGATACACTTGTGCCGATGTTTTGATACCTTTTGCACAAAAATATGGCTCAGTCACTCCTTCATAGCTAACACCCCACCAAACCACCACTGAAGTCGCATAATGCCCACGTTGCACTCTGTTGACTAATTAGGAAGCTTGCTTAGAGCTTGGAGCATAAATATAGTCATTTTGTTTGTTAAAATGTTGCTTAATTGTAAATTTTTGCTCATCCGTAAACAATTTTTTTCTGTGACTTCCCTTTGCGTACCGCTTCAGTAGTTGTTTCAATTTTACCACCCTATTCTTTTTTAAATTATCAGATAAGAAATGACCAGTGCGTCTCTTATAGGCTGCAAGTCCTAAGTCATCTTTTAAAATACGCGACATGGTTCTAGGTGCTATCTTTATCTCCCGAGATTTCAGGACAGGATTTCTTCGAATTCTTTCCCTTACCGCTTTGACCACCTTTTTCGTACGAACACTACGTAGACGGCCAGGTCTTTTTCTGTCAAAAACAGAGGTCTCATTGTACCTATTAATAGCCGGATACACAAACATTTGACTAATAACAAGTGTATGGAGAGTGTTAAAAATTGCTTTTGGCTCCATACCTACTTTGTGTAATGCAATCACAGTGATTAGGTTCTCCTTATCACCCCACTCCATTTTAATATCACAAAATATTGTACAATGTATTGGCGCCAAAACGAGAAAACACAATAAACAATCGTATAAAAATGACAGATTCCATATTAAAATGTAACAGTATTTATGGCCAGACTAAGTATAGGTATACACAGGAAATAATACAAACATGCATTAGGTATTTACATAGTTACATTATATCCTTAAGCAGAGCTTGTAATGGATAAACATACATTATATACTTTTTTATAATACACACATATTATACATAGAAACACCCATACACAAGCTCTGTTTAGCTTGGCATTAGATGGTGAAGTGTGTATGTGATAGAAAATAAGTCAGTTTGTGTAATGACTTTTAATTAGGTACCTGCTACGAGACTAAAGTGGTCGTAGTGGTTAGTCATCTGAATATGCCTACTTTTAATTCTACTCTCTCCATAGGTTAATACAAACCTTACCTCAGTACAAATGAATTAAATTTAGATAAGATACGTTGCTTTGTAAATGGCAGAAAGCCTAGTTGTCATACAAACAGACTGCCGAACAGCCTGCTGCTGCAGGTTCGAATCCACAGCGCGCACCATGAAGAGCTCAGGTCAGTCCCGCTCGTCATGAAAATCTTTGACAGTTGTTATAAAGAGTCAGTACCTATGAATAAACTGACACTAGTCTGAACAGTAGCTATAGCTATCACTTTGTGTTGCAGAGGTCAGACAGGCGGTTGCTTTGTGAAAAAGATGATAATATTTAGTCAAATCCGGTTAGAATAGAGATAACGCTAGGAGAATAAAAAGCTTATTAAACAAGTTTTCAAATGCGCTTAATATACAGGACCAAAATGTCGTCAATACTAATAGTATGTACGATACTTTTGTTGAACCCAGTTGAAAGTCGATGGGTTTGTGTCTTTTTGTTGCGACGTTCCTATGGTCACCTTCCAGCTCCATCGCCAGATCAGCTCCATGATATTATACAATTGTATTGTCACGCTTTAACAATTTCAACTCAATAAAAAACTGGGAAATGGTTCAAAATTATCTTGCAAGATTTCATTACATACTCCAGGGTGACAGTAAATAAAAGCTTGTTATAGAAACATACTGACTATGAATGATGTTACAGATCTGCCGTGCGCTGAATTCACACTACTCTGTCTCTAAGAACACAATGTTTGTGTACTGTTTATTCAGCTATAAAGCTTTTAGACTCGTTATTGTATTTCTCTTAGTCTCATTAATTAGCTGTAAATATAATTTATAAAATGGGCTGATGATTAAAAGTGGTCAAAAGTTTTAGATCAATGATTGGAAATCTGGCATTGGGATAGATAATTAATTTCAGTGTCTTAAGACGGGCTGTCTTGATTAAAATAGTTCAAACTGCCCGCCCTTCATGTTAATTACTTTAATTATTATACAAGTAATAATGTCTTAACAAAGTAATCTAGCTCTATTAAGCAATTATTTCAAACTCCAACACGCTGTTATAAAGACAAATATTGTTTTTAAGTACCGCTCACTTAACTGCGACTAAACGTCCAATATGTTCAGTTTATTGCGGCGAGTGTATTATTTATTATCCTCTAAGCCGCCGCGAGGTAGTGCCTGTAATGGTTCGTTTATCAAATACTACTATTGGAATAGCGAAGATAAAAGAAGTGAGCTTAGACTTGCACGTTTTCTGAAATAACTTTCTGTATTTCATTATTCCTATTGGTGCAAAATGTTAATATGGCTTAAATTATTGTCCACTTCAATGATTATAGGAGTTACTTACAGATTTATCCATAGGGATTATTGACATAGTAAGCCATATAGTGTCACTATTACTCCTTTGATGAATGATAGCTACCCAATAAATAGGCATATTGCGACAACACGGAATGTTATGCACTTAGTAACTATTTAAAGGGTATGTAGAGTATTGGATGGACTATATTCAGCAGTCATACATATAGAAGATGATTCAGATCATCTTTACTCATATTATAAGCGAAGTTCCTCAGCCGTCCAATCTTTCTGAATGAACTACGTTATGGATTATTGTGCACTTTTCACCAGTAGATAGTGTAATTCCTGAGAAAAGTTTAAGTGTATTATTAATGCAATTGGGACGGTGAAATAAATAAAATCCATAAAAAACTGGCTGTCTTGTAGTAGTTCCATTAGGTGTATAATTCACGCAGGTAGAACCGTGGACGAAGTCTAGTGAATAAATAAAATCCAAAAGAGGTCTAACTGTCTGTCGTGCTGTCTTGTATTAGTTCCGTGCTGTGGCTTAATCAAGTGGTTGTGCCGGTGCATAGCGGAGCGATATCGATCTGCATGCATTACTTACTAGCCGACCTTCTGACAAGTTGCTCGCATTAATGCCACGGAAAACTACCGCCGCGATACCTTCCCTTCAAGTAGGGTTCAATTATGCCTTTGTAGTTGGTACTTCTTTTTACAAGGTACTAAATTACATTGTTGTTATACGTAGTTTTTTTAACGTTATTATCTGAATAATTTAATGTTTTGACGTGCATTGGAGTCAAAATTTTAGACTTTATACAACACGCATGGGCACAAAATTACGTAGCAGGACTAGCAGACCATTAAAATAACTACCTAAGTAGCTCTATTTAATAAAGGAAATCAAGTCAAGTTTCAGAAAAATCATTAATAATATAAAATGTAATAGAAATGTTAATAGAGTCCGTTGAGCGTGTGCTACGTATACCGTAACCGTTCGCTACGCTTGGTCTACGAGTAATGCTACAGCTAACGCTACGATCAATATCAGAAGAACATCAATTGGTTTCAAATCAAACCCTTAAATCCTTTTAAAACTTTCCCCTACAGGATTATTTGTGTTATTCCTTAACATTGAGCCTCCCCTTGTCCTCAGAGGGATAAGCTTTTGTCGCTAATGTGAAAAGCGTCGGAAACTGAAGTTGGCAACAGGTCGCGAGTACCGTTGCCATGTCAACCGCGGGTGTTGTCAAACAACCTTGAAAAAAGAGAGGGCATTGACCCAATACCCCGCCGCCGAGGCTGCGGCGTTTTGATTGTGTGCCGTCGGTGTGTAGCTGTGTGCGTTGGTTAAGTGGAACAGAGTGGCAATAGGAGGTCATGCCAAAACATGGACATGCTAAGTTTAAGTTTAAATTAATATGTAGAGTCATTTTTATTCCTTACTTTTATATTATCACCTATTAAATTTTAAAATAATTAGTAAATTGGGTCACTGTTGCTACCGATAAGCAGATAAAATAATAGGTAATAATGAGGTTCTTCGATAAATTTTCGGCCATGGCCTACTCACAACAGAGACCAAACTAGAGAACTAGTCCCACTCGATCCTATATTCAATTATTAGATAATTATCATGTTTCCCGCGACATGCAATTTCAATACCACTAATCGCGGATTCCCAGTTTGCATTGCCTAATCTTAATAAAAAGCCCTACATAATATTTTCTCTTTTGTTTACTTCTATTGTTGTCTATTCAGTCAAAGCGATAGTGGAGGTGTAGGCTGAGCGATAGGCTCAGGTGGTGCAGCTGATGTAGGCTGAGCGGTAGGCTCAGGCGTAGGCTGGTAGTAGCACGGCGCCAGCAGCTAACAGCAACCGGTGGTAGGGACCGGTGGAAGGGACCGGTGGATGTAGAAAGCCGTTGGTGAAACGTAAGCCCGTAGGGTGCAGACAGGCGTAGACCCGTTGGGGGATTATAGCCCGTAGGGAGAACTGGAAAGCAGCATAGAGAAAACACAACAACCGGTCGAGAACAGGCTGTCCCTAGATCGACTGTTATGCTTAGAAGATACGGATACTACAGACAGAACATATAGGCACACAGATAACTAGAATATACTTTCCCCCAGCGGGATAGTAGATATAGAAGTAAAAGGCAGAATAAATACGTAGTAGTAGTAGCAGCGTAGTGAGGTCTAGGGAAAGTGACCGATTTAGATCGCGCATCCATCTTATATAGGCATAGACCTATGACTCACAGACTGCCTGTGCCCGGTCCATTACCTTATAAGGTTATAATTCCTAGCGAAGCGCTCTTCGGACTAGGATGGCTTCGCCTACTGCGTTATGCGCCTGTAGAGATTATAACGCAATACGGAGTATTACGTTACACTGTAACAGTTTATACCCGTTGGCCGAAGCAACATACTGCTTTACTAAATATGATTGCCAACTCTTGTATATACACTGTTTCCAAATAGCAACCAGATAATTACATACATACATACATACATACATACATAACGTCACGCCTTTTATCCCCGAAGGGGTAGGCAGAGATGTATTTCTACACCCACTTTTCGCCAGATATACTTTAGTCCCACGTAATAAGGGGCGAGCCTATTGCCGTACCGGGCACATTTCCAGACTCCGTGCTGCTACTGAGAATTTCGTGACAGAAAAACCCAATAACACTGCCCGACCCAGGAATCGAACCCGGGACCTCCCGATCCCACGCGCACATTTATGCCGCGAGACCAACGAGGCAGTCGTATAGGGTTTGATGTCGAGTTTTCCGTCTCTACGCAAAGATGGTATTTGCATCGTGTTATCCCTCAGTCGCCTCTTACGACACCCACGGGAAGATAGGGGGTGGTGACACTTGTATTCTATGCCGTCAACCACACTGCAAACCAGATAATTAAGATAATTTATTTGTTGTTTCTGAAGCTAAAACTTTACTCCTGCATCGATCATTGAAAACCATTGCCTTAGGACGCCATCCAGCTAGATGAAGTGACAATATATCCATAAAGTGGCTAGCCCACTGCTAGCGACACTTGGACACGAAGAGCTGGAAGCTGAGCTCAGTTGCATGCCGTTAGAGATGCCTATATCCAGCAGTGGACTACAGCAGGCTGATGATGATGATAGTGATGAGCTTAAGATACCTCAACTTATTTAAAAGCGGGATCCTCAATGTAATTCTATAAAAATACTTTTTTATTTAAATATTTGCTGTCTACATTCAAATAATAATAATAATAATAATAAATAATTTATTATATAATAATAATAATAATTTATTTATTCACAAAAATACAAAAGGTACGTACACTACAATTTGTCTTAAATTAGATCCCTTGGTATAACTAGCCTAATGTCTTATATTTAGTTTTACATTATACCATAAGTACATGGCTAATTAAAACAATAGTGTACATAAAGCCTCATAATATTTGCAATATTTGCAAAAACAAGGATTGCGTTATAACTCAAGTAGTTATCGACTACCTGCTCGAACTGTGTTTCGAGCTGACGCTTGATTAAAACTTAGAGAGACAAACGACAATATTATATACATGTTTGTATGCTAATATTATAACATAGTTTGAGAGTAATTAAGCTTAACAAGATTCAATTTCATTTAGGCAGACTATCTACACTAATATATTATTATAAAGAGGAAAAATTTGTATTTTTGTTTGTAATAGATAAACTCAAAAACTACTGGACCGATTTTAAAAATTCTTTCACCATTAGAAAGCTACATTATCTGCGAGTAACATTGGCTATATTTCATTTAAGAAAAAATAGGGGTTCGTAAGATATTTGGGTTTTTCGGGTACGCGAAGTAGTTCCCTCAGGACGCGGGTGAAACCGCGGGAAACAGCTAGTTTATTATAAATTAATAAAATAAAAATTCACAAACATTTTGGTACGTTAGTAATTACACTTAATATTCCACATGTCACGTAATAAGAAATATAATAATAATATTTAGACAAAATTGTTAAAGGTAATTTTAAAACTTCTAGTAATTTTTCTGTGAATCTCAATTTTCTCCCTATATATTTGTGAAAAGCGTACAAAAATCCGTTCGACAGTGTTCGAGTTTATCGCATCTATACGGACAGACAGCAAGACACATTTATTACATTTTATAATTTCTTTCAGCGTACATCAAGTCTTCGTTCCTGTTCTGCCTAGGCGATACGATAAACGGCCTGTAGCGGTTCCTGCCCCTCATTAGGACCCTGCAGCACATGGGGCGACTCAGGAACAAGGGCTAGTTCAAGTACAAGTTCAGGAATATGAGGTTCTTTAACGAGATGCTGCGAAGAGACTTGAAACCCATGGGATAAGAATTGCAGAGTTATTAAATTTGAATTTGTAAATAAATTAAAAGTAAATACTTTGTTATCAAAACAAGCATTCATATGCTCTAAACATTTTATTGCGGAGTTCCTATGACCACCTTCCAGCTCCATCGTCAGATCACCTCCATGACATCACACTATTGCATTGTCACGAGATAACACATACATGAAAACTTTCAGCTCAAAAGAAAATCTGAAATTCGATCAAATTTATTTTGCAAGATTTCACCGAATATACATACACAAGACAGGAATGTAAATAAAAACCTTGTAATAATATATTTTCTGCCTACGTTATTTTTAACAAATTAACCTTTTATTAACGAATTAACGTTTTTCGTGTGAATTAACGTGACTGAAATATCAAGCTTTTATGAAGCTTCGGTCGCTAAATTCGAAGGAAATCACGAGAGCAATGTTTTGTCTACACAGCACATTAGGAAAATTGCTGGAAATTTCCTAAGAAAGGAACAAGTTATAGATTGCGTATATAGCTTTACCACTCAGTCTTAATTAGAAAGTCCCCAAAATAGTTTTCAGTTTGTCAACTAATTAGCCAAAGATGGCTTCGTATGTAGCTATAATGAGTTAACTTGAAACTTTACTTTATGAAGACCCCTTACAACTTATAATAGTTTTAAGAAATTATAATCTGCTAATTCATTATGAATAAGAACTGTTACAACTTTTCATTGGAATGTATGTGATTTTCAGAATACATAATTATTGATAAATATTTTGCTGGCTTGGTCAGAATGTACCAAGGTAAAGTGGTTTTAGTTCCCTACAGAATTTCTGCTCTTCGTTACCGAGTTTAATTTAAAGCCTCCGAATGAAAACCGCGGACCAGGCAAAACAATATGGCTTCCTTGCCGGTTACTACGAAGTTTGAATGAGCAATTAAAAGTTAATCAACTCGAGAAAAAGAGTTTGGTCATTCAACTTTAGCTACAGTAAAGTCTAGACATTTTGTAGAATAAGAAAGAAAATTTAAACCAAAATTATGAATTTTTTTACAAGACGAACTTTTTTTAATTGGTCACTTTATTTTTACACTACTTAACACGTAGAATCTCAAAGGTCATGTCATGTCGAAGAAGAATTTCGTCCGAGACAACAAGTGAGGCACAACGTCACGCGTCGTACGAATCGAGGTGAGATGTAAGTACATTATTTTGCTAAATCGCACTAAGCCCCTAGTTTCTAGAGAATAAAAAAATAAAACGTGTGTATGAAATTAAAATATTTAGACTTGTATACTGGCAGTAAGGCTGAGAGCTTTCCTCGTTATTTGTTTTAACGTTTACAATAATATATGTATATAGTCATTTGGGAATAATATAACTCATTCGCCATTGAGGACATTTAATTACGGCCACCGTATCTATTCCACCGTAAGTATAAACGTTGTGCAACCAGTTTCACAGTGGAACAGTTTAATGGCTTTGCCAAGTAAGTGTAGTGTGAATATGTAATGTTTGTTCGGCGCACGGCTGACGGCCTGCGGCGTATTTTGTCAGTTCTCCTTTGACGTCCAGAGTCAATATTTGCGCAAACGATACGCTGTATCACTGCACGTGCCTGGCTTCATGTCCGGTCCACACAAATGTATAGTTTTGGTCAAAACATTTAATTACTGCCTCGCAGAGCAATACGTGTGTGTATTTTGGTAAGGTTATTTCATGTGTAACGGTAATATGGCTAGCAATATTAATACGTATTCTGCCATATCTGGTTAGACTAGAAAACAGACCCGAGACTTTAAGCCAAAATACTTAAATGCAACCGGGATACCACAAGGGCATTGTAAGATATTTTATTCATGCTGTTAAAGTTTCCATAAAAATACAGGTGAATTTCTTGGACCGTTGACCTAATCTAGAGACAGGCCCATTGCGGCTGAAGCTGATGCGATGTCTATAAATAAAGATGCACTTCCATCGTCTCGTTACCTTACATTTTTAAAGCACTGTATTAACCGCGAAGGAGCAAGAGTGTAAATGTCATAGTGAACCTTGGAGGATAAGAATTATCTTACAAGTAGACTTCTGGAAGAAAAGTGCTCTTCGCTGTCTATTGAACCTTTAAACCTGAACCTTTAAGGACTGTTTAAAAAATTAGCCTTTACCATCTCACACACATCTTTGGTTTAAAGACTCTGGCAACTGTGGACGCTCCGCTACGATATAAATAAAATATTTTAACCACACGCAGGTTTCGAAACAATTATGTCAATCAGAAAACTTCACTATGGTCTGTATTCACTGTACCTAAATAGATTTTTAAATAAACAATGCAAATTAAAGACCTACCCCGTCTATGTATTATATTCCTAGTAATTAAGGGTCTCAACACAGAGTTAAATTAAAAGGATATGAATTTCTACCGAACAATCAACTTCTAAAAGATTCTAAGTTCATAGTGGTACAGTAGCTGCGTATAATATATTATTACATGTTTTACATTACATTACAATATATTATTAAAGACGTGATTCTATTTTATGAGAGTAAGCTGATTTAATCGTCACATTTAACACGTATTAACTTTGTTAGCGGACGGCTCACTGTGACGTGAGTATTTCAATTGAAAACAATTTTAAAAGTCATGGATTCGATTCTAATTACGTTAGACTAAATTATTGGTGGTAAAAATATGTATTTGTGGGTCTGTGGTCAAACAACAAACTCAAACTACAGTATAAAACAAAGATCCCTGCGACGGCTTTGTATATGCAAGCAATAACATCCTAGACGCGGCACCAAATATGTGCTAACTTATTAAACAAAGTTATTTGCGCTGTCAAAGCAAGAATGCCAGCAATAACACAGCATCCGCCTCTCGAATACCAAGTTAAGCCAATTAGTCTTCAACATATTTAGTGAACCGAAGGGAGAGACCAGACAGACAAGCATTCGAAGGGAAAAATCATTTAATACTACCTGCCAACAATAATTCCTTTCATACCACAAGCTTTTTACGACTTTAGACCCTACGCTCGGTACACATAACATTGGTTTTGTAATGCAGGTTTAATTGTGAGGTGGAATCTACTCTTCATTTCGCAGTCAAAACAATCGGTAGTGAGAAACATTTTTGGTGTATGCACACTGCACAGGTTTCAATCATTATCCGATGTAACATCTGATACCTTGATTGTAGCCACTCGCCGCTCGCCGCACGCCGCACGCCGCACGCCACCCTACGCATCATTGATATATGATAGCATTATTATCTGCCATACCGACAAAGTACTGTTAGTAACCGAGGACTGTTGCCTTGTGAGCTTGTAGAAATGCAATGTTATTAATGACCGATTTATCTATGTTCAGTTCTGTTAAAATACTAAGAGTTAGTATGTTTCTCTAGATTTCAAGTCTACGAAACTCAACTACGTGCGTACAATCACCATTTAAATAAGTAACGTTTATTTAGGTAAGCATTAATTTTGCTTATGTAACATTATGTAATGATTGTATATAGGTAGTTGTATACTTGTTGCTACCTCATTATGACTAACTTAAAAGCAAATACTAAGGCAGCTACCGTACTTGTACAAAATAAGTCTTAATCATGTAAGCCAGTGTATCACTGGGACGTGGCATACGATTTCAGGAACTGTCTCTGTCTCACGTAAAAACCTGACAGACAAATGCACTTTTTAATTTACTTACCTATTTATTTTCATGTTCGTTGTTTAAAAAGAAACAGTGTAATGATACCTAGTAAATGAGTGCTAATTTCATAAAGGGTTTGTTACCTGTCTAATTCAAACATTAGTAGTGAATTTACAGATAAGTATCTCGCTATTCTATACAGTGGTTTCAAAATGACAAATATGCTAACTCGACCTACAAACTACTCAAATAGTTCACACCACAATTCAGCATCAGCCTAGTTCATCATTGAGTGGCACCTCTAAGTGCCGCGCGACTATTTCGACATTGCGTGTGCAACGCCGTGCGCTTTCCACGCCGAGGGCGGCAAGCGAAAAGTCAATATATGTATTGAGTCAACAGCGGGTACATCAAAGAGTGGCCAGCTCGTTTGAGCCGCGGCCCGGACGAGCGTCGCAGCTGCATCGATTGCATCGCACGCACACCACGAGCCAGTTCGCAGAATTTCCGGGACCTGGCACGCCACTATTCTGATGCAACGATTATGTAATTTACATTGTTGTGGATTGTTCTTGATGTGAACTCGCTTGATGTTTCGATAGGTGAAGAACAAGTTCTTGTTAAAGTTAAGACCTAGGCAACCCACCCGAACGGATTGTCGGGTTGAAAAATTGATTGACTGATTTTGTACCTAAGTGGTATAAGGTACCTTACATTTGATTTAATTTCAACGTGTCGTTTTGATTTCAACCTTTATATTATTTAAATACATGATAGCAGAAAAACACTTTGATGTTGAGAGTTACACAATCAAAAGTTAATAAAAGACATTCTGTTATGAAACGACATTCGACAGTCTAACAAGATTTGAGTTTTCAATTCACATTTAATAACTTCTTTGCCCACATGATATATTCCAGACTAGCTGACCCAGCGAACTTCGTACTGCCATATATTTATTATACATATAAACCTTCCTCTTGAATCATTCTATCTATAAAAAAACCGTAAAAATCCGTTGCGTAGTTTTAAAGATTTAAGCATACTTAGGGACAGACAAAAGACAGACTTTGTTTTATACTATGTAGTGATATAGTAGTGCATTATCTTTTTAGCCATAACTCGAAAAGATCGCAGGCTTTTCCAAAACTTCTAGTGCATTTTATTATTCAATTTTCCAAAGCTGTATCGTCTTACATAACGATATCCCGAGTGCAAACCGCACAGTTTCCACGATTTTCTTTCACAATACAGTTATAGAATCACAGCACATTTGCATGTAACGCGAGCTACGTCTAGAATAGGGCTCCGCCAGGCAAGCGAGCCCCAGATCTAGCCTATACAAACACTAGGTATACAAATATCACTCAATATGGTACTTCAATTTTGTATTTGTGTACAAAGGGACGATACAACGAATGTTTGTGGGCTTCCCTTTGACAGAGACTCAATATTAATACCAATGCATGATTGTACTGGTTTTAATTGAGTGTCGTCATGTCGGTCTGGTATTTATTATTATTAGGACTCTATTTCAATAGTTTTAATAGAGCTTTGAACGAGTCCCTTTGAGGGAGACGTTAATATTTTACTATTAAAGAGTAGTTACTATTTACTTGGTTGACATAACGTGAATAGTCGTGCATAATTATATAGATGGTTTAGATGTCGCAAGAAGTAGAGTACCATATAAATAGAGTGAGTGGATTCCTTTAGATTTTTTGTGTTAATGTCATCATCAGCCTTTAACAGTCACTGCTGGACTAGGAATCTCCTTTGAAAGGTGGAATTGGCCTACTAACCCTCCTGGCCAAATGGGTTGGTATAGCGTTTGTATCAAGCCTTCTCTTACAGTGCTGTTCTCTGCATAATATGCTCCCTCTGTCGGCTCTTGCGATACCCATGGGATGATATGGGGTGGTGACATTCGGATTTCTTAATCCGTCACCACACGGACATTTTTGTGTTAATAATAATAATAATGGGCCGGAAGTAGACTTATTAGCCTCGGTGAACTGGCTACGTTTCGGTGACCTCTTTGGGGAAACCGAAGGGTTTGTCTGTAAGAATGATGATGATTGAGGTTTGATGATGATGAAGTGATCATGACGAATAACTACCGGAAATATATCCTGAGGGATGGCACTACTGATATTTGCCTTGCGTGTCACCAGCCTGTTGACTGAATCCCTCAGGCATATAATTTCCGGTTGTTCTCGTCTTGCTAACTGTAAGTACTTGTACAGGCATAACCAAGTAGCCAGGGTCATTCACCAGCAACTTACTCTGAAATACAGGCTTGTCGATCGTGAGGTGCCGTACTACAGGTATGTGGCAGAGCCTGTCCTGGATAATGGTCATATCACGTTGTACTGGGATCGATCTATCATCACAGACAGGACTGTTGTTGCCAACAAACCTGATATTGTGTTGATAGATCGATCAGAGCGCCGCGCAATAATTTTTGATGTTGCCATCCCTCATGATGGCAATCTCGTGAAGGCTGAGAAGGACAAGCAGATAAAATATCTGGACTTGGCTCACGAGATTGTTGACATGTGGGATGTTGATTCAGCAATTATTGTGCCGATAATCGTTACAGTGAACGGTTTAATACCCAAGAGCCTCGCCCAACATCTTAGGAGGCTCGCGTTGGAACCTTGGGTCAGGGGCCTGATACAGAAGGCAGTACTGCTGGACACGGCACGCATAGTGAGGAGGTTTCTTTCTCTCGAGCCCTAACCACCAGTAGCTTGGAGCCTGTTCCCGATACTGGTAGGTTTCCATAGGATATTATTATATTTTTAAATGTATTTTTTTATATATCATATATTTAAAAATGTGTTAATATTTTATGAGATAAATATGAAATAAAGGCGATATAATAATAATAATATTCTACCACATTCACACAACACCATCTAGTCCCAAACTAAGCAGAAGCTTGGACTATGGGTACTATAGTCGTATTTTTTATTAGACGAAGCCAACTGACAGTAGCTAATGTCACTTTGTAAAATAATGTTGCCATATTTAAAGTAATAGAGATGCGTTTAGTTCTCGTTCAATCAGATGAACGAACAATGAGTGTGAATAGTTAATCATTTCAAACTATAAAATAATATTATTTCTATTTTACAATAAAATTGTATAAAAGTGCTTCGTAATAACTTTATAATACTTACTACTACTACGCCACTTCGTAATATAATTATGTTTCCTAATGGTAGGTTCACTTATACTCATAGCGCCATCTGCCAAATGTGTGTTTAGAACTATGTGTTGAAAAGAGTTTGAACATATGAAACTCTTTGGACACGAAATTCAACAATATATTCATAAAGAAAATTTTTAAATGTTTCAGACAGATTTATAATAATTAATGTCACCGAAAGCGATAGTGATGATTTTTTATCTGATGATGAATAAAAACAAATTATGTAATAAGCGATGTTTTTTATTTTCATAACCTACCTATAAATTGTTATAGCATAGTCTTCGAAAACTCGTTGGTATGTACAAAGCACGACTAAAATTCGAACACCGTACCCAATATCGGTCGTTCGGCACACTAACTATTCACTAGACAATCGAGGCAATTTCATTCAATTAAGAGTTTTTTCAATCATTCACTTTGTCACAACACTATTTTTATTTCATCATAAACTGACAACACAGTAAACGTCAGTTGACTTTGTCTAATAAAAAATACGACTATAGATAATGGATAAACATACGAGTACATATTATATACTTTTTTTTTTGTAAATACATACATATTATACATAGAAACACCCAGACCAAGACAAATATCCATGTTCATGCACACAAATGTTTGACTTGAGCGGGAATCGAACCCGCGACCTTCGGCGTAGCAGTCGCTTACACTCCCGCGGCGCCAACCGGTCGACATAATGAATATTAACTTTTTCTTGTTAAACAACGCTAAGATGATGTTACGTTGTCCCGGTTGCGATCAAACGCCTTGGTACCCGGAGTCCCGTTTCCTACTATAAAGTTTCTACTTTGTCCGGTCTTCGGCATTCTATGTAGCAAGTCGATTGCATCACATCTAAATTCTTATTCCATTTAATTCCATACAATTTTCAATTAGATTTAAATAGTAAACAGAGCGTAAACATTAAATGCCAACGTAAGAAGAGTCAGTCTAAAGATAACATTTATCCATTTCGCCGTGACACTGCCACTTGTGATACGCTTACATTGTAAGTTGCTCAAAACTAAACCATCAATATTTTCTATACAAATAACCCCGCGAAATCCTCTTTATACTCGCACGACCACCAATTAACAAGACTGCAGTGAATGACGGATACGCCTGTGTGCATAATACAACTATCGACGCGCCATACAACTATCTGCGCTATACGCAACTTAAATGAATAGGGTTGCGTTTGCAGTGCAAACACAAAGGTGGCGTTACAATG
The DNA here is from genome assembly GCA_944739405.2 of Euclidia mi. Lineage (NCBI taxonomy): Eukaryota > Metazoa > Arthropoda > Insecta > Lepidoptera > Erebidae > Euclidia > Euclidia mi. The sequence continues at coordinate 3,251,930 of OX123190.2, read as the reverse complement.
GTCAGCCTCCCTCGATGTGCATTTCATGTAACGGCCTTACGGATCAGCCGGCCCTTGTGAACAGCCTTTGACGCCAAATTCACGGGGATATACTAAATTGGTTTTATTGTATTTATATCTACGGCCTACGTGGTTAATGTGTTTGAGATTGAATTGTTATTACGAGGTTTTGAATGACAGGTTTCTGAATAGTTTGTTATTATGAAGCATGTCACTTTGCGTGCGTGAGTTACATTGACATCAGATGCAAAATAAATATGCGATTTTTATGAGGAACCCGTCCGTGGCTTAACGCCAAAACGATAAGCACAAGATAAGAGAGTTGAAATTCGGCATAGTTATACGGATTATACCCTACATTGTAACTACGCGGTCAATTGTATGATACAATTTTACGTCTACTGGTAGCTCTCATACATCTAAATCAGTGTACAAAATACGCGATTTAGGTACTTGTTCTTCAAATTCATTTGATATTATAACGATCTTTTTTTAAATGGCGTTAGTAATCGGTAGTTTGTTTATGTTAATAGCTACATTTAACTGTGTCTGTAATTAGTCTGTAAGATTTCTTAAAACTATTTAAAAATGAAATTAATAAATGTTGGTCAATGTGCGAGCAGGCTTAAACAATTCATTTAAAGTAACGTTGCCATTCGCGCGCGAAGCTACCCGTGGATATTGAATGATGAAGTTGTTGCCTATCAACACATTTTTTAGTGTTATCCATCATTCACTCATTGTAGTTAGTGTACTTAAAAATTGAAGTGGTTTGTTTGTGAATAATGAATGTGTCACTTAAAACCTGGCATAAGTGCCACCACCGTCGGTACTATGTAATATTAAGACTATACTTAGCTTAGTTATCTCATGGTACTAAATAGTAAAGTGGTAAAGTATATTCTCTTTTTATTGTTTCGACACAATACTTGTCATAGCAACACCTTTGTCGCAATCGCTGTCGATGTACCACACGGTAGCGGTTTCTTACTGTCAAAGGTCACTCAATGTACGGTCTCACCGCCGCTGCGCGCCGTACATATTATTTTGTCACCGCGTCAGCAAACATGTGCTGCGCGTTTACTTCGACATAATTACTTTAAATTTTTAGCAATCAGTACACATTTATAGCCAACAAGTGAACGACGCGCCAACAGTCTATTTTTATACCTTTGTACAATATATTTTTACGTATCTAACAGTAAACTGTTTTACAACTATTACGGTGCAGTGTTTGTGTGTACTCCAACAACCAACAATAAAAACAACTTCTCCATAAATCTACACTGATTATGTAGTGCTTAACGAGTCCTTACAGTAAATTTTTGGTGTAAATAACTTTATTTCCCGTCACCCGAAGTTCTGCGAAATGATCGTAATGACAACTATGAGTGGCGATAGAATCTATTTACTTAAGTTATTAAAGCTTGTTATATTATTATCTACCTATGTATTCTAAACCACGCAGGTGCTAAGTTCAAAGGTGCATAGTTGCTTAGAACAGTGTGATAAGATTGACACGTGCTAGTCGTAGCAGTTGCCCCTATATGCTCAGTGTTAAAAGAGCCTTATACACCTTGCACTCACCGCGTACGTGTCGTCCGTTACACGAACAACAACCAAGGTAAATATAATACAGATCAAGTTTGCGCTACAGATTGCATTTTAGGTTAGGCATCTATTCTATTACAATACCTGCTAAAATTTCATAAATTTTACTAAGTTTGTTCTAGAAATTACACTTACAGGCTTTAAATAATATTATGGAAAAGATTTTGATTTCGTATGAAGATTTTGATTTGAGTTTCTAGGCATCGCGATTATTACAAATCAGCATAATAATAGATTAATTTAATTAAATAAACCTTTCATAAAAAATAGTAAAGCTCTGCTGTCGATTATGACATAACGCAATAACTGCAGTTCCATTAAACAAGTGTTCATGGCTCTTTATCATTATGGTTAAAAAACTAATAAAGAACTTTTACAATTTAGAGAACATTTTACTGCGTTTATCGTCGCGTCGGAAATTGAAAACATACTATTGTAGTCGCAGAGCTTTTAGCAAACTAGACAACTTTGTTAAATAGCCGTAGGAAAAACATGCAACTAAGAAAAATATTTAATAAAATATTTAAAAAGAAAGAATGACGAATCAGATATATAAGGCAAATGTTTGTGGGCAAGTCGGTCGCGGCAGACCTCGGCGGACATTCTTCGACCAAATTGGAGACATCCTAAGAAACGGAAAGGTCCGAAGTACCTGCAACCGGCGAGCATGTATGAAAAGAGTAATGAGTGTAGAGGAAGCGCGTGAGGTTTGTAAGGATAGGAGCAAGTGGCGTTCTGTTGTCTCTGCCTACCCCGACGGGAAAAAGGCGTGAGTATATGTATGTATGTATGTATTTAAAAAGCAAAAAAGGAGAGCGTCAGACTTGGCTTGTCATTTCCTTTGCTTCCGTTGTCGACTTGCGATATTTTTAGTTCATTTTTTTACCCTTTCGGTCTATGGCGCTTGTAAAAAATATTAATTTACTATCCTTCCTGTCTTGAGTTTGTTTCCCCTCAAATACTTTAGAATTCATTACATTATACAGTTTTTTATTTTGTTTAGTTAAGTTCTTGTATAGACACACTTGCACTCGATAAGAAAGAAAAATGATTAAATTCTTATTATTTTCATGTGAGTCTGTGGCCAACTCTCGTGTCGGAGTCTATAAAATGAATCTATAAGTAGGTATATCTAACTAGGTAAAGAATTCAAGCAATTCTTGTTGTATTTGTACTAGAAAGAATTAAGTGACTATGGCTATTCTTTTCATACTTTTACAGTAAATAATGTTGATATTACCAGATATTCATACTTGATAAATAAATAAATTATTTATTTGGATGAATCCATACACAAATTTCTAAATCTTTATTAAAAAGACAAACAGGAAAGCGTCTAAATCTTTATTTAGAAAATTGTCGAAGATAATTTGATTAATAGACGTTAGCGCATCGATAAATATGCAGATATGTGTATTATTATACGCATTTATGTATTTAACATATTTTGAAAACGTACCTAAAAGTTTGTGCGTAGCGTACCTTAGCGTGTGTATGTGGTACGTCAATCAACAGCAACTACGGTCTACAAAGTGCTACGATTCTCATATGGTTTGATTGATTGCTCCATATTGCTCATTACCTCTGTCTTGTAAGCTTGTTGAGTGGTAGAGAAAGCTGCTCATGTTGTCAACTAGTTGAATTATCACTACTGAAAAGTTACCTTCATCATTTTCTATTATGTTTGGTACGTTTTTCTATAATTCTATTATTTAGAAAAATAACATCCTATGTATGAGAAGTATCTATTATACACTCCATAGTTCAGTACATTGCTCAATCCTATCGCTATCACTATTACATAGTATCACATCACGGCTGGCGTTTGAATAATATAATTACAACAGCACCGCTCACACCGTCGAGACAATGGAACTAATGTCCGCTCCCATTGCATCGTCAGTGGACTAGCGTCACTCCGGTCAGCGTATGTCACGGTGGAATACAAAACGGCTTATCCGAGAACACGAAACTGTCATTAATAATAACAGTAATAGGGAGGATAGTGACGCATGTCCGTCGATATCATGTGATTCGATTACTGCCCCGCTCCCTGATAAATTAGTGTCACCGTGCACTGTGCATCGTGCACCGTGCAGCTAGTGCTCACATTTTTAATAAAGTCAATTTTGTGGCCGGCGAGTGCACTGTGACGAAGTTATAGCTCATTCTATTACCGACATGTGATGCAAAAATGATAGAATTGCCGGCGGCGGGATGTGAGTTTTAGGTTGTTTTTCTAGGGGCTGCGGATTGGTATTAAATGTCGTTATAACAACGTGAGGTATGTATTCGTATTAGTAATGCTACACCTTAGAGGGGAAAATGTTTAGATTTTCGCAACTATTATGTCCAATTAGGAGATAGTAAATAATATCGATTGCTGAAGACAGATGAATAAGACAATTTCATGTAGTGGTACGGGATGAGTTATTAAAGCTTATATGTATTCAATTAAAGGTTTATACCAACTCACTTTGACGACCAGCGAAACCAAAACATTATGCAAGTTTTGAGATATCTATTTATTAAATAATTTTTTGTAGGTACACTATATAATGGTCATTTAAAAATGAATCATTTTACAAATATACTACAAATGGCTGTCGCTAATAGCGATTTCTACCTGGACAGCTTAATGAAAATTGTAATATATTTAGTCTTCGAATAATTATCTAACTTAACTTGTAGTTCGTATCTATAAAATCATGGTATGATGATGATTTTGTTACTTCTTCGTTTAATTTCTTACACCATCCTGATTTACGAATTGCAAACAATTTTATTTTATTGAAACAAGTTTTTGTTTTAAGAGTGGGTTTTCAATAAAAGCAGTTTGCAATAATCCTTCGTTTTCTCGACTATCAGTCCAATGTTTTAACCGCAGATTTACAGAAAAATACGGTACATAGTCTGACTGCAGTAATATGATTGGAGTGCCGTTTAACAAGCTCACACCGCCGTCCCTCGCCACCCGTCACCTCTCGCCCGCGGGCAGTGCAGCAGTGCTACCGACTAATGAACGCAAATTCGCGGCTTAGATCGAACATCGCGCAAATCTATTTATCCTGCACCAATTCGGTTTTATTTTCACGTAAATGGAGCGCGGCTCTGCAAATAATATAATGTGTTTCGATTGATTTGGATTAGAATTAGAGTGCTGGTATTCTATTACGAGTATTTTGCTTGTTAATGTTTGGCAGTCAGCTCGTATATAAATTAACTGTACAGTTGCGATTATATTTAAATGTTGTGTTTAACGTGCACTTATTTTTATTCGGCTAAATAAGTATTATCACATAAACAAATAAAAACAATACTATCGTTAGAATGGTTCGAGTTTTAAGGTTGGTAACTCAGTATCATGTTTCCTTGAAGCTTCTTAACCCTAGCAGCTGCAATATTATATCGTGGACTCAGTGGAATTTCACGTGATTAGATTATCTTCATAACGTTTGATGTAATAGATCAATTATGTTCTATTACATCAAGAGTTTATGGCGCATTATCTGCCCAATCACTGCCTGTATCACTTCATTCGAAGATAAGAGCTTCTTTGTTGTAACTTGTATTATTATCAACTAGCTGTTTCCCGCGGTTTCACCCGCGTCCTGAGGGAACTACTTCGCGTACCTGGTTAATTTAGCCTAAGTTACTCTTTGGTACATCAGCTATCCCCCAGTGAAAGTCCCGTCAAAATCGGTCCAACCGTTCCAGAGATTAGCGAGAACAAACAGACAGACAGACAAAAATTTTAAAAATGTCATTTCGATATATGTACCGTGTATACATCCATATGCATTAAGTAAAAAGCGGTTATTTTAATAACCTAGATTTTATTTAAACGACGTTGGAAGTCAGTTTTATATTTATTTTCAACGGTACTTTCCTCGATTTCAATTGCATCGACGAGAAGATTTTTTCCCTTAGTGGGTCTGCTATTTCTAGATCTTTCAGTAAACCTAGGCTTAAATCCTAACCTCGTTCAGATAAACTAATAAAGGAAAACGTTTAGAATATTGGGTTTCAATCATTGAGTTGCGAACTCTCCGGTCTGAAGTGTTTTGAAGACGTAGCTTGTTGGGATTAAATTTGAGAAAACTGAATAATATTGGAATATTATATTGAAATATTGAGTTGTTTATTATTCCCTTAATATTTACACCGTTATATTACTTACTGATTTAAGCGACATCGTCAGTCTTCACTATGTTACATAGTAGTTTTGGTTTCGGCGAAAACGTGAGTCTGAAACTATTTTAAAATATTACCCGGACATTGTACGGACATACATGTTTGGCGTAGTGGTTTAAGTCACCTCACAGTTTAGAACTGCATCGAGTGTTATGAGTTCGATTCCTTCACGAGACTACATTGTGTAATTGACAAATTATTGCTTTGTGTCGTGTTCGTTGATTAAAGGCTCCGTTTTAGTATCTAAAGTGTTATTGTATTTACTGTTATTATTCTATAACTTTTTAATTAATTGATACTTTATCAGAAAGTCTTACTGTGTATCAGTTTAATTTAATTTTATTATTTATTTTATAATTTCAGTAGCTTCGCAGGTCAAAAGCAGCGATAGCCTAGTGGAGATACCAACAGACTGCCATGCAGAGGGCATCGGGTTCGAATCTCCGCGCACTAATTACTTTTCGGAGTTATATGCGTGTTGGATTGTCACTTATCGCTTGTCCCGTGCCTCGGAGAGCACGTTAAGCCGTCGGTCCCAGCTGTCATGTAGATCTTTGACAGTCGTTATAGGGCGTCAGAAGCTTCTAAGTAAACTGACACTAGTCTAAATCATGGAAAATTGCTATCCCTTTGGGGTTGCGGAGCTCAGACTGGCAGTCGATCTGTGGAGAAGGCAAATCTAGTAAGACCAGTAAGCGAACCCCAGGTTGAAAAACTGCGATAACGCTAGGAGGATGATGAGCTTCGCAGGTAAAAATTTCATGAAATTGAGCGTTGACATTTTATACATATATACAACAGAATATTGTGCTGATTTCAATAGACTACCTCCGTGGTCCAGTGGATAGCGTATGCGACTGCTGATCGGAGGTCCCGGGTTCGATTCCCGGGTCGGGCAAAAGTGTTACTGGGTTTTTCTGAATACTCAATAGCAGCCCGGAGTCTGGTGATGTGGCCGGTAACGGCAATAGGTTCGCCGCCTACTAAGTGGGACCTAAAAATTCATGGCGAAATGTGGATGTAATACCTATTACGCCTCTACCTAACCCTCCGGGGATACAGGCGTGAGCCTAAAAAAAAAAGTAAATATTATCTTTGGTCAGGGACGGAGAACTCAACACCAAAGCTTATACTTACCCGTTTAGCTAGCGTGGTATAGTAGGACAATTTCTCCTATCAAATTAAGAGAAATGTATCCAGTAGTAGACTGCTGTATGATGATTATAAGAATTTTACTTATATTTTTGTCTGATGTCATATCGCTTGATTGATTAACTATTATCGTTGATATAGTACCCACGATATAAACCTAACTATATAAGCGACAGCTCAAGGTATTGTGTTTGCATCAAAGCATCGAATTTCACGCCATTGTTCACGAGCAAGCCTGTTGCCCAACTTACTGATGGGGTGACAGAACATTACTCTAGTCTAGACCTAGTACGGACAATACTTAGATTATTTTATAAGGCACTTAAAGGAATCGAATTTCAGTTGGAAATAAACAAGTGCTAACAGAAATGTTAGTGGTTTATTTTAAATTTAAAGTAATTAGACTTAAACCGAACAATGTTGTTATTGTCTATAAGGAAATGAGTTTAAAAAAAACACTTTTAGTACTTGTAATAATAAGTTAAATTTGGATAACCAGTCGCATCGTTATATTCTCTGTCAAAATGTACGTCTTAGCTTACTAACTTGTAGTAAATAGTATACAAATTAAGCCATGGCTTATGACGCGATGCGAACCAAACAAATGGTCACAAAAAGAAAAGAATAAGCATTTGATATATTCGTTGTTACGCGCTGCGTAGCATAAAGACGAGTAAGCTACGTTAGCTAGCGTAGCTCCGTAGCACACAACGATGATTAGGATGTATCACTTGTAATATATCTGACTGAAAATTCAAGCCGCCCAAGGAATGTAATATCACACACGCGTGCTCATTAATGGAATATCGAAGAAAACGATAAACCTAAGCAAAGTCCGTCCTTCCGTTATATGTGAACACGTGTAAGATACACGTGCCATGTCTAGTAACAAAATAACAAAGTAATATTAGATATTTGCATCATTTCTAAGCCGATGTGCGCTGTGCAGAGGTAAATTTATTTTCTATACATATGTAGTATACCGAATCTTTTAAACACTACTCTGAGAGTAGTGCTCTCGTGCTAGTAGTTCGCTATTTTAGGCAACTTATGGATGCAAAGAATACACAGACAAGAAACAATAAATTGTGGAAAACGTTCAGTGTTAAGCGGTGAAACTGTCGCTTAAGCCACTTCGCCATCGTACACTACAGATTTAGATTCACTGACTTTCAGATGCATACAGATACTCAGTAACATTTTGTTCAAACGTTATAGGCACTGTAATAATATAAGAACTAAATAAAATACCAGATTTAGTCTCTCTTAGTAGATCTCGTCTCTTTAACTAGATCGTTATACCATTTAATTTTATAAGTCCTCGAACGAAAAATTCGTTCATATTCAACATACAAAATATTAACAAGAATTCGCATTATTTATAAAAATGCGATGTGTCACAAAATGGCATAAATTAACGTTTAATCGTTTTACACAGATAGGCTAGGACTAAACTAGGAACTAGGTATAAATAACTATATGTATTTAGTACAGAATTATAGATACTGAAGTCAGTCAGTTAATAACTCGTACGAAGGTAGTGAGACAAGATTGATTCCTTACATAAGAACTGGCAAAGTCCGAAAACAGAAATACTTATATGGAAGAAGCGGGCTCTCCCTCTCCTTCCATATATTTCTGTTTTCGGACTTTGCCACTGACTGTGGTCTGTAATATGACGGTACGGTCTTAAAATAATAATAATCATGAGTTATATTTCACATAACATCACGTTTACTCTTTGACCATTAGACGGTAAGATGACTTAGAACAATACGTGTATAGTGGTACCCCGTGCTAGGTCTCATCAGTTAGTCAGTGTACGCATTCTCCAGTTGACGTGGCGTATTAATCACTGGAAGCTCGTTAGTGAATATCTGTCGCGTCCGGCCGTGTGATGCTATTGTCGCATCACTCTATTAAGGCTACAGGCCCATGAACGTGACGCCGAGTTTACACACATACACTCATGTGTGTATCGGTTACAGTGTGATTTAAGACTGTATTTTACATTGACGATATTCAATACAGAATATTCATTTCAATATTCACTCAATTATATTTGGCATGGTAGTTGCTAAACGAATGAAACGAAAGTGATGCAGTTTTTTATTATTTAGATGGTTCCAAACTACGATTTATGCACATATTTGTCGGGGTTGTATAAAATTCTTAAATGTAGGTATGATTAAATATTTACTTATTTATGTTTAATTATATTTTTTGCTGGCAGCAAACATATTGTCTTAGTACCTCTACGCTACTTCTTTGTACCTACTACTACTACCCTCATTTAATGTAACATGTGATGAAAAAAGTTCTAAACTTTGATCCTTAAAAAGCTCTAAATGCCTTCTTAACACATTTTGCAGTAGAAAAATCTCTTCTAGAATGTGTACAAGTCACGTGAAAGTGAAATTGCAAATGCCAGGTAAGGCTTCAGCGACGAGAGCGGTTCAATATTACCCGCGAGTAGATATTTGATAACCGTGGTATTAGATGGCCCGGGAATAGATATCGACTGCACCGCGGCCACATTTAGCATTGCTGTATGTCTGGCGCGGGTAAAAATGGATTCAATATATCTGTTTATATATGCAAGACGTGTCACGGCAAATGTTTGTAGCGCTTACTTATGTAACTTGATCTGTACATTATCATCATCAGCCGTAAAAAAGTCTGTCTTCTGTCTGTCTGTCCCTGTGTATGCTAAAATCTTTAAAACTCCCCAACGGATTTTGAAGCGTTTTTTTTAGTAAATAGAGTGATTCAAGAGGTAGGTTTATATGTATTTATTGCACCCGTACGAAGCCAGGGCGGGTCGCTAGTTAAATATAAAATAAACCTAGTTGCAAAGTAATACTGCATTAGAAGACTTATTATAAATTTTTATGCGGAATATTACTGATAGATTGACAGTAATTTCAATTTTTATTTGCAAATTGGCGATTGAACAGAGAGGCCATGAGTTTCATCTGATTCTTATTATACACGTTCTATTTAGCAAACAGACATTTTTCTTGACAATAAACTACATACTGAAGTGTCCAAAATGTTTGACATTTTTATTTGAACAGTGTTTGATACACGCCGTATTGTTAATGTTGAGACAGTGCCGATAAATTGTAGAATACTGCGTCCTTTAAAATGCCGTCTATTCCGTAAGAATTGCGCAGGTGTCCTGTAAGGACACACAGAGTACTGTGGCGGCCATCATTAGTCTAATAATAGACATACTGTATTAACACTATTGGCATAAATCGTTAATTGTAGCGCCTGTAGCGTGATTTGAGTGTTTCTGATATATCGCCAAAGTGAAGTCACGTTTGCTCAGGTCATCACTAGGATGGGTGACCGTTAGTTGTGGCATTAACATCAGGATGCGACCCTTGCTTGAAGGTAAAGCTGTCGGTCCCAGTTCTTGTCCCAGGGCAAGAATCGTAAAGCTATGTTGAAGATCTTTGGTCGCTGTAAACACTCCGACACCAAAGTTGGCCACACACTCAAACGATAAATATATATACACTACAACGATAAATGTATACTATTCTTAATTAAACCCTTAAAAATGCAGTAGCAGTTAGCATTTAAACTGCTATTGCCGGCGATGTAAGTGAAAGTCTGTCATCGTCAGCCTTTAACAGTCCACTGCTGGACTAGGCCTCTCCTTTGAAAGGAGGAATTGGCCTACTACACCATGCTGGCCAAACGGGTTGGTATAGGGTTTGTATCAAGTTTTCCTTCTCTTACAGTGCTGTTCTCTGCATAATATGCTCCCTCTGTTGGCTCTTACGACACCCATGGGAAGATATGGGGTGGTGACATTCGTATTCTTAATCCGTCACCACACGGAAAGTCTGTACGGTGCGAATAATTGATTAGACAGCTTAATGTTCACTGCAAATGCAATCAGTGAATTCTGGAGTGCTATTTTTAAACTATTGTTATTGACGTATCAACATGATATTTATGTCAACATTTGAATTGCGAAGATAAATTATAAGCTTCTTTAAAAGTCTACTTTGCACTAGGAATAGATATTGTGACGTGAGAGATATCGCCTGCACTAAAAATATATCTTGTGTCGCAGGAGACATACAAGCATTCAATAAATATAGACCAAATACAAACTCTTGGTCTCGTACGAAGAACGAACCCACAACACTCAGCTCAGCTCTCAACTTCGAAACGGCCGCAGCACTAACGTATAGTCAATGAAACAAAAAAGCCTTTAAAAGTAAAATTTCAACTCCTAACATTATTAAGGAACGCCGCCAATATATGATAGCCGTCAACACAATTAGATTCCATTGTGTCTCATTTACTGCTCTCAAAGCGTTAAGCTTAGCTTTCAGTCAAAATGAAATCCCCTAATTAGTAGGTACACAAATAGGCCAGTAATCCTTCAAATCGATACTGTCTGAGCGCACCGTGGCCGATCGCAATATTCAAGAGGTGAAACACCCTCAATTAGCAACACATCATCATTTGTGAATTCAAAAGGATTTTAAACACTCCAAGAGATTTATATTCTCGTACTCTTTCATTTGCACTGGAAAGAGAGAGAAAGGCTTACCTCTTTGGGACGATTACCTCGTATTTGCCAAACATTTTAATTGGTTGTTTTGAGTGTGGACTTATAAGAGAAAAGATCTATCATACTGACTTAACCTTGTCAGGTGTTTTTAAATATATCTGTTCAAATAAACTTAAAAAAAAATGCTTGGATATTATAACATACGTGATGATAGTATAAATTAATATTTCTTACTACTAGTACTTAATTATTTAAGCATTTTTGGCAGATAAGCTAAGAGCAAGTCATTATTAAATTATTATTCAAAGAAAATACGGGTTCATATTTTCATTGTAAATAGAAAATGTCTAACAAGTGAGTAGTTTTAATTTATTATTTACTGTAGTGCCATTTTCCACTACCAAGCCTTTTAAAGAACTTTTACTTTGAGAAGTGTTCGTTTGTCGCGTGCTAAGTGCCGCCTGTCACGGCGAGGTGACGTTCTAAGAAGTCCCTGGACGTCGCCAAGGTGTTGGCATCTGTTGTTCGGTGCTGATGGACGACATTGAAGTGTCATTGAAATTATAAATAATGAATAGCTGATATGAAATGAGTGACAAAATCATTAGTGGGAATAGTCAAGTTGACTCGACTGTGTCTTTAAGTACACTATGTTTGTGTACTGTTTATTCAGATATAACGTTTTATTTACTCGTGATTGTATCTATCTTAGTCTTTTTAATTAGCTGAATGATAATAATTTTATGAAATGGGCTGATAATTACGAGTGCTATAAAAAGTTTCAGATCAATAATTTAAAATCTAGCGTTGGTGTCAGCGTCTTGTTTTGATTAGAATATTTTCAAATTGCTCGGCTTTCATGATAATTACTTTAATTACTAAACTATTCATAATTTCTTAATAATAGAGCTTTATTACGCAATTATTTCAAACTGCAACACGCTGTTATAAAGACAAATATTGTTTATAAGTATCGCTCACTTAACTGCGACTAAACTTTCAATTTGTTCAGTTTATCGCGACATATGTATCATTTATTATCCTTTAAGCCGTCGAGGGAGGTGTGGGAACAGCCGGTAATGGTTTATTTATCAAATATTACTGACCATTGGCAGGTTTTACGGAATAGCGACGATAAAAGAAGCGGACGTTTAAAAACTGGCGGCACAGAGCCAAAGAGTCGTATACAGAATTAGAACGCATAAAAGTGGAAACATTGAAAGATCAGCATACGAAAGAGATGTATAAAAAGCAATTGAGCGAACGGCTGGATAAAAGCTGGAGTGATGTAAATAAGGAAAGTGTGAATGATGTATGGTTGGTATTTAAAACCAACGTCGTGAAAAGTGCTGAAGATGTATGCGGTGTGAGTAAAAGAAGAAGTAAGAAATGTGAGAAAGCAGACTGGTGGGATGGTGAAACTAGAAGTATGGTTGAGGAAAAGAAGAAAGCGTGGTTGGATATAATAGCAGTAGAAGCAACGAATCGAGCGAGCGGTGGTATGAATGAAGATATTGTTAAAGAAATGAAGGACAAGTATAGATGTGTGAAAGCTAAAGTAAAAGAATGTAAAGAGAGGAAAAAGAATGAGCAAAAGAAGAAATATGAGGATCAATTTGGCTCAAGTTTCCGAGACAATATAAAACTGTTTTGGAAACTAGTCAAAGAAGCGCGGGGCAAAAATATAAATGGATCAATGAGAGTTATTAGGGATGAAAAAGGTGAAGTTATGAATGAAGAAAAAATGATACAGTGCTGGAAGGACTATTTTGAGAGTTTATTTGAGAAAGATGTGAGTGAAATAGAGCAAGAAGAGATGATAGATATACATGATGGCCCTAGTGATGAAATTGGAATGGATGAAATTATGAAAGCGCTAAATGGTATGAGGTCTGGCAAGTCTGCTGGGTGTGATAAGGTGACGATTGAAATGTTGAAGGCTGGCGATGGACTAATCGTAAACCTGCTGCATCGCCTTTTTAACCTGTGTTGGAAACAAGGCCAGGTCCCAGATGACTGGACGAAGGCAGTGCTTGTCCCAATTTATAAAGGGAAAGGTTCGCAGCAGGAATGTCGAAATTATCGGGGAATCAGCCTTCTTAGTGTTGTAGGAAAAATGTATGCCAGAATATTGATTGACAGGGTAGTAAATGTGACTAATGAGAAGATATGGGATGTGCAAGCGGGATTTCGGAAGGGAATGGGATGTACGGATCAGGTCTTTTCCTTACGCTGCGTAACCGAAAAGTGTCTGGCAAAAAACCAGAAGGTATATTGCGCGTTCATAGACCTGAAAAAGGCTTATGATAGAGTGAATAGAAAGGAATTATGGAAGGTGCTATCTATGTAGGGGGTGGACAATTTTATAATTAGGGCTCTGAAATCTCTGTATAGGGGTTCCAGGGCCTGTGTCCGGGTTAACGGTGCCTATACAGACTGGTTTGACATCTCTATAGGTGTCAGACAGGGGTGTGCAGCCTCGCCCTGGTTGTTCAACTTATTCATGGATAGCTGCATGAAAGATATGAGGGAAATGGAATGCGGGATCGATATGGCAGGATTGCGTGCTAAGTGCCTCTTGTACGCCGATGATCAAGTCATTCTGGCGTCGTCGGCGACTGAGTTACAACAAATGATGAACTGCATGAATGAGAGCTTTGAATCGAAAGGTATGAAATTGAATGCAAAAAAGACGAAAGTGATGGTGTTTGAGAAGGATGAAAATGTGATTGAGTGTAATATTGCGATTGGAGAAGAAAACATTGAACAAGTGACAGAATTTGTATATTTGGGTAGCATGTTTACAAGAGATGGAAGATGTGAAGGAGATATTGAAAGGAGAGTGACTGCGGGAAACTGTGTAAATGGAGCGCTGCATGCCTTTATGAACGGCCAGAATGTGCCAACACAGGCGCGACTGGCTGTTCATAATGGAGTGCTTGTGCCCACGTTGATGTACGGTAGTGAGTGTTGGGTGTGGCAGAAAAAGCATGAAAGCAGAATTAACGCAGTTGAGACGCAGTCACTGCGTAGTATGTGTGGGGTGAGACTGATTGATAGAATTCCGAATGCAGTAATACGAGAGCGATGTGGCCTGAAAGAAGATGTCATGACAAGGATTGAGAAAGGAATGCTTAGATGGTTTGGGCACGTGGAGCGAATGAGTGAAGAAAGAATGACGCACCAAATATATGAGGCTAACGTGTATGGGCAAGCCGGTCGCGGCCGACCTCGTAGGACATTCGTCGACCAAATTGGTGACGTTCTGAAAAACGGGAAGGTCCTAAGCACCCGGAACCGGCGAGCATGTATGAACAGAGTAATGAATGTAGAGGAAGCGCGTGAGGTTTGTAAGGTTAGATGCAAGTGGCGTTCCGTTGTCTCTGCCTACCCCGACGGGAAAAAGGCGTGAGTTTTTGTATGTATGTAAAAGAAGCGGACTTAAACTTGCATTTTAGTGAAATAATTTGCTATATTTTTTATGAAGTGATAAAATTACTTTTGTTCAATTATAAATATATTTTTGGTCACCATTTGGCTGTTACCAAACACAATGATTATTGTTGACTGTCTATCAATAAATATTGTTATTGACCTGTTTTAAATATTTGGAAAAGTCTTGCTAGTTTGAAAGTATTGATATGAAAATATTTGGTAATACTGATTTATTGTGATTGTGAGAAATCTTTTATTATCAGCACACACACACAGTCATACAGTAACATAGCAATTTTGGCATAGAGTGGATGCACAGATGACGAGACAATCTTTTGTGGTGATTGTCCATATTTTATACCTAAAGAAGGTGCTACTAATTTGACTAAATTTACGTACAAAAAATGTGTGTTATGAACACGGTAAACTCAAAAACTACCATATGGATTTTTGTATAGTTTTCACTAGTAGATAGTGTGATTGCTGGAAAAGGTGTGTATTATTCACGCAATCGGAACAGCGAAGTCTATTCAATAAATTAAATCAAAAAGAAGTTTAACTGGCTGTCTTGTAGTAGTTCCGTGAGGTGTATACTTCACGCAGATGGAACCGTGGTCGTAGTCTAATGAATAAATAAAATCCAAAAGAGGTCTAACTGTCTGTCGTGCTGTCTTGTATTAGTTCCGTGCTGTGGCCTAATCAAGTGGTTGCGCCGGTGCATAGCGGAGCGGTATCGATCAACATGCATTACTTACTAGCCGGCCTCCTGACAACTTGCTCACATTAATGCCACGGAAAACTACCGCCGCGATACCTTCCCTTCAAGTAGGCTTCAATTATGCCTTTGTAGTTGGTACTTCTTTTTACAAGGTACTAAATTACATTGTTGTTACACGTAGTTTTTGTAACGTAATTATCAGAATAATTTAATGCTTTTTGACGTGCATTGGAGTAAAAATGTGCTACAAATAACATAGATAAAGAAGACAAGCAAGAAAAGTTATAGAGCAGCAAAATCAATCAAATATTAAACATAAATTGTTAACTTTTTAGACTTTATACAACACGCCACCATACCCATGTACCCATGTACAAAATTACGTAGCAGGACTAGCAGACCATTAAAATAACTACCTAAGTAGCTCTATTTACTAAAGGAAATCAAGTCAAGTTTCAGAGAGATCATCAAGAATATAAAATGAAATAGAAATGTTAATAGAGTCCGTTGAGCGTGTGCTACGTATGCCGTAACCGATCGCTACGCTTAGTCTACGAGTGATGCTACAGCTAACGCTACGATCAGTTTCAGAAGAACATCGATTGGTTTCGAATCAGACCCCTTTTTAAAACTTTCCCCTACAGGATCATTTGTGTTATTCCTTAACATAGAGCCTCCCCTTGTCCTTAGAGGGATAAACTTTCGTCGCTAATGTGAAAAGCGTCGGCAACTGAAGTTGGCAACAGGTCGCGAGTACCGTTGCCATGTCAACCGCCGCTGTTGTCAAACAACCTTGAAAGAAGAGAGGGCATTGACCCAGTACCCCGCCGCCGAGGCTACAGCGTTTTGATTGTGTGCCGTCGGTGTGTAGCTGTGTGCGTTAGGTTAAGTGGAACAGAGTGGCCATAGGAGGACATGCTAAAACATGGAACCTAAGTTTAAGTTTAAATTAATATGTAGAGACTTTTTTATTCTTTACTTGTACTTTTACACCTAATAAATTTTAAAATAATTATTAAATTATTTCACTGTTGCTACCGATAAGCAGATAAAATAGAAGGTAATAATGAGGTCCTACGATAAATTTTCGGCCATGACCTACTCACAACAGAGACTAGCCCAATAAGAGTATTAGTCCGACGGGATCCTATATTCAATTGTTCGATAATTATCATGTTTCCCGTGACATGCAATTTCAAAACCACTAATCGCGAAATCCCAGTTTCCATTGCCTAATCTTAATAAAAAACCCTAAATAATATTTCCTCTTTGTTGGAACGAAGTTCCTTATCGCGCGTTGCGAAAGGGGGCTAGACGAAAAAAATTAAGACGAAAAGTTGTAACGACACTTCTTGCTATAGTAGGCTATTGTAAGCCGTGCGGCGTGCGCATGTTTCCCTGTCTGTCTCTCTCTTCCTCTCTTATAGAAAGCAAGCATCATGTTCATGCTTTCTGATCACGAAAATGACATCTATTTGGGAATCCAAGATGGCGGACGGGACATTTTTAATAAAATTAATTTGGGTATAATTTTCGGGGTTTTTATGGATTCTGGTCACGAAATTGACATCTATTTGGGGATACAAGATGGCGGACGGGACATTTTTAATAAAATTAATATGGGCATCATTTTCGGGGTTTTTATGGATTCTGGTCACGAAAATGACATCTATTTGGGAATCCAAGATGGCGAACGGGACAGTTTTAATAAAATTAATATGGGTATAATTTTCGGGGTTTTTATGGATTCTGGTCACGAAAATGACATCTATTTGGGAATCCAAGATGGCGGACGGTACATTTTTAATAAAATTAATATGGGTATTATTTTTGAGGTTTTTATGGATTCTGGTCACGAAAATGACATCTATTTGGGAATCCAAGATGGCGGACGGGACATTTTTAATAAAATGAATATGGGTATAATTTTCGGGGCTAGCATGCATTCTGATAACGTAAATGACATTTATTTGGGGATACAAGATGGCGTACGGGACATTTTTAATAAAATGAATATGGGTATAATTTTCGGGGCTAGCATGCATTCTGATAACGTAAATGACATTTATGGTGATGCATGCATAGATGGTGAACGGGACATTTTTTGTAAAATATACAATTATTACCTAAATTGAGCCTACTGATTAAGTTTATATTACATTATATTTGTTAATAATAAAATAAATATTTTAATAACTTAAAAAAAATATATATATTACAATTCCTTCACTATTTACTTCTATTGTTATCTATTCAGTCAAAGCTATATTTTCACCTATCTATTTCCATTTTCTGTCTGTTACCTCTTTAAATCCATTTTTGGTTTTTTAGTGTAGTCTTACATATGAAGTTCACAATTTTAATGAGCACACGTTGCAATGATCACGTAGGTAAAACAATTAACCGCTCTGCTGAACAATTAAAGTGAACAGTTTGCAACATGCTCGCACTTGTCAAGCGGAAACACAACCAATTAACACTGAATGTTTTATTACTATATTAAATCTCA
This sequence comes from Euclidia mi, assembly GCA_944739405.2. NCBI lineage: Eukaryota > Metazoa > Arthropoda > Insecta > Lepidoptera > Erebidae > Euclidia > Euclidia mi. The sequence continues at coordinate 3,233,774 of OX123190.2, read as the reverse complement.
GTAGCAGATGACTTCACTCAGTTTTGTAATAAATTTCGAGCATTTATCATTTTTGTTTTTGGTGGCAAATATCGCAGTAAATATCATTACTGTGAAGACAGAAATGCACAGGTTAATATTATTTTACTTATATTTAGATGAAATTTATTCATATCTTTTTGTCGCCATGATCATTGCCTACCAAAAATTAGGAATGCCTTTAATATTCATCAATAGCAGATATACATTTCATGTATCCAGTAAGCAGTTAGAAAATATCGAAAATTATTAAAATTCTAAGAGTCGTACAGACAGGTTAAAACCTATGAACTGATAGAAGCTCTATGAGAAGAACCTGTAAGAAATTCATGGTAAAAAACTGCAATAACGCTAAGAGGATGATGATGAATTATTGTAACAGCCTTGGCTAATCCCTACTAATATTAGGTATAAATGCGAAAATGTGTATGTATGTACCGATTTCATGCTAAACCGGCTGAACCAATATTTTCTACTCATAAATGAGAAAGTGTGTATAGAGATATACCTATCAGACCATGGCTTTGACATTTGACTGTATGCAAAGTGATGTTGTTGAGCACCTTTCGATAGATGAATTTCTCATGAATACTGACCAAGTGACCTCGCACCCTATAGAATTTCTGAACTCTTTACAATTATCAGGAGTACCTTAACGCAACTTGAGACTGAACGTTGGTGTTCGAGTCCTGTTAATGCGGAATCTTAATGCACCAAAGCTTTGTAATGGCAAACGGCTACAAGTAACACCTAGGACGAAACATTATAAAAAAGATGACCATACAGAAATAGGCAATTACAGGCCTATTGCTTTAATACCTGTAATATCGAAAATCTTTGAAAAGGCAATGCAGAAACGACTTATTGCTTTTATTGATAAAAATAAAATAATTAAAAATGAACAATACGGTTTTCAGAAGGGCAAATCCACAGTTTTGGCTTGCTTTAATTTAGTAACTAAAGTATTAAATCACATTGACAACAACAAATTAGTGACAGCTATTTTTTTCGATATGTCGAAAGCATTTGACTTTGTCTCTCACAAATTGCTACTAAATAAAATTGAAAATTATGGCATTAGAGGACCTGCATTAGACTGGATAAAGTCGTACTTGGATGACCGTAGTCAGTGTGTTGAGATTCCTTATATAAACCAAAATAAAGAGTTAGTGATGCATAGGTCTAGTTATAGACAGAATTCATGTGGCGTCCCTCAGGGAAGCGTTCTAGGGCCGTTGCTCTTTATTTTGTACATAAACGACCTCCCAGACATCACTCAAAATGCCTGTACTTTATTTGCTGATGACCTATCTATAATATTTTCTGCTGATAAAAATGACATTTCTTATTACACCACTGACATAAACAATACAATTAATTCTATAACTACATGGCTTGACAAAAACAATTTACATATAAATGCAAGCAAAACAAAATACATGCAATTTAGTACTCATTGTCAAAATCTTTTAAATCTGGACATCAATTTAAATGGCCATAGATTGCATCAGGTTGATGACACCAAGTTTCTAGGAATTATACTAGATAGATATTGCAATTGGAAATCGCATGTGAATCAAGTATGTGACAAACTAAATAGGTTTGTATATGTACTGTACAAACTTCGCAAAACAGCAAATTTACATACAATACTACTTGCATATCATGGCTATATTGAGTCAATTCTGAGATATGGTCTAATACTTTGGGGAAATTCTACAGATATCCATAGAGTGTTTATCGCACAAAAGAAGTGTGTAAGGGCAATTGTTGGTATTCCACCATGGGAATCCTGTCGGCCTATATTCGTAAAGTTAGAGTTATTGACTTTGCCCAGCATCTACATATTTGAAGCTGCCAAATTTGTTAAAGAGCACAAGGAACTATTTACTCTAGCTAAAGAAAAATATCTGAGAAATACTCGGGATCCAAATAGAGTTGTTTTACCTAAAATCCCTAGAACAACTTTATTTAAAAAGAATTGTTATGTTATGTGTGGAAAGATTTATAATAAAATCCCAAATGATATAAGAGATCTACCATTAAAAAAGTTCAGTATAGAACTTAAGAAATGGCTGATTGTGAAATCTTATTACACAATAAATGATTTTCTGGAAATAAACGAGTGATATTTTGAAAAGTAATTAAAATTAACACTATGAATTTTATTCTAATTATGGTCATACATTTCATATTGACTTTATATTATTATTAATTCCAGATTGACATTTATATTATTTTTATATTGACATGTTTTATGTTGACATTGGTTTTTAATTTAATTTTTTTTTATATATAATTTTACACTGACATTGTTTATGTTGACATTGAGTTTATTTTTTATATTTTTTTTATTTTTTGGTATTTTAACTGTGACTCTACTAAATTGACATTGATTTTCTTTTTTTAATGACATTGAATTTATTTAAACATTCATTTCAATTGATTTTTATATTGTTGCCAATCTCAAAAAATTGTATAATTTAATTTAGATTTTGAAATTAATATTATTATTGTCAATTCTTCTAGTATCAATTAAATTATAATTATTTTTTTAACATTTGCATGTCACAACCTGACTGAAGTTGTCCTGAACTTAACTTAACCTATTTAAGATCTCGATGTACCAACTTTTAAGCAAATAAATGATTATTATTATTATTATTATTATTATAAAAGCTATTCGCTATTGCGAGTCAGACTCGCTATGAACGGTTCTGTAGTAAGATAATGGCTATGGTAAGTGGATTCCTCCGTATCCACTTACCATAGCCATTATCTTCGACTAACAATTAATAGTATTTGTATAAACGACACACCTATATTTGCGGTTTTTAGGATGTGCTTTATTTAAAAAACTGCTGACTACATATCGTTCAAATCAATTTTCTTTGGAAGTTTTTATTACGATCAGCATAGAAGTATAATTTTTTTAGATTTGTCACTCTCTTAATTTGAAAGTTAGAGGGACCCACACACCCATTTTACCACTTTGGAACCGTATATATTTCAAACTATTGACTTTGAGAAACAATGGTTTTAGGAGTAAGTACCTCAAAGTAATTTTCAACGACCCACTTTCCACATCAGTTCCATGTATGAAGAGCCCGCCTTAATATTCAATATTTTTTTATTTTCTATAACGTCGTACAGCGGTTTACAGAATATATCTACCTACCAATTTTCAAATGTGTAAATTGAATAGTTTCGGCATAAAGTGGCTGTGACATACGGATAAACTGGCAGACATAGCGCGTCTATAAGGATTCCGTGTTTAGCGGTTTTTGACTACGGAACTCTAAAAATACTGTTTACAGAAATATTTTAAACACTTCTTGCTGTTATATTTCTTATTAGTCCCTGTGAACAGAATTATGACTAAAATTACTATCGAACGATGAAGGAGTTTTGTATTACACCGAATTTCACGTGAGCAAAGCCGCGGGCAAAAGCTAGTTATTTTATAAAGGTGACAAATTAACGATGTAGTAATCAGGGATAAATAACGCTTCTTCTAATTCCGCGCTAGGTAGAATTTAATCCTAGTCCGGTAGTAGCCTTTGAATCTAGTAAACATTTACAAAATAAACTAAATACTACAAAATTTTATTCTGTGTATAACTGTATACACGATAAACTCTCTTCATCTCGTACAATCACTCGCATCATTGGTTCTCCATGTGTTTAACTATTATAAAATATGTCTTCTATCTTTTTAAAAAGATGAATACATTTAAGCCATTAAGTATTAAATCATTACAAAATTTCACTCAATTTTGGTATATTTTTTATTCTTTATTCATAAACATTTCATGCTTATAAAACGCATCAACCATTGGACACCCAGGTTGACGAGCCCAAATAGAGTAAAGCCAAAAAGAAATAACTGAAAACTTCAGAGAACAACTATTTCGTAAATATATTTCTTAGCTGCCAGTAAACAAACAGAAATTAAACTAGATTTGCCCAGGAGATGGAAGTCTGATTTAGTTCAGTTCAATTTGCCGACTCCATTGATGCACCACATTACCTTCGCGAGAAAAATACTAGTGACAGGATATGGTGCAGACGGCAAGTAACTACATTGGGTCGCTTAAATCAAAGCAATATTGACTAACACCAAAGCAATATTTAGAGTTAGAATGGCAACTTGTATTTCGCAAAAAGAGTGATTTAATTTCAAAGCAAAAATTAGTTGAACCGTCATTTTATTAAATAAAATCAACATTATTGAGACTGGAACTGATTTTTACTCACAGTTCATAAGAGCGACATAAATATTGTCTTAGCTCTTTTATGAGTTTTTTGAGCTCTTCAGTGACATAAACATGCTCCGAAAATGTGGTTGAGAAATTTTGAATAAAACGAGTTTCTTTATATTGCCAGTAAAGGATAATAAATGTTTATTTATCTACTTTCAACAATCATGTACTTACAATTAAAAGCGTTCAACAGCTAATATTCTCTTTCAACGACGACGCAGTAATTTGCACACACTAGCTTCAACATCTCTTATATTCGATAAACTCACAAATTAATAATTATTCCAGTACTGAAAATATTTACTATCGAAACATAAGACATTGAGAATCTTGTCTCACAATGTGTATAAAGAATATTTGTCAATATTATACAATTTTCTAAGTATTTTCAATCGTAAATAACAAGTAGGTACTATTATAAAACTCGGGCATTAATAACAAACTCACCAAGGTTTTCACATGTTAATAAAAAATCGATAGGACAATATGAATGAGAGCGCTCACCAGAGGCTTCGCACAATATGAGTTTATTTCATTCACAAACCTTTCATCACTAAGCACGTGTGTCGTTAAGCCCCAATTTGTCAATGCCCCGCGCCACCGCGCCGCCGCTAAACCGCGCGGGTGAGCTATACTGGGCCAGGTATTAATATCAGCAACCCCACGCTTTAAGGGAGGAATTTTTTTGCGGCAGGTTTGAAAATTGAATCGTTGGACTCAGAACTTTTTATCAACAAATGGATCGCAAGGGCTACCTAACTTACCTATATTAATAATTTGTTTTTTTCTATAGCAAAAGAGATTATGGATAGTGTTACAGGCCAATTCTGTTTAAAACCATTACGTTTTCGTACAACGCTATTTATTTATTGTGGCTATATAACTTCTAGTATTCTACCAATATTATACCCGATATGACGATATAAACAGGGTTTTACAAGAACCATCACCAAGCTGAAGTCTACTCGTTTTGGACATCTCACCATCATCACCTGGGAAAAGATTTTTTTTAAGATCACACATTTTTTAAACTGCGATTTAAAGTGCGCGCGTGCAATGCTCAAAATACCAACTTATCCATGGGTGCATAGGACGGCCATAGAACAAATTGGCGGGGCAACTGCATTGATTTTGTAACTATTTAGAAAAAATGCATGGTGACTTTAAGCCTCAATATCTCCTGAACCAGTCATTTCCCAGGTAGGTATGGTGCTGAAGGAAAAAATGTTCATATTGATTGGTACAATATGCGATTTCAGTTTTTGTTAAGGGTCTTTTTACACCATTTATGTTAGCCCACCCACGCGTGCCCGAAAACGCGGGGAGATGCTGCCTCCGTCGTTAGTGCTGTACCCACGTATATACCTAGTAATTACGCACCACTTACCAAGCGCTATGCACTGCCCTTTGATTGATTCCGATATCATGAGAACCACTGATTTAGTGAGTAATTATGTGGCTAGGGTGCTGGTACGCGATTCAATGGATAGTATTTTCGAGGCGGTTGATTAGTAATATTTCAGAATTAATACTTCTAGCCAAAAACATAGGAGTATCGGCAACGAGCTTATATTGTAAATGGGATTTTACTTAAACCTTCTCGTTTAATCTTTGTAAGATGTGAAATCCTCAACATAAAGGATTTATTTATTTCATTTATTCATTACAAAATTTATTTGTGTCGAACATTGTTATAAACCTAAAAAACAATGTATTTATTACAATATTACTTTTGGTATAAATTATTTGTTCTCTATCTCTCTATCTTTTGATATAAAATTGTTGATTCTCATTGAACTAGGTAATGTGATATAATCAATAATATAAAAATAAGATGTATATGAGGAAAATTTACACCCAGGATCCCTACCTTACCTTTTGATTCAATATCAAAAGTTTCAAGCGGTTATATGATTCCTAATAGGACTACTCATCGGGTAATGGCGGTAGTTCTCAAAGGTAATTTCTTGAGGCAACATAGCATCGTCTTCTTAATCAATATAAACATAATAAATATTTTAGCGCAGACAGTAATTTCTCTGTAATGCGAGTAGGTCTCAACAAGACTCACCCACACAAATCTCGACACACCTGACAACCATCTTTTATTTGCCAATCTTTCCACTCGTCGTCACTGCCTACATACCAAATTTGAACTTTATTACGCCTGGTTAAGGCTTCTTTTCTATTATCAGGTAGAAATACTGTTACTTAGCGGTCGTCACAACAGAGGCGATGTTTTGTAAACAGCGCGGCAACTTGACTTGACGCTTCGATTCTTTGTTAAGTTAAGTTAAATTCACCCTTGAATGGGCAACAATAGGGTCTTTGTTGTCGTGGCAAGCTTTGAAAATGTCTAAGTAGTGATAAGTACTGAAGAAATGTAAGAAAAAGCTCATTGTGTTGTGAGCTTGTTTTCTTATTACAATAGATAAGTAATAAGAAATTTGTTTACTTTGACAGAGTTTTCTTTTATTCTGAAATCAATAACACCTGGTCGTATGAAGTAGTTGCTTAAGTAGGTATTCTTTGTTGTTTAACCTTCTCAATATTTTCTCAAAACAGATATTTTTGCTTTATCCGGTTTTTGTTCGTGTTCATGAAATGAATATTTGTAAAGAATTTTGATATATACCGGGTATACATCATTCTATTGTGGGAGTAGCCTTGAAAACGCCATATGGTGAAAAGGATGATCTGATAAAAAAAATATTGTAAGCCCTCCTGGTTATAGGCTGCGGGCATTGTTACGTGCTACGCATTGCTACGAAATTATCGTAGCTACTTGTGTAGTTGATTCTTGGGGCCCCGCGCACTATGACCGCAATCACAAATTTGTACGAGAAAGTCATTTTTATTCGCCCTGCGATGCGGCTGCCGGCCTGTTGTTGCTCTGGTTGTTCTGAGCGCTGCGGCCTGAAGGACGGTTGTCATACACACTATGCGGATAGTGCTAGTTTGCGGTAGCCTGCCATGGCCGGTGAACATTTTACTGATACTAAGCACCTACGCACTATGCGGTCCGGAATGTGGTCAGCCATATGGCTAACCACAAGCGCAACCGTGTCCTGTGGTTAGCCGGACGGCTTGCCGTATTCCAGCTAACCGCGTAGTGCGTAGGAGCCCTTAAAGTTTCAAAATATTAAATCATCTACTGATTTTCTCTTTGACGTAATTATATAAGTAATATTTACCAAAAATATACAAAATGCCTTAATTTCAAGAGATTTTATGTGTTCTTTGATATAGAGATTCAGTGATGCCATGATATTAAAGTGGTTCGGCGGATTGGCGAATCGATTACGTATGGACGATTATATTAACGGATATTATATGAATGCCTTCATCGTATCGACTATGCATCTTTTACTTAACTGTTTGTCACTACATGTTGACATTTGCAGTTAAGGATCGTATACGCCATTGCCATGGAGCATTATACCTCCATGGTCATGGCAGATCATTTTCAACTAACTTGACAATTTACTGCACGGTTGGTATAGTGGTTTAAGAGGCCGCCTCGCCACTTCGTACTGCGCCGAGTGTTGTGGGTTCGATCCCCACACGAGATAATACTTTGTGTGATCCATAAATTGTTGTTTCGAGTCTGGGTGTTCATTGTGTTCGTTAGATGTATGTTTGTAAAAGTCCCCCGCAACACAGGATTTATTCCTAGTGCAGGCATTGTCTTTTTTAAAAAGAAAAATCAGAAAAGAACTGCACTATTAAGTCAATGCTTCTATTTAAATCATCTTTTCGTTAAAATAACACGTCAAGTTTTAGATACAAATCTCGGGAATTTTTTCACTTGGCCGGTTTTCCATTTATAGCGTTGCATAAAAATACAAAATATGTAACGCTTGAAGTATTGCTCTCATGAAATCAGTGAGTGCCGTGATGAACGCTGCATACTGGCGCTCGCTAATTGCCTCCATCAGCCGACGCGGCTCCATTTAACAAGCAAATAACAGCTCGCACATATTGATACTCCAAACTGCTATTCCTATCCGTAAATCAATATTTTCACTCCATTCCGCTTTTAATAAAAACCACTCAGCCGGAATTTACTAAATATCAATGTGCAAAATATTCCAATATTCTGATTGGTCGAACGAAATATGTTGTTACAATTTATTTGTTTTGAGCGACTAATCCACGTCCGTTATTTTTCAGTGAATATTTGCAGCGCACAAATATGGAGAAATAAATCCTTTTGAAGAGTACGCCGTATTGGATATTAATAATATTTCTGTGAATTGCGTTATTAAAATAGTCTCTTTGTGCGAGGCTTGTAACATAAGCCTTCCCTGAAAATGTATTACTGGATATATGTATTTTCCTTTCATTTTACGTATTATGGATTTCCAATGAATTTTTAATTAAGATAAAATTCATTAAGCTTTATAGCGCTCCATCCACTGTTTAAGGTTCCGTAGCCAAAAATGGCAATAAACGGAACCCTTATAGAGACTTTAAAATTAGTTAGTACATGTATCATGTAAACCGCTTTACGATTTTTGTATAAATGTCGCAGATATTTAGTCAAAAACGTGATATTATAATTTTACTACTGAAATTATATGTATACCTAAAAATCATGGCGAAATGTGGGTATAATATTACACAAGAACACACCTCTGAAAATACAAGAGTGAGTATGTACCTATGTCTAGTTACGGTACTACATATAACAAAAGGTGATTCGATGAAAAATCAATAAATACTAGACTCAAAAACCGAATTCAAAACCTTACAATTAGCAGTTCCATTAGCATTAACGCTTCCATTAGATGGACGACAATAATCCCATTTACCAATATCACTCTTTTTATTCTCTCTGTGTCCATAATATGTCTGTGACTTTCCCAAATGAAAATGCATTTAACAAAATTAATATTCTCTCATACACAAAGATTTAATCCAATTTTTCATGTAAAAATATACGACAAAGGATCAATGTTCTCGTACGTGAATATATAAATATAGAGGTGTATCTTATAATCTGTATCGGAGGGAATCAAAGCGGTCTATGAATGGGCTTATACCTCGTCAGGCATTAAGCTTGTTCTCAGATGTTGGAGGCACTGAGGGATAAGCCGACGCATTGATAAGAGCAGCCTCTTCGTATAACTAGGTCCTCTTTACTCGAGATTAGGTTTATAGGTACTAAATTCAAAAGATGCCTTGCAGCATCTAGGTTGGTTTATTAATATTTTGTTCTAAACTAATAAACAGATATTATGATTATTTTAAGGCGAGGTTGCAGTACAGTGCGTAGCTCGACCTCACCCCCCGCAAAAACAAAAACACGGCGGTGGTGTGGCGGTGGCGTCAGCGAGTGAGCGGGGGGAGGGGAGGGGGGGTTTCGTGTGTGCGTGTGCCACAGCGCAGCGTAAAAAAACCGTAGATGAGTTATGCGAACTTCAAAAGTTGCACATTAAAAACAGGCTAAATATCTCATTTGGCTTTAGTCGCGTACGCGCTGCGGTCGGAAGCGCTCGCTCTTTTACTCGCGTGTGTGTACGTTACATTTGAAAATGCCGTCGTGTGTAATGAGGTTTTGCACAAACTATAGTAGGAAAATGACTAAAAGGTATGGAATCACTTCTCATTCATGAGTATTACAATATTACGTTTTATTTACAATTTATAATAAATTCAGTATTACAAATAATAGAGTGAATAAAAAAATTGGCATTTAGCGAGTGTAAAAGAGAAGCAGTATTGTGCGTGTTCAAAGACTAAAAAACAAAGTATCCAGATGGGACATTCGTAATAATAAAATACTGATGTGTGTTTTTGTCAAGTAATAAAAGTGATTTGAGGCTAAATCAACACAATATATTATTATTATAGAAATACAAGATCATACGTAAGTTACAAACATTGACGGATGATCAAAGTCCATTCACTTGTTCTTGTTTTTTCTTTTTTCAAACAGTAACCATAGTTGGTATTAAACAACTAAGTAGATTGTACTGCACAGTTTTCGCTGCCGACCCACCGTACCCCTGGAAGTACCCCTGGGGGTATGGTGGGTCTTTTAAAGCTTAATCGTATTCTCAGATAATATTGTTGTGTAATAAGTTTATTAATTTCAGTTCGTTAATTTCAAGTTCTACTATTTTTGGGATCATTCCCAGTAGCTCTATTGAACAGTTCTATGATAGAACTGTCCTAATTCTATTAGCACAACTTGATGAGGAGAATAGAACTAATGGGATAAGTAATAGGAAATGTCCCAGTCTAGTTCTATGAATGTTTTTACAAGGGTATTCAATAGAACTACTGGGAATGATCCGTAGTGTCACGACATCGCGCTCATATATCCGAATTAATATGTTTTGTAGACGTTCATTTGTTTAAGGTGTAAAACAAATGAACGTCTACAAAACAAATGAACGCCTACAAAACTAATGAACGCCTACAAAACAAATGAACGTCTACAAAACAAATGACTTACAGAAAGTGATCAGCTATCGATAGTGATTGCAAAAAACAGGTCCATGCGATTTTCAACCTAATTGACATTTGTCAGAATTTATAATTTTACTAACGTAATAATGCCAGAAAGCGAGAAAAAACAAAAAAAAACGTTTGTCATGAATTGTTAATAAGGTCGAAAATCGCATGCACCTGTTTTTTTGCAATCACTATCGATAGCTGATCACTTTCTGGTAGTCATTTAAAAAGCTAAGCTTTAGAAGACCCACCATACCCCCAGGGGTATTGCCAGGGCTACGGTGGGTCCACAGCGCACAGTTTTTATGCTAACGTACTGTTTTAGGTTTCCATTGAATGAAATGAGAAGAATAAAATGTACTTTTTTAATGAATCTTATAAATAAATCACATCGACTTTTTATTTCCCTACCTTAAATGAATTAATCAAATTTACTTTGAGGCGAATTGAATTTACTCAAGACAGAAAAAGTGATCATGTCGCATCTGAGTCAAATTAATGTTTGTGAAACGGTCAGCATGATGTCACAATGCGCGTCGGTCCAGAGAGTATATGTTTATCCTTCGTTATTTCGCGCTTGCGATTAGATGTGCTATCTCACTTACACTTCTTATCTAATTCTTAGTGTGTCGTTTTGACATATTTATATTAGTGTGCGTACGCTTTTCGCGATGCGTGCCACTCGTAAGCTCCGTCATGTTACCTTGTCAGTAACCTGTCTACGGTTTCTTACTAGTATGTCTATGGTTTGAACGATTGAGTTTGGAATACGAATTACTTTGTATTTTTGCGAAAACGTACATGCGGGGGTGGAGGGGGAATTTGCGGAGCAACGACGTACGTCCGCCCTCAATCACGCCTAGACAGGCACTGATGAACGGCCGGCGAGCGATATAATGCCAATATTTTGACTATTTTTTTTCTTGGAGAAAAATGATAACGAAATTACGAAATCTGTTTTAACCATTTATTTTAAAATAAAGAGCTGTTTCTATTGATAATACTTTCATTTAAATTCATTACGGAATCTCTAAGCAGTACACGTTTGAAATTGTGATTTAGTGCCATGTTTGACATTTGTTTTTATCGAGCCAATAATTCCAAATCGTGTTTCTGTCTTTACGATTTACTAGAAGATATGTTCAACTTTTATACTTTAATTTTTATTCATAAAAAATATCATATTTCATGGGACTTTCAGACGTTCAAAAATCTTAAAAATTACTGCAACCTCGCCTTAAACGCGGTTAAAGTGTTGGCCATGCAAAGTCTTGTGTATTCAAGTTGTCTTTAGACTCAAGCAAATAATACGTTTTATCGTTCGCTAAAATAAGCTTAAGTTAGTCGACTATTTAAAAAAAAAATCTCATCATCAAAACACTCGTATTTTTTATTTATTTTAATATTATTCCCTATTATTTGTCCTCAACTTTAAAGTGGTGGTCAATTTGTTTGTTCCTTTTTTCATTTTTATTAAGTTTTATTATAACTCATTTCCCGTCACAGCTAATAACATAAATATATAAATACAAATAATTATAACACGCCACTTCAGAATAAATGTAAGGATATAAAAGTTAAAAAGATCCTAAAATTAATAATACAAACGTTACGCAATTGTAAAATCATCTTAGTACATTTGATTAATATTGTTTTGCGCTTAATTCTGTACTAATCGCTAATTTATAAGTTGTTTTTAATTACATTTATGACTTTTGAACGATGGTACCGAAGTCTTTTATCTAACTATCTTTAACAAGTAACGGCCATTTTCAATATTCGAACTATAGATAGATCTGTAGATTTTAGATTCGTGTTTGACATATTTTGTATGGAGCTTATGTCAAAAACTGTTAAAAAGGAATCTAAAATCTAGAGATCTATCTATAATTCGAATATTGAATTCCGTAGTTAGTCTGTAAGTCACAGTTGACAAACAACTATTCTGTTAAACTGTTATACCACTAAACAACTTCTCATTGTAAGCTCCGCCTTGAAAAATGAATCAAATTCCGTCTTATAAAATTCTTCCTTTAGAAAATGACTTGAAACTACTCAAAGTTTTCTCAAACTAATATCGTCTAATAAAACTCATGTTATAAGCATCACATCATACACGAGTACTTCAAAATGAGTGATCTAAAGTGCGCTTCAAAAATGTTTATTCCAACATAAGCAAAATACTCGTAACTCAATTTTCCAGGTAGCATAAAACTTTTAGCAAACGTGCACCGAGGGGTGGCTGCCCCCACCTCCTCCCCCGGGGGGGGTTGCTATCAACACAGAAACACGGGATTACAGTGCCGCCTGTTGCGCTCGCAGAGAGTACCAACTGACAACACCGTTTACCGACATGGTTTGATATATTTCTATGCGGGAGGTGAAAATTTTACACAGTAAAATTTTGAGTGTACTTTTTGACCGTTGGTAATATGCTGTAAAGTACCCCGCCGCGACACAAGATTCATTACTAGTGCGGGAGTTGACCGCACGGTTGGCTTAGTGATTTAAGCGGCTCTCTCGCCGCTTGACACTGCGCGCAGTGTTGTAGGTTCAATATCCACACGAGACAACACTTTGTGTGATCCATAAATTGTTGTTTGAAGACTGGGTGTAGGTACATTATGTCCGTTAGTTATATGTTTGTAAAGTCTTTTATACAACATAGATGTTTAGGTACTTAAAATCGAAAAAAAACAGCGCTAGCAGTAAATTTTATATAATAAAGTTCATCACTTATTTCACCTCCTTAAGCGTAGAATATTAACCTACGTTGTTAGGAATATTCTGTTGTCCAAGCTTCATATTTCTACTCGTTGCTTCGTTAGTTTAGTGTCTGCGATGATACGTCAGTTATGATAAGTAATTTGATACATAATAAATTAAAAATAACCTTCTCTTAAAACAAACTCTCATAATACGCTAAACATAGATAAAAATACTCGACAATACGAGTCAATCGAGCCCAAACGCTCACGACATCAGATTAGCTTCATGACATTATAATATTGCATTGTAAATATCTAGCCTGTTCGACGTATCTAAACAACATACCATTCTGTAGTAAATACCCACCATGTACAAAATTACTAAAATATTGCATTGTAAGTGTCTAGGTTGTTCCAAGTATCTTCACTACTTCAGCATGATCAAGAAAATGACTTCAACGTACAAAATTGGAATAGACATACAAACAACTAATATAAACGCTAACAATACATAACTCATGCGACCGAGGTTCCTCGTCCGAGTCGTGGAGCCACACCGCAAATCAATTCGCTAGATTGAAATAGCCGCAGTAATTGGCACCAGCGTCGTCGACATGTTGATGTGCAACCACGACAAACTATACTTAGAATACTCGTATTGATTCTGAAGTACATTGTGGTAGCAAAGTACAAACTTTGCTATCAGATGTGCGTAGATATTCTTGGACTATGAACTATTTGAATGCCTACTGTTAAAATTTCATTGTTAGCCCTGTATTTATACTGCCCTACTTCTTGGCACAGGCGTCTTCTCACTCGTCACGTCATAGTCTACCTCATTGGCCAGGTGCTTGTTGGCTGGCTTCTCATCACAGATTACCATATAAATAGGTACTACGTCTGCACATGTACGAGAACGTTATGGAGAGCTCTCAGATATAAATGTTTCCTTGCGATGCTGTCCTTTTCTGCGATAATAATTAACAATTGAATACGCACTTAACTTCCAAAAGTCATTAAAGATCTGAAAGCGGGGTCCTCAAATAATTGTTGCCTGTTATTGGGTTGGTACCTTCTCAACAGGGTGACCGTAGTAATAATTTATCTTTAAGTTTTTATAAACATCCTTCACTCTCAACAAAATAAATAATTAATGAAACGAAGTGCAGCTAAATATTCCGACCATACAAATCAAAATCCTTGTAAACGCGTGACACGGTGCACAGTGTTCGCTAGCTGGAAAACGAGATGTTCGCAATATGAGGCAGCCGTGGGCGAAATGCACCCGACTCCCACCAGCGCGCCCGTCGCCATGGCAACGGCCGGGGCTCGGCGCATCCAGCCTTTGTACCTAAAGCTGAATATTTTACTAAATTAAATCCTACCAACTCCGGGTAGAATTTAATTTAGTAAAATATGGACTAGTCGTACCGGCTTATATCGATTTTTCGAGGAAATGCTAATAATGATTCACGTTTGACTGGATTTCTGCTTACAAGATATTTTATTAGCGCAGGTAATACGAAAATGCAGCTTGTTTTCCTTTGTTATCTGGTCTGTTTACTCGGAAGTGCGCGAGCTGAAGTGTTGTTAGAAACTTTAAGGAACAACAGAATTAATAATTGTGAAGGGAAGTGAACTTAAATGAGCAGCTGCTTTTATTTATTTTAAGAATAATTTGTCGTAGCACCCAAAGTACAAGCACTGCTTAATTTGGGACTATATGGTGTTGTGTGTATATCGAAATATATTGTATTATATCCTTAGATAAACATGATTGGTATCCCTTCTAAGATTATATCATTATATTTATATGTCGGCTGTAGTTTCTATTTTATGTGGGCTATTAATTTCATGAGTCTCAGCCTAAATCTAGATTTCAAAGCAATTCAGTGTACATCACACGCTGCATGTGTAACAGTTTAAACTCTCAATGCGTTAAACAATATTAAATTAAATTATTATTAACTAATCGAATTTGCTTGAAGGTAGAAGAAGGGAGTTATTTGTGGGTAAAGTGGCAGAATATTCTGTACGTTGCGACTTTTTATTCTATGAATTGAATTAAGTATAATAATGTATGCATTCGATTATATTTATGTGATTTTTTTTGTACAACAAGGTTCTATTGGGTTGTTGGTTTGTTTCGAAATCAGTGGTTTTTCAATCGAACTTTTAAGCTCTACTGACGCTCTTAGAGGTGGAATATTCAATTTCTTCTTTTATGAAATAAAGACAGTGATTTTTTATGACGAAGGCCTCATAAAAAAATTCACTGTCTTAATTTCATAATTCTAGCTTGGGTAAGTATTTTTGGGTAAGTAGCTACTGTGTTGATGCCAGCCAAGACAAGTTATTTTATAAAGGAATAATATGATTATGAAAACAATATTTAAATTGCGATTTTTTAATAATTGTTATTTGTTACAAAAACTTTTTGAAATATAGGTATATATTGCTAATTAAACTCTGTGCGTAATCTTTTAAAGAATTTCATTGTCATTCATTATTAGTAATTTGTGTAAGGAATACAACTATGTAGGTACATTAATGATTGTACAATACAAAAATTCATAAAATCGTTTAGCACAATTAATTGCCACCCGCAATTTTCGAGATCATCTTTATTATCAGTTGTTATTGCAAGTTTTCAAGTGCGCCTCAGACTACCTTCCTGTTTGTCCCCTCTCGCCCTCCGAGAGGGTAGTCCGACTCTCCATAATCCCTCCGCCGAGGGTCAAGGTTGAGCTCCGATCTGCCCCAATTCGATCCGTCTTGTTCCTCTTGTAGGTCACCGGGTTTTATCTATATTTACTCCATTCATTCACAGGAAGAGGGGTCGTGCTTGTGTAATCGATAAAGATTATACGGTTCGTAATATTCATACATGTCGCCGGTGATATTTATTGTTTAGTGACACATGTTTGTAATTAGATTTTGTAAGATGGATCGCGAATTCTATTGTTTGATTCTTGAGTGGGGCAAATTTTTACGACTTTGTGTAGAAAACAATAAGTAACATGCTAAAGAAAACGTCAGATATTTGAACAGCAGAAAAAGCAGTCAAATCGATGAAGGGCCACGCACAATGTTAAGTTCTATACTTGCTTAGCTCTCGTTATATCCTTTTTGTCGTCTACATATGTAAATGACTATTTGTAAACTGGACTATAACGCGGTAAATTGAAAAACCTACTTAGCTATGGTATTTTCTGGCTTCATTACAAGCTCTGCTTAGCTTGGGACTAGATGGTGATGTGTGTATGTGGTAGAATATTATAGTCTCTCACGCCTGTATCCCCGAAGGGGTAGGCAGAGGTGTAAATAATACAGCCACATTTCGCCATGAAATTTAGGTCCCACGTAATAGGGGGCGAGCCTATAGCCGTTACCAGGCACATCACCAGACTCCGTGCTGCTACTGAGAATTCGGAAAAACCCAGTAACACTTTTCTCGGAATCGAACCCGGGACCTCCGACCAGCAGTCGCATACGCTATCGAGGCAGTGGATAGAGTTTGTCTAAGTATTAACGTTCCTAAACACTTTCAGACAGAAACTGATTGTTAAAGATAAATATCAAGATCTATTTATTGCACAACAGTGTACATAGGCAGATATTATAGTTTTGAAAAATAAGGTTTCAACAGTCTACCCCTGTCGGGTATGCAATATAAGTACATAACAAATAAAAAATAAAGTAACTTGTTTGAGTACCTAAGCCAAGAAATTACAAGATTCAAAAGAAATTACAAAATTACAAATATAAAGTTACATAATGTGTTACGAATGTATTTTTACCAAAAAACTCGTGCATTAAAATACATTTTCAAACAAACATTTTTTTAAATGAGTTTCAAACAATTTGTCATTTAATTCTTTAATAAATACAGGTAAATGGGTATAGACACGAATGGCAGTTACATGGGCTCTTTTATAATATATGGTATTTCTGATTGTAGGTAAATTAATATTATATTTATATATGCTACGTATATTCTTCTTTAAATTAGATTTAAGTTTAAAATAATTCATATTGTTTCTTATAAATAAGCATAGTTCGAATATATAAATAATGCAAAGAGTGAGAAACTTTTTCTCTTTGAATACATCTCTGAGTGTTTCTGTTGTATGCATGCATATTGCATATAGTCCGTAAACATTTCTTTGCAGAATGAAAGTGGATTGTACATTTGTGGAGTTACCCCAAAAAACACCATATGTTAATAGTGGATAAACATTACCAAAGTAAGCGTTTCTAGCCACATCTATATTAGTAGTTTCTGCAAGGATTGACAAAGCATAACATGCACTTGAAATTTTATCAACATGCGCTTTCCAATTTAGGTGTTGGTTTACAGTAACTCCTAAGAAGTTTGTGTTTTCAACATTTTCAATAATATTGTTGGAGCAGGATATAGTTAATTGAGCCGGAATACTTTGATAATTTCTGAACTGTATTAATTTTGTTTTTGTTAAATTATCATTTAGATTAATTGACTCTAACCAATTTGTTACAGTTCTTAGCGTATCGTTTAATTCATCTTCGTAACTAGTACAATTTTTATCATTATTTGAAATGAAAATAGTGGCATCATCAGCATACATTACACACATTGACGACCGGTTGGCGATCTGCCCCAATTCGATCCGTCTTGTTCCTCTTGTAGGTCATCGGGTTTTATTTATTTTTACTCCATTCATTCTCAGGAAGAGGGGTTGTGCTTGTGTTATCGATAAAGATTATACGGTTCGTAATAATCATACATGTCGCTGGTGATATTTATTGTTTAGTGACACATGTTTGTAATTAGATTTGTAAGATGGATCGTGAATTCTATTGTTTGATTCTTGAGCGGGGCAAGTCTACGACTTTGTGTAGATAACAATAAGTAACATGCTAAAGAAAATGAAAACGTCAGATTTCTAAACAGCAGAAAAAGCAATCAAATCGATGACGGCTACGCACAATGTTAACTTCTTTTATAGTTAGTTAGTTAGTTAGTCGTTTAGCTCTCGTTATATCCATTTTGTGGTATACATATGTAAATGACTAATTGTATACTGGACTATAACGCGGTAAATTGAAAAACCTACTTGGCTATGGTATTTTCTGGCTTCATTACAAGCTCTGCTTAGCTTGGAACTAGATGGTGATGTGTGTATGTGGTAGAATATTATAGTCTCTCACGCCTGTATCCCCGAAGGGGTAGGCAGATGTGTAAATAATACACCCACATTTCGCCATGAATTTTAGGTCGCACGTAATAGGGGGCGAGCTTATTGCCGTTACCGGGCACATCACCAGACTCCGTGCTGCTACTGAGAATTCGGAAAAACCCAGTAACACTTTTCTCGGAATCGAACCCGGGACCTCCAACCAGCAGTCGCATACGCTATCCACTGGACCACGGAGGCAGTGGATAGAGTTTGTCTAAGTATTTACGCTCCTAAACACTTTCAGACAGAAACTGATTATTAAAGATAAAGATCGATTTATTGCACAACTGTGTACATAGGCAGATAATACAGTTTTGAAAAATAATCGATTCAACAGTCTACCCCTGTCGGGTATGCAATATTAGTACTTAAAATAGAAAAAAGTAACTTTTTTGAGTACCTAAGCCAAGAAGTTACAAGGTTCAAAAGAAATTACAAAATTACAAATATAAAGTTACATAATGTGTTACGAATGTTTTTTACCAAAAAACTCGTGCGTATTATAAAATACATTTTCTAACAACCAATTTTATAAATGATTTTTAAACAATTTGTCATTTAATTATTTAATAAATACAGGTAAATGGTTATAGACACGAAAGGCAGTTACATGGGCAGTTTTACAATATATGGTATTTCTGATTGTAGGTAAATTAATATTTTAAGTAAATATATGCTACGTATATTCTTCTATAAATTAGATTTAAGATTAAAATAATTCATATTGTTTCTTATTAATAAGCATAGTTCGAATATATAAATACTGCAAAGAGTGAAAAAGTTTTTCTCTTTGAATAATAATTATTCATCTCTGAGTGTTTCTGTTTACAATATGCATAATTGTATATAGTTCGTAAACATTTCTTTTGCAGAATGGAAGTGGATTGTACCTTTGTGGAGTTAGCCCAAAAAATTACACCATATGTTAATAGTGGATAAACATTACCAAAGTAAGCGTTTCTAGCCACATCTATATTAGTAGTTTCTGCAAGGGTTGACAAAGCATAACATGCACTTGAAATTTTCTTATTTATTTTATCAACATGCGCTTTCCAATTTAGGTGTTGGTTTACAGTAACTCCTAAGAAGTTTGTGTTTTCAACGTTTTCAATAATATTATTGGAGCAGGATATAGTTAATTGAGCCGGATTACTTTGATAATTTCTGAACTGTATTAATTTCGTTTATGTTAAATTTACACTTAGATTAATTGACTATAATCAATTTGTTACAGTTCTTAGCGTATCGTCACGGTAATATAATCTAACAGTATTATAACTCGGCCGCCTTCGTGAGTTATATACCTACCAGACGCGCCGCATGCGAGCTGCGGTACGATCACGGCTGTGGGTACTCTTGGCACAGTCCGCACAGTCTAATGGGTACTCTGCTCGAGGCGCGTAGGTATAACTCGAGTTTCGTGCGTTTGTATGGAGTTACAATACTGTTAGATATTATTACCGTGGTATCGTTTAATTCATCTTCGTAACTAGTACAATTTTTATCATTATTTGAAATGAAAATAGTGGCATCATCAGCATACATTTTCAGAGCACAAAAGGAATGTGTTAGGGCAATTTACAGGTTAAAAAGAACCAACAGTTGCAAACCCATATTTAAGGAACTTAATTTACTAACTCTTCCAAGTATTTATATTTTAGAAGTTGCTATATTTGTAAAAAAGAATATGCATCTCTTTACTAAGTTCCAGGGCAGCCGCCATCAATACAAAATAAAAAATATACCAAATAAAACCGCATTTTTTGTATGGCATCAAGAATTTTTAATAAACTCCCAGAGAATCTTTGTCAGGATAACATATTAGACTTCAAAATAAAATTAAAAAATATATTACTAGAAAAGGTTTATTACAGCGTGAAGGAATACTTGGAAGATAAATGTATAATTAATTAATTGTCATATTTTATTTATTAAGTATTATTATTTCTTTTTTTTGACATCTTTGAGTTATATTTTATTATTTTGACATCAATTAATATTGATTTTTAAATTCTAATGGACATTTTTTTTATTATATAAATTTGCATACCTTAACGGTAGATTATGGAGAAACATAACATTTTCTTTTTTTATAATACCAACACTGTACCCATTTTCGCAAAATAAATGATTGATTGATTGATTGACATTACACACAAGTGGTCTATTATGTTCAGGAGTTCATTGACGTAAATAAGAAACAGTAGGGGCCCCAAAATGCTACCCTGGGATACCTATTTGAACTTGTTCGAAGTCAGATTTGACTGTTTCCATCGTTTTACTGCTTTTATTATACAACATTATCATGGTTGCCTGCACTCTGTTGTGTAAATAATTTTCTAATAATTAACGTATAGTGATATATTTAACCCGTGACGCCAAATGAGTCGTGATAAAAGTTGCACGTATCTTTGTGTCTAAATGTATGTCGATGGTATCTTTACTTCTAAAATGCTGAGAGGCTCAATATGGCCTTTATCTACAATTAATTAAAATCTATTAGTAAATCTAGTAGTAGTAAATAATTGCCAATTTAGCCATCCGAGGTTAAAATAATTCGCACCCAGCTGAAAACCCAGTTCAAAACATAATTATAAATTAAACCCAAAAAGTTCTCATTGATCCGTCACCTGAAAAAAATATTTAAACGGGGTCAAAAGTCACAAAAATGGGTCTTTCGCGATTTTTAGGAAAATGGTAAGTTTATCATAACTTGCTTAAGAAAAATTGTATATCAGATATTATCTATAAAAATGTCTACATATGTTTATTCTTAGAGCCACCATGTTTGAGATAAAACGATTCAATAAAGTTAAAAGAGTCATAGTTAGATTCGTCATAATAATACACACGTTTTCACGCCACATTTGAGGTTAAGTACTGTACTTAACGCGTTTTTTGGGCTGCACACATTTGAAAATTGGTAGATAGATGAATTCTAAATTAAAGGGGGCTCTTCATACATGGAGCAGACTCAAGAAATATTTTTTTTCGACTGTCATATACATGCAAGGTGTCTATAGATAGATCTTTATAAATTAAATTGAGGTTCTTATTACCATTGTTTCTCAAAGTCAATCGTTTATAAAAGATAAGCGCTCCCAAAATGGTAAAAGAGGCGTCCCTCCAAAGTCCAAACTAACTTTTAAAATAAGAGAGTAACAAGTCTCGAAAATATATAATATGCTTTTTATAGATAATCATGTGATCTACAATTTTTGTCTGGGCTAATTTTACGATAAAACTAGTCTAATTTGACCTTGAATATATGGACGGATACTTGAAATGTTTTAATTAATATTGTTACGAATGGCGATAATTGAAAATAACGCCATCTATCGGTGAATGAGAGAACTAGAAGAGATTGGATGTATCGGTGGTTTAAAGGTATTTCATCTACTGTCTACTAGATATTTCAGAAACATCTAGAATTAACTAGTTCGTTATCCGGCCGGTATAAATACCGCGCGGACGAGCGAGTTGACACAGTTACAGTTGAATAAACGAAGCGATCAACATCGAGCGAAGGATCAAGAAGAGCCGGAAGTGTTTAGTGGTGTGTTTTATTAGTGTATAAAATTAAGTGTGCGATTGAATAAATTACAGTAGTGATTTTAGTTTATCGCCGAACCCCAGCTCGTAACAATATGATACGTGTGTGCCTATCACATTTATTTTCATCATCATCATCCGCAGCCCGATTGAAAACGTTAACTATTCAGCAATGGCGACTGCTGAACATTTCTCACGATCTTGTACTAGTCGGGTCCAGTTTTGGCCCGCTATGGTAATAACATCGTTGGCTCATCTTGCTAAGGGACGGTCACTTTCTTGTACTCCTCCCTGGCCGCAAATCTGTTACGGCTCTACTAAATTTAGACTGCAATATTATAACAGACATTGTGTGTCAAACAGACAAGGTAGGTATTGTGGCAAAAGACTGCCTTAGAAGTTGTTGACTTACCTACTAGTCCACTGGCTAGTGACCTCGATTGCTAAGTCTGATATCGTGAGTTCGATTTCCACCCTCGACACATCTTTGTGTGATAAGCACGCTCTTGCTGGGTATAACTTACCTATAATATATGTATACTTAATATTAATTAAGAAGGCAGCAATAGTCTTGTGGTGATACGAATAGACTGCTATGCAGAAGGTATTTAGTTCGATTCCACGACGCGCACCACTGACTTTTCAAAGTCATGTGCATAAATTGTTAATTATTGCCTGCCCCAAACTTCTGCGAGCACGTTAAGTCGTCGCTCCCGGGAGTCGATTAAGGGCGGTTTCTGGTAAGCGTTTTTGGAAGCGCATGTAGGTGCGTATAGGCGCGCCCTTTGGCACATGCGAAACTCGTACGAATGTTGACGCATTGAGCCGTCAGAATCCATGTTGACACTGACAAAATGTCACTACCGTTTCGAGCGAATACGCCGAAGTATGCCCGTTAACGCGAGTCTGGTTTTGTGAAGCGTGTAATGTAGCGCGCGCTTAAGCGCGTATGCTGAAACGACCGTATACGCGCAGAAAAATACGCTAATCTGTAACCGCCCTAAGGCCTTTGACAGTCGTTATAGGAAGTCAGTACCTATGAATAAACTGACACTAGTCTAAACCATGGCATAGCACTTTCCTTTTGTGTTCCGGATGTCAGTCGACAGTCGCTCTAGAGAAATGTAAATAAAAAATATTGGGTGAGCGCCCAT
This sequence comes from Euclidia mi, assembly GCA_944739405.2. NCBI lineage: Eukaryota > Metazoa > Arthropoda > Insecta > Lepidoptera > Erebidae > Euclidia > Euclidia mi. Next base: position 3,210,399 of record OX123190.2, on the reverse strand, counting down.
ACGCCCCTTCAAACAAATTTGGCCAAATTTGTTTGAAGGGTCGAATTTTAAGGGGCATATGGGCGCCCACAGATAGCCAGTTGTTAAGCAGTGTTTCAATATTTCTGCATATTCCTCAGGCATGTTGTTCTCTATTAGCTTCCTTCTAGTTATTTCAATACAGTCATGTGCCGGTAAGCATGTGAATAATGACTGTACATCAAAACTAACCATAGTTTCCTTGTCAGAGAGATGTAGGTGTTTTATTTCACTGACAAAATGGTAGGAATCCTTTACATGCGCTCTCGTCTTGCCTCTGAGTGGCGAGAGAATCTTTGCAATGTGTTGAGCCAATCTGTAGGTTGGTGCCCCTATTTGACTGACTGACTACAGTAAGTGTGTGTAGTATAGTGACTGTAGTAGTCAGGGATGAGAAATACTACATACAAGTAGACGGTGTGGCAATGGGCTCTCCAGTATCGCCTGTTGTTGCTGACATCTTCATGGAGGACTTCGAGGCGCGAGCCCTGCAGACTGCCACCATCACACGGAGGTTCTACAAGCGGTATGTAGATGACACTTTTACAATTTTATCAACAGGTAGTGTTAATTTATTCCTAGACCATCTTAATTCTATTCACAACCACATAAAATTTACAATGGAATTAGAGGCAAACAATTCTTTAGCTTTCTTAGATGTACTTGTTATCAGGAACAAAAACAACTCTTTGAGCCACACTGTGTATAGAAAAAAGACACATACAAATAGGTACTTAAACGGTGAATCTCACCACCATCCTAAACAGTTAGCTACCGTAGGAATGTCTTTGTTTCAGAGAGCCCGGGGGATCTGTGACAAGAAACACCTGGACGCCGAGCTTCAACATGTCAAGCATGTTCTGCAAGACAACAAGCTCGGATCGCCGCGCCAACGTCACAGATCCCCGAAGAACAAGCCAGCCACAGTAGAGAGACAACCTGCTGTCCTCCCATACATCAAGGGCGTGACCGACAAGATTGGCTACATCTTGAAGCGAGCTTCAATCAAAACTTTCTACAAGCCGCCAACGAAGATAAGCCAATTATTACCATCTGTCAAAAGTCAGTTACCCTTACAAGAGGTCGGAGTTTACAAGATAGACTGTGAGTGTGGGCTCACATACATTGGACAAACCAAGAGAAGCATAGGCATTCGACTAAAGGAACATATAGCTGACATTAAACACAAACGCTCGACGAAGTCTGCTGTGTGTGAACATGTAGAACAAGGAACCAACCATTACCTGCGATTTGATAAACCACAGATACTCGCAAAAGAGCACCGCTTTATTCCAAGAATGATACGTGAAGCTATTAAAAAACATCCTAATTTCACTAGGGAAGATGGTTGGAATGTTCCTTCAGCTAGGGACCCTGTTATGAGGCTAATAAAACCCAAGAAGGACAAAGTCACCAGAAGACATCAAGACACAGTGAGCACATTCTGCGTAGATAGTAACACCAATAGTTGAAAAATGTTCGGGTAATTTGAGATAACTTTTAAATTCAAGACAAAGACAAATATCGCCTCAGTCTGCCGTGAACATGAATCCTGTAAAGAATTCGAAACGTTGGCTAATAATAAAAATGTAGTTTCTAGATCATTCGGTTTAAATGTGAAACCAACATAACGCGATAAAATCCGTAAACTGTAGTTTAATTTCAACGAAGGTACAATTATTTGCACCAATGCAGTGAGAAGATAACTAGCTATACATACTACCTATATTGTTATATTAGACGATTGTCTTCCACTAGCATCGGGTACTCGTTGAGACTGCGGCCGGATATTCGCAGCGACGCAATTGGTAATTGCTGGACGGGTGACCCGACACGAATGCACCTTATTGACTATGAGAAGTGTTTCTACATTCTATATTTGACATTTTTTTAAATATAGTAATAGGCGGCAAACGAGCAGACGGATCGCTTGATGGTAAGCAATTACCGCCGCCCATGGACACAAGCAACACCACAGGAGTCACAAGTGCGTTGCCGCCCCTTGGGGATGGGAAAAGGGATAGGATGAGGAGTGGGATGACAGATAACGAATAGGGGATAGGGCCTCCGACACTCTCACTCACCGAACGAAACGCAACAGTTTAGATACTGTTACTTTACGTCGATTTTCTGTGAGAGGGTAGTAATTCCCCGGTCGAGCCGGCTCGTTCATACTGAAATCGGCAAGGTTCTACTACCTGTTGCTATGTGCACATACCTACCAATTTTTTATAGACTCACGCCTTTATCCCGAAGGGGTAGGTTAGTGTAATACTACAGTTATATATACATAATAGTCAGTACATGTTATGAATTTCAGATCCCTCGTCATAGGGTGCGAGCTTATTGTCATTACCAGGCATATTGCCCGACTCCGTGCTGCTACTAAGAATTCGGAACTCACTAACACTTATGCCTGACCCGGGAATCGAGCCCGAGACCTACCGATCAGCGGACGCCCATGCTATCCACAAGACCACGGAGGCAGAAATTGTGGATAGTTTCTATATGCGGAACATTTATTTGCATTATTTTCTCTCCTGTTCTCTTATTAGAAGTTATTTTAATGTGATAACTACAAATATAATAATATGCTTGCCAGCGTAAGGCGTGCGCTTTTTTAGCGCCAATTTTAGTCCTTCACTTGACTTGCAGAGCAATTGAATATGATAGATGTCACTTCAATTTATTTGTTTGATAATGATACTTGGATACATAACTAAGCTAAGCTATGTATTGAGGCCATACTACTTGAATGTTTACTATCCTTATTTGTCCTTATTTGTAGGTCTCTTCCAATGAGCTTAAGCTCCAAAATGACTTCAAAATTTCCACCAATCCTGCTACTCTCTATCCATGAATCTCCTTTCCTGCCTCAAATTTCCCAATTTGTTTCTCTTGACATTAACAAAGTTCGATATCCCACAATAACTACTTACAAGGCTGAGGAGCTTTTACGCATTTCTTTTTGTTGTATTAAACCCTGTTACCACATCTCTGTTCCTCTGCTGTGGACAGCCAGACTTAGGATCCAGAGTCTATCTTATGTCCCCATACTACAGTAAGTTCGTGCTTATTTGCCTGTTGTTGGCAAACTTGCTCTCTTTAAGATACTTACCAACGCATCTTCAAATATTATCTTATTTCTTTGGGTTAGCGGGATACTATACCATTGGATAAAAACAGGAAAGGATTAAGGTAAACATTAAATAAAATCACAGAGAACATCTAAAGCATTTAATTTAATTTTAACAACCATTTTTAAAATGAATTTTGAATAACTAACGTCTAAAAGACTAATGGTATTTTTGTAGTTAAATTGGTAAACAATTTGAAAATATGTTTTTAATACATTTTAGAATTTATTTTTAACTAAATGAAAATATTCATGCCAGGATATATTTTTTTACAATATCTATAGATACTTAATTACGAATGCACTAAATAAATTAATTACATATTGAATTGAATATAGGTAGCGTATACGCATAAAACAAGTTACAGAAAAATTTTCATCTACACTTAAAGTTATTGATTACATTTTTGTTTATAACTATAGAAAGATGCTTAATGCATCAAAAACTTACAGATTATTCATCTACGCTCTAGTAAAATGTTGATTACAAAGCCAATTAAATGGAAGTTCTATAGAGCGATAATATAATTGAAGCGAATTTGCTAAATTATTGATTACATGCCTATCCTATTATTCCTATTTTATTCCGACCTTACAAGTAGAGATTATTAAAGTGAGTATATACGCCTTAATTAGTTATTGATTACATAGTCAATTATACTTAAGTAAAAGTGATAAACAATTTGATTATAGAGATAGAATACGTAGACAATAATTATATGTAGAATCTTTAAATAAGAAAATATTGATCATCTAAACATTAATAAATTATCTATTACAATTATAACTAGGAATAATACTGTAATAATACCTACAATAAATTCATTCATCGTTCTGTCTTCTTACTTACAGAGATACACATACAGATTACAGAGATAGCTCATCTATACAATAAATTCATTCATCGTTCTGTCTTCTTACTTACAGAGATACACAGACAGATTACAGAGATAGCTCATCTATACAATAAATTCATTCATCGTTCTGTCTTCTTACTTACACAGATACACAGACAGATTACAGAGATAGCTCATCTATACAGTAAATTCATTCATCGTTCTGTCTTCTTACTTACAGAGATACACAGACAGATTACAGAGATAGCTCATCTATACAATAAATTCATTCATCGTTCTGTCTTCTTACTTACACAGATACACAGACAGATTACAGAGATAGCTCATCTATACAATAAATTCATTCATCGTTCTGTCTTCTTACTTACACAGATACACAGACAGATTACAGAGATAGCTCATCTATACAATAAATTCATTCATCGTTCTGTCTTCTTACTTACAGAGATACACAGACAGATTACAAAGATAGCTCATCTATACAATAAATTCATTCATCGTTCTGTCTTCTTACTTACACAGATACACAGTCAGATAACAGAGATAGCTCATCTATACAATAAATTCATTCATCGTTCTGTCTTCTTACTTACACAGATACACAGAGAGATTACAGAGATAGCTCATCTATACAATAAATTCATTCATCGTTCTGTCTTCTTACTTACACAGATACACAGACAGATTACAGAGATAGCTCATCTATACAATAAATTCATTCATCGTTCTGTCTTCTTACTTACACAGATACACAGACACAATACAGAGATAGCTCATCTATACAATAAATTCATTCATCGTTCTGTCTTCTTACTTACACAGATACACAGACACAATACAGAGATAGCTCATCTATACAATAAATTCATTCATCGTTCTGTCTTCTTACTTACACAGATACACAGACAGATTACAGAGATAGCTCATCTATACAATAAATTCATTCATCGTTCTGTCTTCTTACTTACACAGATACACAGACAGATTACAGAGATAGCTCATCTATACAATAAATTCATTCATCGTTCTGTCTTCTTACTTACACAGAAACACAGACAGATTACAGAGATAGCTCATCTATACAATAAATTCATTCATCGTTCTGTCTTCTTACTTACACAGAAACACAGACAGATTACAGAGATAGCTCATCTATACAATAAATTCATTCATCGTTCTGTCTTCTTACTTACACAGATACACAGACAGATTACAGAGATAGCTCATCTATACAATAAATTCATTCATCGTTCTGTCTTCTTACTTACACAGATACACAGACACAATACAGAGATAGCTCATCTATACAATAAATTCATTCATCGTTCTGTCTTCTTACTTACACAGATACACAGAGAGATTACAGAGATAGCTCATCTATACAATAAATTCATTCATCGTTCTGTCTTCTTACTTACACAGATACACAGACAACAGAGATAGCTCATCTATACAATAAATTCATTCATCGTTCTGTCTTCTTACTTACACAGATATACAGACAGATTACAGAGATCGCTCATCTATACAATAAATTCTTTCATCGTTCTGTCTTCTTACTTACACAGATACACAGACAGATTACAGAGATAGCTCATCTATACAATAAATTCATTCATCGTTCTGTCTTCTTACTTACAGATACACAGACAGATTACAGAGATAGCTCATCTATACAATAAATTCTTTCATCGTTCTGTCTTCTTACTTACACAGATACACAGACAGATTACAGAGATAGCTCATCTATACAATAAATTCATTCATCGTTCTGTCTTCTTACTTACACAGATACACAGACAGATTACAGAGATAGCTCATCTATACAATAAAGTCATTCATCGTTCTGTCTTCTTACTTACACAGATACACAGACAGATTACAGAGATAACTCATCTATACAATAAATTCATTCATCGTTTTGTCTTGTTACTTACACAGATACACAGACAGATTACAGAGATAACTCATCTATACAATAAATTCATTCATCGTTTTGTCTTGTTACTTACACAGATACACAGTCAGATTACAGAGATAGCTCATCTATACAATAAATTCATTCATCGTTTTGTCTTCTTACTTACACAGATACACAGACAGATTACAGAGATAGCTCATCTATACAATAAATTCATTCATCGTTTTGTCTTCTTACTTACACAGATACACAGACAGATTACAGAGATAGCTCATCTATACAATAAATTCCTTCATCGTTTTGTCTTCTTACTTACACAGATACACAGACAGATTACAGAGATAGCTCATCTATACAATAAAGTCATTCATCGTTTTGTCTTCTTACTTACACAGATACACAGACAGATTACAGAGATAGCTCATCTATACAATAAATTCATTCATCGTTTTGTCTTCTTACTTACACAGATACACAGACAGATTACAGAGATAACTCATCTATAGAATAAATTCATTCATCGTTTTGTCTTGTTACTTACACAGATACACAGACAGATTACAGAGATAACTCATCTATACAATAAATTCATTCATCGTTTTGTCTTCTTACTTACACAGATACACAGACAGATTACAGAGATAGCTCATCTATACAATAAATTCATTCATCGTTTGTGTTTTATGATTGTAATAGAATAGATAAATTGAATTTAGATCACATATTTACTGCCAAAGTATATTTTAATATCGACATAGAGTTCTATTATTTATATTTATACATACATCCTTTAAAAGGAGGGATTGGCCTACTATACCACGCTGGCCAAGCGGGTTGGTATAGGGTTTGTTTCAAGTTTTCCTTCTCTTACAGTGATGTTCTCTATTCTCTGTCCCTCTGTCGGCTCCTACGACACCCATGGGATGAAATGGGGTAGTGACACACTGTATTCTTAGTCCGTCACCACACGGACAATTATCTGTTATTATTAGTAATATCTATAGGATTATCATTAGCTAGTCTATGAAAAGTTAAACAACAAACAACAGAAGAGAACAATCTGACGCACAGAATCATTTATGTTTACGCTTTGATCTTAGTCCATAGAGTAATGTAATGTAGAACAATTTGACGGATAGAACAATTTTTGTTTATTATAGTAACCCAGTGTATAGTGTATCATGGAACGGAATCAGAAACATAATATAGTAACTATTGTTTACATACAGTGTGTTGATATGTATTTGTAAAATATTTTCAGGGGTGGATATATACGTCTATAACTGAACAGACATACATGAAAAAATACAAAAACTTAAAAATAATTTGCAAATGAAAATCAACAGCCTGGATAATGTAGAACAAATTGACGAATAGAACACTTTTTGTTTACCAATAGAACCCAGTGCATAGGAAAATTGGATATAACACAATCAAAAATATTAGAACTATTTATTACGAATAGAACTTAGTTACTATAGACTAAGCTATTAAATAATTATTGTTTACTCGCACATTGTAACTTCTAAAGAAGTGGGATACAGAACAATCAGACACATACATTAATTATTATTGTTTACGCGTATTGGTTTTATCGATTACATTTTATATTTGAACTTATATCTTATATGCATTAATTGATTACATGTTTTATCTATTACATAGTTTATATTATTTACTATCTAATACAGGATTATCATTTCATAATGTAACTTTTTATATTATTTAACGAACTATAACGAAAAGTAACTTTTAACCATACTAATACGTATTATTAATAAGAGAGGTTAGTAGAGATTATTTAATTAGTAGTATTATTATTAATTACGAATATTATTTTACTAAACTATAACTGCTACTTATAAGTGCTATAAGGCTACTCTATATCCCGATAAAATATCAATAGGTGATGCGGGAGAAGTTACGGCCAAAAACTAGTAATTTACAAATATAATACAATAATATAGCTTCAATAATAATGGCCTTAAATATAAGATTATATGAAAACTCTATCTGATAGAGTAAAGATAAAGCAGCAATTTATGCTGAATTCAATGTAGTAATAGGAAGCTTCTACTTAAAGCTAGCGTGAACAGCCAGAATTGATGAAAATATTAGAAATTACGTACAGTTAATGTAAGAAAAACAAATGAAAAAGTGTCTGAAATTAGAACCTGTAGAAAGAAAGTTAGAAACTGAAAATTAAGACCGAATAATAGGTATTCTATAAAAACACTGTCGCCTGGCTTCCTAGATCCATAGGATAGCGGTAGTCTATGGTTTAGACCAGGGTCAGAATATTGACTCCCCGTAAAGTCCGTCAAAGATCCTCATGACAGGTTGATTGATAGTGAATGTGTAACGTGCTGGAAGAGACACGCGGCACGCGACAGTCACAAAAATAAGGTAAGTAAAGAAATTAAAAAAAATAAGTATTTCTAAGATTAGTCTGAGACTGCTTGCTGAAAATTATTGCTAATAGACAAAGGTTAAAGATAATGCATTTTATCCCTTATAGCTAAGCGTAAATAACCTACACAGCCAGCATTTTTAGATTGAAGTAAAGCATGATATTGAAATATCTACCAGTTAACCCTGCTTTTTGCTTTCCGGCTTAAGTATATGTACAATGTTCCTTTATAGCAAGAGCCAAGCCCAAGAAATCTTTCGACGCATTCCGTTCTCGAGAGCATTCTATTCTATGAGTCGACTTGGAGAAATAAATAACAATACTGCGTCACTGTCCAGGGTGTTGCTTGGTTGATAATATATATTTGACCTACTTATTGTGATCTAATAAATATTGTTTCATTATTTAATTTAATTTTGATTTATTATCCTATTTTTTATATTTGATTGGAGTAACAATAAAATTATCGACTGTAACATCTTATAATTACCCATATTTGCAAATAAATAAATATAAATCACATTGCCGGATCTTATTTAGGATGAGCCTGCGCTGCGTCCTTTTTTAATATTGAGCCTAATTATATAAAAAAACGAATACATTGTATATTGAAAAGTAATTAAACTGTATGAATATAGGTTTCTTGGCTGTAGATATTATTTGTTTCAATTATTGTGGTGTGACGTTTCTTAGGTGTCTAGTCTAGCATTTCGTGACTGATCAGACCATAATGAGGTGGGCACGGTCAGCAGTCAGGTTCTAATGACGTACAGGCACGTCAATGTCGGTGTAAATCTCTTACAGATGTTATCTTAAACACGAATACTCTCGACCACGGAATACGTCAAGGATATTAAAGAAGATTTGAAATTGAGCCGGCCACACTACCTATCTATCTATCTTACAAAGCTAACACTACAATATATACATACTACTTTGTTTGAAATTGACCACTTGCCCTTATTCTTTTAAATGTACAATACAAAGTATACGATCTCTATTGAGCAAAATCTAGTCAACTAATAGGTGACGGTGCGAAAGAGATGACAGGATTTGATCCTACTTGTAATAAAACAGAATGATAATAAAACAGAATGATAATAAAATTATCAAAAATAACAAAAATGAGATAAGTTCAATAATATATAACAATAGAGTAAATACTAATTTAACTGAAATAGCTAACATTTTCAATACTCGCTTTATAGAAATTACAAATGAATCACCTAAAAATAATCCTGAACACCTAGTAAACAAAAGTAATTTAAATGAAATAGATTCTACTATTTATCTAGAACCTGCCTCACATCAAGAAATTTATAGAACAATGACTTCCCTCAATAATACCATGTCAACAGGATATGATGAGTTTCCTACATTTATATTGAAGTACTGTGCAATACCTATTACGCCCATATTATGTCATTTAGTGAATCTATCATTAGAAGAAGGTACTTTTCCTGAAAAATTGAAAATATCAGTAGTGAAACCTATACACAAAAAATTACCTAAGGAATGTATTGATAATTATAGACCAATAACATTAATACCTGTAATTGCTAAAGTTTTTGAAAAAATAATGCATTCAAGACTTACAAATTTTCTAGATAAATTCAATGTTATAAAACCAGAACAACATGGTTTCCAAAAAGGTAAATCCACCACCTTAGCTGCCTTTAAACCTATCAGTACCATAACAGAAAAGGTAGACAGAAAAATACCAACAGTAGGAGTGTTCTTTGATATGTCCAGGGCGTTCGATTTCGTTGAACATAACACGTTGCTTCAAAAATGTAATCAATATGGCATACGAGGATTAGCTGAAAAATGGTTGCATAGTTACCTTAACAATAGACAGCAATATGTAGAAATAAAGGAAATTGATGATAAAAATGAAGAAATAACAGTCAGATCTTCATTAGAATATAATAAGGTAGGCGTTCCACAAGGAAGCATTCTAGGGCCACTTCTCTTTATCATTTATATAAATGACCTCCCCAATTGTTTAAATCATCCATGTAGTTTATTTGCTGATGATATAGCTGTAGTGATTTCAGCAGATAACACACTTTCTTTCAATGAAGAAATTAACCTTACTATTTCCAAAGTAATAGATTGGATGGGCATTAATAATTTAAGAGCAAACATAGAAAAAACTAAATACATACAATATTACAACCCACACAAATTAATTGATAACTTAAATGTAACCTTCAACAATAAACCTCTAACTGAAGCTAAAAGTGTAAGATTTTTAGGACTTAATGTTGATAATCAATGTACATGGAATTCCCACATAGATAATATCTGCACTAAAATCAATAGATTCTCATATGCACTTTGGCGCCTTACAAAAATATGTAATATTAAGATTGCACTACAGGCATATCATGGATATGTGGCCTCGAACCTTAGATATTATATACCTCTATGGGGAAATTCTATTAACATAAGTAGAGTATTCATTGCTCAAAAACAGTGTATACGTGCTATGTGTAATGCTGAACCATTGTCCTAGTGTAAACCTCTCTTTATCAAACTTAAAATCTTAACTGTGCCTTGTAAGTACATATTTGAAAGTAGTTTATTTGTAAAAAAACATCCACAATTATATAAAGCTTTTGGTGAAAATTGTAAATTTAATACCAGGTATCCATCCAGGCTTCGATTACCAAAAATAAAGACCAAATATTATAATATCAACTGTTACCCTATGACAATTAAAATATTTAACAAAATACCAAATAACATACGGGATCTGCCACTGTCTGAATTCAAAACTAAACTGTATAAATGCCTAGTAGAAAAATGTTTTTATACCATTCAGGAATACTTGAAAAGTCCTCATGAGACTCATTTTAATGATGATTACAAATATATGTAAGTAATAACTACCTATCTGCTAGTTTAAATAGTTTATAATGTTACCTAAAATTTTAAATTATAACTGTTGTTATTTATAATAACTTTTGTTATTTATTAGGTAAGTTAATATAAGTTAAACGTTTATAATAGACTAGTCTATTTATGAAATTTGCATGCCCAAAGGGTGAAATATGCTAAGCACATTTATTTTATACACCACCTATGTTATACACCATATTTCGTGCAAATAAATGATTCTTTCTTAATTTCTTTCTTTCTTTCTTAAAACGCGAAAAATAAACAATTGGGTACAATGCTTTGAGATATGCATTTTATTCTTTGTCTTATGTTATTTACAACTTAACGCTACTAAAATTACTTTCTCTCGCAAAACATTCGGTTGAAAGGGTTGGTATGTTAAGCTAAGCCTTATTTAAAACTATTAAAGAAAATCACAGATTAGTCGTTTGACTGAGGAAGAAGTATAAGTACATCAAGTCCTAATAGCGGCGTGCAAAACAGTAAATTCATTTTCTTCTTCTTCTTCTATTTAAGAGCCGAGCTCTTGTAAATTCACTAACTATTTTTTATTAAAAGACATATAATAAAGGTATTCTAAACTAAATTAAAAAATAGATAAGGTACAGTAGTAGTTACCTACATATAATAAAGGTATTCTTATCCGCCTAGCGTTATCCCAGTCTCAACCTGGGGTCCGCTTTCTAGTCTAACCGGATTTGGCGGAATATTAGCTTTTCCACGAAGCGCCTGCCTGACTGACCTCCGCAACCCGAAGGGATAGCGATATTCCATGGAATAATAAAGGTATTGTAAACGTAATTAAAAAAATAGATAAGGTACAGTAGTTTATAACCATGAGGCGTAGTCAAGTACAGGTCCATATGGTTCAACAAAAGATAATAAACAAATAAACAAATGAAAAGTCCAAAAGCAGTGACTAGGATCGCACACAATTTAGAATATACATACTAATCATGTGATAAAGGCATAATTATGTCGATTAAGTGATGAGGCATAATTATGCAACCTCGATATTTTATTGTCTTTTTCGTCTACAGCTGTATAACTTGCCATTTTTTTCACCTCACCCACAATATCATGTTACAATTTAAAAATCTTTTTAAATAATATATATGATATGTAATCTAAATGTTTCTCTTTCACGCGTATTTCCTTAACATACAGCTTGGGAAATACATGGACATTCGGCAGACGTATATGAGGACATAGGTCCAAAATGCAGAGGCCCTGAGAGAGTTAAATCTTTTTGGAATGTGATGGGACACCAATTGAGGACTCTATGACTGCAATATAAAGTACAGTCACGGAAAAGCTGCGGTTAATATAGGTTTATAACTACTCGAATTAATATATAAGCATAAATATTAAAACCTAATAATTCCTGGCTATTGTAAAGTGTGATAATTGGTTGAGGTTGCACTATGAATGAAAAACGGCGTCTGCTCAACTACTTTCATTGTTTAGTTGGAATAGACAGACGGTGGCTCGCCAACTCATTTGAATTTTATATACCTATGCGTTTTTGGAAGTGAGGAAAACTAGAATGATCGTGACTGTTTATGATTATTAAATTAATATACAACTATTATAAAAACTATTCAAGCTACTATTTTTTGTGCCGAACGAGTCGAACATTTCAATTATTTTATGACACTACATCACTATCATTATTTTCTAATTGAGCATATAGCGAGAATGTGCCTAACTACCTACTAATTCGATTAAACTGGATCTGAGAGCTTAAATTTAAACCCTACGTAAGCATTTTAATACCATTGTTTAATAATATTAATAATACCTAAACTATCTACATTTTAATAGTATTGTTTATTAATATTATCAATACCTAAACTACCTACATTTTAATAGCATTGTTTCTTAATATTATTAATACCTAAACTATCTATATTTTAACAGCATTGTTTCTTAATATTATTAATACCTAAACTATCTACATTTTAATAGTATTATTTATTAATATTATCAATACCTAAACTACCTACATTTTAATAGCATTGTTTCTTAATATTATTAATACCTAAACTATCTATATTTTAACAGCTTTGTTTATTAATATTATTAATACCTAAACTACCTACATTTTAATAGCATTGTTTATTAATATTATTAATACCTAAACTACCTACATATTAATAGCATTGTTTATTAATATTACTAGAGGACGCCCGCAGCTACGCCTGCATTTTTTTTTAATTTACCCGTTTTGACCGATCCCGTGGGAATTTTGGAAAATCCCTTCTTAGTGCACCCCTACGATCCCCAAGGAACATACATGTCAAATTTCAGCTTTCTGCGCCCAATAGTTTCGGCTGTAGCGTGTCTGTCAGTCAGTCAGTAACGCAAGGATTTTATATATTAAGATTAATACTTAAAATACCTACATTTCATGCAACTACACTAATGATTATCTTAAAAAGTCAGATTTACTGCAAAGCGTTAGATGCTTTATAAAATATACTGGAATATATGTATATCGTCAACCTACATAATATATACAGCTAATTCATTTCGCCGCTAATTATCTACTCCTTCCTTTTCGTAATCTTAAAGTAACTTTTTTTTATCTTTATATTCCTACAGTTATAAGGTATCTCTGTATTAGAAAACAGTATGTTACCTAAGTTGCTAAATAACTACGTATACCTCCTTACCCCGGCCTTCCCCCTAGGAGACCGGCAGCCTAAATTACGAACTAGCACTAAGAACAACAATCTAAATCTGTACATCTACTCGTTTGTCATCAAGCTACTGAACTTATAACTAAGGCCTGTTATGAAGCCCTACGTAACTAACTATATTGCACATTTTGACAAGCGCTACTATGGGCCGGCGCCAAGCACCTCCCAGGACCCAGTAGCGATAAAGCTCACCATTGTTTTTTATTTTATTATATTTACACAAAGCTAGACACTAACTATAAAGAGGTCCATTTCTTATACCTAGGGGGGGGGGGAGTTTATGAATGATATATGCACTATGAATCAGCTACGATGACTGATAATACTAATTTTACCTACTATTATTAAAAATAATTAACGGATTCCAACAAGAACTTTGTGTTCCAATAAAAACATAATAGTTAAGACTTGTTATTTGTAAAATAAGTTATCCAAACTGCAACATTGAATTTAGTTTAACTCGAAAATTTCGTGAACATATTTAAAATCCTATAAAAATAAATCCATAAAAAAATGAGTGACATGTGCGTTGCCTTGCCACCCATTAGGATGGGGAAAAGGAATAGGAGGAGGTATGGGATGAGGGAAAAGTAAAAGGGATAGGGCCTCCGGCACTCTTACTCACCGAACGAAACGCAGCAGTATAGGAACTGTTACTTTACGTCGATTTTCTGTAAGAGGGTAGTACTTCCCCGGTCGAGCCGGCCCATTCATGCTCTAAATCAGCTAGGCTCTACTACCTTGAAAACTCGTCCTTATGAGAATTCTGTTAAGATTTTGGTCGATAAATCTGAGTCAAACACGTTGTTACATTATGTGCCAACACAATTCGAATATTCGAATTCTATACATTGCGGTCGTGAGACGCAGTTTCGATGAAAATGGGATTTTGTTATTTTTTTGTTTTTTACAAGTGGCTGTGCATGACGACTACATGGCAAACAGATTGTAATGAAATTAAATAGATTAGGCATTAAAGCCTTACAAAGTGGAGTGACACACAGCCATCGTTAGTTCGTTGGCTGTGTGTAATAATTTATTGAATGGTTTGAACACGTAGAGCGAATGAGTGAAAAAAAAGGAAGAATCAAAAATATAAGGCAAATGTGTGAGGCAAGTCGGTCGCGGCACTCCCGGCAGACCTTGTAGGACATTAGTCGCCCAAATTGTGGACGTCTTAAGAAACGGAAAGTGCCGAAGCACACGTACCCAGCGGGCATGTATGAAAAGAGGGATAAATGTAGAGGTAGCGCATGAGGTTCTTAAGGATAGAAGCAAGTGGCGTTCTGTATTCTCTCGTGAGTTAAGTACGTATGTACGATAATGTAATGCAAACCCGGACAAATACAATTTCTCAAAATTCAATTGACAATAAAAATAAATAACTTATGATTTGATACCACTGGTTTATTTTTCTGGAATAATTATGAAGGTATAGTTTTTTTTCAGTGCCAATTGAATAAATTCGGGCCTTAAAATTCAAAACCTTTGATCAACTAAATAGACCCGCCATTTTGACAAAAAATTTGATAAAAGAATCGACATCAATCATATTGTAGATGTTTTTGCAACCTAAACATTTTTATCTTTAAACTCAAATAAGGAGAGAATTCAAATATTAAATATATATATATATATTTAAACTCCTTACAATGCTATAAAAATGGAATTATTTTACGATATTTTATTATAAGAAATTAAAATTCTTGTTGAAAACCAACGGCTTACTAACTGTTAAGATAAATAGTATTATTATTCAACCGAAGTTATAAAACGCGCTACACTACAAAATATCGCTTGAAGGGCACTAACTTTCTATCTTAGTAACTCTTTCAGCTATTCAGTGTCAATATTGTACATAATCTTAAACTATACTCAGCGAAAGCTAATGCGAAAGCCTTTTAAAGATATTGCGTTCCAAGTCAAAGCTATACTTGCTTAGTTTTGTATAATGTAGTGGACTGCAACATTACTACTGAGTTTGTGTTAGTAATATATTATATATGTTGTAGTTGTTTATTATCCCTAATAAATAAATAAAATATATGAGGGCGCGCTAACCTTGGATACGTTTATCTGCTTTGGTATGTTACATAACCTAACGTAAGCTCATCTTAAGTCAATGTGTATGATACCTCCAGTGTAATATATGTTGGTTAAACTATGGTAATAAAAAAATAATATATTCATATATAGGTAAAATCTGATAACATATTTAAAATACTGTATTGCAATAATAAATAATACTACTTATCTCTTCACGGATGTTCATGTACATTCTTCTACAGCCTTTTGTCAGAGCAGAGGGTTAAGTCCACTGCTGGACTTAACCCTCTTCTACTTTACTACACAGTAGCACCGTGAGTTTATTGGAAGTTTTGGCCTACTATACCACGCTGGCCAGACAGGTTGGTACACGGTTTGATGTCATGTTTGCCTTCTCTTTGCAAAGGTAGTATTCTGATTGGTATATTTGCCTTTGTCGCCTCTTACGACACCCATGGAATGTAATGGGGTGGTGGCATTTAATATTCTTAATTCGTCACCACACGGATAATGTACTTACGTGAATATCTAGACGGTAGAATTAATGATTTAAAAGATTAAGATTCTTTGTGAGAGACGAGACCTCACTAGGAAAACCTTGTATAACTGATCGGCAGATGATAATTACTATGCGGGATTTGAAATGTTGTAGTTAATTTGCCATGTATTTTTTAATTAATAAGAGTACAGGAATTCAAGCACAATATATGTAACTGGAATTAGTTTGTGAAACCTCACTGTTGTGTAACGACTCACCATGGAAACTTACGGACATATACAAAATGAGCGCGACCTCTGCCTAACTTTGCCCGCAACTTCGTAGGGAAATTAAAATGATGTCCAGTAACGGTAAAATTAAAGTACCTAAATCACCATAAAGTCCCGTCTGCAACCCAGAAGTAAGAAAAGATGTTCATTACGCTGTCGAAAAAGGTTATAAGGTGTCGTGAGAAACCTCTTTTAAAAGAGGTTCGTTTCAAAACCAGCATGTGCAATTGTGAAATTATCGCTGCAAACGTATCTTGCTAATTGAGAACGTTACCAGGTGAAATTCTTAGTTCTTACTTCATTCTTCTAAACAAATGTTTCTTCATTTTTGATGGAGATACGTTAAAAATTGTAAAACACCAAATAAAATGATGTGAGTGACCGATGCAAGGATCGTAGCAAATGAAAGCCTACTCTACAACCTTGCTGGGTAGCAAGCATAAGTCTAAACTCTAACAGTGGTTTAGATTTTCACCTGCTACCCAGCTTGGAGATGTGTGATATGTAAGAAGTGAAACAATGAGAGAAACGCTTACGTCAGAGCATTATTATGTACTTGTGGGATGCAGTCGGAGGTTGTAGCGTTTGTATCATTTTAGTAAACTACCGGCATTGAGGGTCAATCCAGCATCCGCTTTTTGGTTTACTTAAGTGTCTTTTTAAAGTAAGATGAAGATGTCACGAATGAGTTTGGAAGAAGATGAGGAGTGCTAGGTACGTGTAAAAGTAAATCCTAACTAAATACCCTATCTTCCCTATCTACATAATATATGTTTTTAGGTAAGAAGTCTGAGAAAAATATGCCAGATTCGTAATATTTATATCTGCAAAACAGACGTGCCATGTGAATGCAATATATTGTTAAAATTCGAAACTTAAACAAATGTTAAGAAGAATGCCGGTGACTAAATATTGTACTGTAATATCAGGATATAGAATAGCCTTCTTATAAGTACGTATTATTATTATAATATACGTCGCGTAACTTTAAGTTGTAGTCAACTTTAAGGATCAGTAACTAAAACCAGTGAAATATAAAAATGTTGAAATTGGGCCCAGGAAACTGGTCTTTTAACATAACGTTAATTGTCTGTATGGGTTAGTTTAAAAACTAATTCACATATTTTAGGTTTACAATAGCTAAAGTATAATAGAGCTTTTTAAAAATTAATTGAATTTGATGTTACAATATAGACAAGAATTAATTGATGTGAACTGTGTGGCTGTAAATAATTAAATCAAGAGCGAGTGGGACTCGCTCATAAAGGGTTCCGTAGTAGAGGTATACGCTAAACATATCCACCTTTTCTTCACCTAACCATATACTACTACCACTTTTTCGCTAACACAAATATCTTTGTTTTGCACAATGTTTGTATAAACGACAAAGTTATATTTGTAGTTTTTGAACATGTGATATATCTCAGTAAAAAAATGTGCCAAGTTCGTAATTGAATCAGTGAAGATAAAGATCTATTCTTTACTAGACCGAAATGAACACACTAAACATGTTCTTATAAGTGACCACATTATTAAGTTATTGTCGGTATAAGCGTATTTAGCTTAATCTTATAATATACCTACCTATAAGTTCAGGATTTTTTGCCGCTGTGGTAAATTGGTGGATATACACAGAAACGCAAATTATGAGAGAATCCACTTTAAATTAGTTGTCAATGACAATCTTATCTAGGGTTGCCAACTATAAGAAAGTGGATCCCGGGCTTCTGCACTTAAAGTCTTGTATGCAACTGAGACACTTAGCCGAAGATAATGATATTTTAACTTTGCATGAATATAAAATAAGTGAAAATACACAATTTCCAATCTGTACTGTGGTGCGAAAAATGAAACATAATTATTAATAACTGCTGAACTATCATTGATACTTTTTAGTTTTCACATAAAGTAACTGTGGGTAATAAAAAAAATGCTCGTGTGCTTTAGGCCAACACAAAATATGTCTTCAAGTAAGGAAACAAATAAGAATTATATCCTTTCAAATACTTGAAACTTCCAAATCAGTTGGCAACCCTAGAAGCATCATTGATATTATTATGAGCTAATCAGTTTTCTTTTTAGTAAGTATGTATCTATCTATTATTACAATTATGTGTCCGTCAATTATTTAATGGAAGTTATTGTTATTTTAATCAATAATAAGCCATTTCCTGCAAAGTAAAATGGTGAAATATCGCGTGTCGCTCGACTTTCATTCACAAAATGTTTTTATGATAAACATTGCCTGATAATATTCCCCGGACTAGCCTCAGAGTAAAAAAAGT
The DNA here is from genome assembly GCA_944739405.2 of Euclidia mi. Taxonomy (NCBI): domain Eukaryota; kingdom Metazoa; phylum Arthropoda; class Insecta; order Lepidoptera; family Erebidae; genus Euclidia; species Euclidia mi. The sequence continues at coordinate 3,191,352 of OX123190.2, read as the reverse complement.
TCAAAGTTTAGCGGACCAGATTTTAAATGCTTATTTTAAAGTACTTTTTGATACGAATATTTTTTTATTTTAAATGCCTAGTGGACGTTTCTGAGCAGGATATTTTATTATATTTACACGAGAGTTATTAGCAATAATATAATAAATTATTTTAAGGTTGAATTTTATTCAATTAAAATTTAATAACATTGTAAGTCACAAAGTTATTAAATTTTAACTGACTATATTGTCATATATAAAAGTACAGCTTTAATATATTTAGGTTAGAAATTGATAGTACTGTTATTAACTCTTAATTTACTACTTCTCTTTACTGGCTAACTAGCTACGTAGAGATAAAATGCATATTTTATATATATATATATATATATATATATATATATATATATATATATATATATATATATATACATATATACCTATATGCACAAATACAAATGTATTCTCTATTCTCTCAATCCAATGAGCTGATGATTCGCATTATAAAAGCGCTGATATCAAAGGGTGACCCAAGTGAATAAATGTTTTGACTTTGACTTCGCCAAGGACAAGAACGAACGGTGAAGGTGATCACGATTGGCATTTGCCAAAACTGCACTACACCACCGAGGCAGTCAAAGACATAGTTGCATATAATAAAAAAAAGCTATTCTCATCAGAGGCATTGCTCCAAAAAACGAGTTTCGTGTAATGGCGTGATAAATAAATTATTGTAGGTACTGAATATGAAACACCTTTGTTGGCAACACTGAATAAGAATTTATCGCGGGCTGTTATTAGGAGCATAAAAAACTTATGCCATGTCAGCTTATGGGTGTACAATGCAGCACACTGCTAAGGTTCTCCACACAGACCGACCTTGAGCCGCCACATCCACCCGCTTCCCACGCTCTTAACCAGATCGTTGGTCCATCTTGCGGTAGGTCTACCTTGGTCGGCAACCTAGAACCTTTCTGCCCCAACGGCCTTCGGTTTATCGAGCTATGTGCAATGGGTAGGTAGTATATTATAGGCAGGCTATTGCTATTTCAGACTGGCCATTCGGAGAGCTATGTCGGTGACTTTGGTTCTCCTGCGGATCTCCTCATTTCAGATTCGATCTCGCAGGAAAACGCTGAGCATAGCTCTTTTCATCGCTCACTGAGTGAACTTGAGCTTTCTAATAACGCTCATAGTTAGCTACCACGTCTCAGCTCCGTAAGTCATCACTGGCAACACACACTGGTTAAAGACTTTCGTCTTGAGACAAGTGTGCGATATCGGCTGCCCAACCGAGTAGGATTTGAGGAATGGCCTCTTATTGAAGTCGTCCACCTCTACGCACTCACTCAGGCATTCAAAGTGGTTTCGCAGTTCAAGCTGAAAGCTCTCGGGGTTTTGAATTTGAACTGGTGCTGGTTGAAGCGTGGACTTTCCGTTCGAGGCTTGGACTGATATTCATGTGCACCTTACCGTTTGTTGATCGCTGCCCGCTTTCAACCCAACAGAATACCAGCGCCATCTTGTGGCTCAAGATGGCAATATGCTGAGTTGGGCGCCGATTCTGTTTATGTTAATAGTATGTTAGTTTTTATTTCTTATATTTCTGTCAAAAACTTAAACATAATAAATGGGTTTTTCTTTTCTTTTCTTTAAGCGAATTGATCACAGAGACATCATTGAATATTTGCCTCTTCGTCGACGATCTAATTTTTGGTTGGTTCGTCTAATCCAATTAAGTTCACTTGCGGCATTCTCGCTTTTTGAAGAAGGAATTCATCGTAACAAATCCTCCGTTCCTCATCAAGTCAGGCAGTAAGTGGCCCCGCGAGTTTCGATGTGCATTTCCAAATTGCCCACTTTCGCTTATCACCATTTCGTTTGCCCAGTTTTGCGTTAAAATCTCCTATTACAACGGTGTAATGTGTTTTGAAACTGTGTGTAGCACGAAATATGTGCTCATCCATAGCTTTTGCGTCCTCATCGGGGTGTGTTGAGGTCGGCGCTTATGATTTACCGTCAACGAATATTGTTTTGATAAGGAGTATGAGATACGCTTCCGTGCTCTGCGTTATTCACGAAAGTTTTGTGGACGATGAACTGATGACCACAGGGACTGTTATTCGTCTTCTCAGTAGAAGTAAGTTACCGGAATTGAGGACTATCGAGTCCTCACCCTCTTTTCGTCTTTGGTCCTGAGATAGGCCTGTAATATGCCGTCGTAACTTGCTCAATCCTTCTTCTAGCTCGACAATGTTATCGTCGGTCCGCAGTAAGCGCGTTTTAAATGTTGCCAGGGTCCGTTGTCGTCGGTGATAGCCGCTACCTGGGCCAGAAATATCGGGCTCGCCATGGACTAGGGCCCAGTATTTAAGGTTGTGGCTCATTGTTGGGTGAGTTTTGCAGTAATCGCCTCGCTTGGCCGACGGATGGGCGATCGCAGTGGCGTAAGTCTTTGATACTAAACGCTGCTGCCCATCTAGCATCTTTACATTTACTGCCGCCTAACTTTGGATGGTTTGACCGCCATCTTACGGTTGACTGACTGCACTGGGGGATCCCAGTGGGCGGTGGGGTCGTCACATCCCGACGCCGTTAATAAATTAATAGATGAGGCAATTACAAAAATATAAAATATACAGGTACATATTAAGTGTTATCACCAACTGAAGTTTAAACTGCTTTTCCCATAATATTGAGCTCTTTTGACTATTGTTTTATTATGAGTTTAATAGTGGTAAAGTCTCATGTCGCCCAATACGCAATACCAAATCTAATGCGAATTCAATGCAAAATTAAATTATTGATCTTTTCCTACAATGTATCGTTCCAGTAACAAGCCGTGACAAATTTTAAAATACCCTCGGAAAACAGTCGTCTTGGACTTAGGAGTCGAAAACGTTTTCGGCGGCAAACAAGTGAGCTACATACTATATAGATCCTGCTGCCAGATTAGTTCCTGATATCACTTAATATTGGCTCTGTTTCTACTTCCTTATAACTCTAACAACAAATCTAACTTTGGCTTAGTCTAATACGCATGCAGCGCTTTTCACTATTTTGCCTTTTAGAATTTACACACTTAAACCATATACGAGTAATTATGCCTATATAATTTATATTTCTTTTTTATTAATGATCGTCGTCTGTCGCATTGCCCTTATGCGTATATATATAATATTAATGGCCGATCTGTTGATTTAAAATGTTAAACCTATCATGATTCAGAGACTAATTAATGATAACTTAACTTCTTGTAACCGACTAATCTTCCTGGCGTATATTCGACACGTTATAATATGATCGGCAAAATGAAGTTAAAATATTCTTACAATAATTTTCTATTGATTGATATTTCGGGTGCTTTAATAAAGCCTTCGTCACGGTGACTGAGGTTTATCTTTATCTTTTGAACGTAAAGTTATGATAAAGTATATGAACATTGTTTGATATTGGCCTAAATATTTCCACCAAATGAGAGTTATGGCAAAGTATACGAACTTAATTTAATATTATGGTTTTATTATTGGCACAGTATGAAACTTAGGCCAAAGTATACGAACATTTTTTTAATCTTGGTATTAATATTGACAGACTAAGACCAGTAGATCAAGTATATTACAATTTTACTGCTTTTTGTTTCGGGTTAAGCTAATGAAAGTGGCAAATGCCAACCAGCTACTTTAATGACATTTTTAGCTTTCTAGTTGTATTTTTTATTTATTTCTTAGTGTGATTTTTACGTTTCTTTTTAATTTGGTAAATAGATTTTTATACCAGTTAATCGAATCAATCGTGTTAAAATAATAAAATTGTCCCTCGTTGAATAGGGTAGTTTCCAGGGTCAAAATAATTACATTTTATTTAGTCCGTATTTTAGATTATAAAAAAATATTGGACACGTATTTTTCCTTTTTTCGAATAAATAAAAAATAACAAAGATATAGCCCACTAAAGTTACGTGTGACGTCATCTAGTGCTAAAAAATGAAGCACGGCGTGACGTTAGACCTAACTTTAATGAGCTATATCTTGGTCATTTTTGGTTTAATTTACAAATAAAATAATACGCATCGCTTATTTTTGAATAATCTAAAGGACGGACTTATAATTTTTTTTTGTCAACTAGCCTATTGCCATAACTTTTATAACATTGGTTTTATACGTTTTGTGTGGGAACTACCACAATTTAGTAGAGAACGATCAATCACTTTATCTCTTTTATAGAAAAGACATTTAAATTTAAGAGCTTATATATTTTTATTTCTTCTAGAAAATACCTTATCGTTTTTTAAACAATACTTAATTATAAATCACAAACAATATAATATGTTTGGTTTAACGTTAACAAGTATAGAGCATCATACCACTTTATTTAAACGAGTCTTATTCGCAATATTTAATTAATTTAAGGTATAAATACCTATGTTTTACCGACGAATAAGACCCGTTTAAACAAAGTGGTATGATGTATTCAAATTGCGAAAGTTTAAAAAAGTATAGAGCAATACGATATCTCCTTAAAGATACTATAGTGTCCTATAGTATTATACTTATAGTTTAATCTTAACAATAATATAGCAAATACGACATCCTCTTAAAGATATAAGTGTCCTACAATAATAAATTTCTACATACCCATAATTACCAGACCATACATTGTTGCACTCGCACCGATATACCCGCGCAGATATTTGCTAGTACAATAATAATTTCATGTACCTACGTAGGTCGCGCACAAATTTTGAGCGCTGGCTAACTCAGATTGGTCGCGGCACAAATTTTGAGCGCCGGCTTACTAAGACGATGAACATACAGCCAAACCAGCCACGTCACAAGAATAAACTAAGTCATGTCCTCCACACCGTATCCGGTGACGGCGACCCCTAAATGTTCAATAGGTCATTGTGATGGGCTCTTATATGACTCGCAAAGCCGAACTTTGATTTAAAGACACGATCGCAAGGCACACAATACAGCTGGCCAGATGCATTGTAAATGTAAGTATAGGAGTGCTTTGGTCGAGTCTTCCGTACTTGGCGTTTTGTGTCAAGGACTTCCAGACGTTTTTTTTCATATGTATCTAAAAGTGCCATTCCGGTCTACGATACGCAAGCTCCTCCCAACCATCAATGCAGATGTTGCAGGCCGCACAATTGCGTTTCAGGACGTCGTTGTAGCGCAGGTATTGACCTCCCTGTTTGCGCTTACCGCATGATAGCTCGGAGTAGAAGACGGCCTTCGGCAGTCTTCTATCATCCATGCGTATGACGTGTCCACTCCACCCGAGTTGATGCTTCATTATAAGCGCCTCGATTCCGGGCAAGCCAGCTCGACGTAGGACTTCCGTATTTGGGACACGGTCTTGCCACCTGACACGCAGTATAGACCTTAAACACTTGAGATGAAAAGTGTCTAGCTGCTTAATATCTGTTTTGTAGCAGCACCAGGTCTTCGCGGCATAAAGCAAAGTAGGCAGAACGATTGCCCTGTACACTAAGAATAATGTTTGTAGTTTAATATCATGTGAATTCCAAACACGCGCTTAAAGTTTGCCAAAAGCCACTGCAGCACCTGCTATTCGGGCTGGTATTTCTGACGCCAGGATGTTATCACTTCTTAGACGACTTCCCAAGTATCTGAAGTTTGGTACTTCAACTATCGCCATTCCGTTCAAGGTGATTATTTGACTGATCCCCATTGCAACATCTCGCGAGCTGTTTTAAGACTTGGGTCTTGCTAGTGCTTATAACTAGACCAAATTTACGGCATGACTGATGCAGAGAGTCTATATAAGCCTGTAGGGACTCAAGAGAATCAGCAATTAGGCAAACGTCGTCAGCATATAAAATGTCCACCACTGAAAGTCTTGTAACCTTTCGTTTAGCTCTAAAGCAAGAGAGATCGAAAATGCTCTTGTCAGTCCTGGAAATTTCGATAAAGCCATTGCAATTACTAACCGCATCTTGCATTACAGAAGCAAAGTATAGGGAGAACAAAGTAGGAGCCAGGACACAGCCTTGCTTCACACCACTCGATACTGGGAATTGTTCTGAAAAGTCATTTTCGTAACGAACTGTCACCATCATATCATCATGAAATTGGCGAATCAAGTTTAATAACTTTACAGGACAACCAGCTTTTCTTAGCACAGTCCACAAGGCTTGACGCACTACTCTGTCGAAAGCTTTTTCTAAATAGACGAATCACATGTATAAGGGACGGTACTGTTCAAGACTCTTTTCTTGGAGTTGTCTTACGTCAAATATAGCGTCGACAGTACCTCTGCCTGGACGAAAACCGCATTGAGTTTCGGGAAGTATTGTTTCCGCGTGTCTGGATGGTGGGTGTTGATTATGTGAGCTAGAATCTTCCCAGCTGTCAAGAGAAGAGAGATGCCTCTATACGAACCGCAATCGGCTATATCACCTTTGCCTTTGTACAATTTACAGATGGAAGCATCTCTCCAATCTTGCGGGACGACTTCACATTCCCATATTTTCAATACAAGCTCGAATAATGTATAAATAATCATTAATGTGTGGGCCGCCGTATTTGTATATTTCGGACGGCAAACTATCTTTCCCAGGTGCTTTGCTATTCTTCATTCTCCTCAGTGCAGCAACGAACTCGTCAAACGACAGGGATCCCGCCAGATTTTCAGCGGTGGGTAGATCTTTTAAAGATTCAATGTACACCAAGTCGGTCGTCTGTGTAGTGGGATTTAGAACATCATAAAAATGTTCTGCCCATCGCGCTAGTATATCTTTCTGCTCAGTCAGCCGTTGAGTGTTATCCTTGGAGCTGTTTTCTTAGTTTTTGGACCGAAAATGGTCTGTAGGCTTTCAAAAAATCTACCTGATTAGTTAGAGTCGGCATAAGGCTGAATTTCATGCCCTTTATCCACGATGCACGTACCTTTACTTTGAGGTCAAAATGAGCTTTTCGTCGTTTGAGGACATCTGTTGAAAGAAGAGCACGCCGATGGTCTCATCGATAGGTACAAATTTCCGTGTATCATCTAGTCTGTCTATCAGTGTTCGGTTTCGGATCAGTTTTTTGCAATCTATCTTTGCTGGGTTCTTATGTGGAGCACGTCCTGGAATTTTCAGTTGTAACCGCAGTTTTGTTCGAACAAGTCGGTGATCGCTCCGGTGATTAGTACATCACGGAGATCCTTTTTGCGTACTATCACATAATCTAAGAGATGCCAGTGTTTAGATCTTGGATGCATCCACATGGTCTTAAACCTTTCCGGCAAACGAACTTGGTGTTTGTGAGGGCGAGACCATATTCAGCGCAAAGAGTAAGAAGGTCAAGGCCATTTGCGTTGCATACTCCATCCCAAGTACTGTTATCTTTGCCAACGCGAGCGTTGAAATCACCCAGCAAAAGGATCTTATCAGCCGAAGGTATTTTGCTGAGCACTTGTTTGAGTCCATAGTAGAACTTGGCTTTCTCTTCGTCTGGAGATGGCAGAGTAGGGGCAGAAATATACACTTATTATATTTCTTGGTTGAAAGTTGAAGTCTTAGTGTTATAATTCTGTCATTTATCCCCCTAGGTACTTCGTGAAGCTTTGTGCCAGTTGGTTTCGCACAGCAAAGCCCACCCCGCTAGCTGCCTTCTCCGCGTTTGATTTTCCATTCCAGTAATAGGTATACCCTCCAAGTTTTTCACAGAGCTCTCAGGAGTCACTAAGGTGAGTCTCACTAATTGCGACGATATCTATATTATATTTAGCTAGCTCCCTTGCGATCAATACCGTCTTTCTCTCAGGACATTAATTTGTGTCACTGTCTAAAAGGGTACGAACATTCCATGTTCCTACAATAAGATATTTAGCCATTTTTTGTTTCTTTTTTTCGACCGCATCAGGATGGTGAACAGGTAACCGCGGTTTGCCACCCGCTTTAAAGGAGAGACAGGCTATGTATAGGCCACCTTTTCGAGGCCCCTCCCCGGATTGCGAAAAGCAGAGCGCTCCCTGAATAGGGATTGGGATACTTTGTCGTCAACTGAACTGCCAAACTGGTCCCCTGTCTCAATCGGGACACGGAACGACCATCACCAGAAGACCGCCCAATCCTCCCCCCATCATCAGCACTCCATCGCCGTAGGACTTTCACGTGTTAACCGTTAAACATGCAGGAGTCATCTGCGCGTGAATATATTTAAGTGGACGAGCAGTTGCGCCGGTGCAGATCCACTCTCTCATCCTCAGTGTTCTGGTGCTGATGGACCGGATAGCCGGTACGACCAGCAGATCACATATGGTTCAGGCAATTGGCCGCATGTCGCTAGATTTTAAGGGTCCAGACATGCGCCCTTTAAGGTACATCGCCATGCACCTTGCCTAATCGCTGCGGGGACCGAATACTTTTGTCTATTGACGTTGCTCGCTCTCGGCACCGAAAAGGTCTTTATGTGGCTAGAGGACTGTCCATAGACTGACTGCATCGAAAGCACATTAAGCCTCGATGGGCGATGGGGTCGTCACTTCCCGACACCGACGGTCGTCACTTGCCGATAAACTAAGTAGTACCTGTATGACAGTATATTTATTTCTTGGGTTAACCGTGTTTTTTTTTTTAAATAATCCTAGCTAAATCGATTTATCGCCCACGAAACCCAGTGCGTGCTAAATTTTATGAAAATTGTTGCCGTGATTCAGATTACACACACACACACATGTATATATAACAGACTTGTTCGTTAAAAGGTTCACTTGCTCCTCACTGGTACTGATCTAGTGGAGTAATCTGCTCGTTCAAATTCTGAAAATCAGCGCTCTAGATTTGTGCCGCAACCAGTTAAGTGACATTATTTGTCCATATCTGAGAGTCATGTTTGAGAATATATTCACAAATATTTCAAACCTGGTCAAGCTTTTCATCCATTATGCGTGAAGGTCCCTCTTCTACGGATCTAAGACTAAAATAGAACACTTGTATTGATATGTAGAATAGTAGAAGCAAAAATTGTGGAAAATTGACATGAGAAACTGACTCTTTGATGTGATCACAGTTATCTTGCGTAAAATATCTTCTGAAGTTGTATGAAGATGTCGAGTCGTTCTGCTGCAACATGGTGGCTGGTAATAACGGCTTCTACAAGTAGCTTGTCACCCTACCTTTGTCTGCCGGTGTGACCGTACTGCTGAGGTTTTTCATGTCCTAATTGGTACACAGCGAAGACAGCTTAGAGTGCGATGACTTATTTCCTCACGGTGCTGTTTGGATGCAGAGGTATTTGTTGACCGGTTGATTTGTATCTTGATATCTGTAAAAAAATATTCTGCTACTCTTAGGAGAACTTAGAATTGCATTAGTAAATATTGTGAAAAGTAAATTTAATTACCCGAAATTGGGATGGTGGCTTCTACTTTGAGGTTTATGATCAAACAGCAGACTGTTGATTGTGCTAGGTCTTCATCTCTGAATTCCCATTATCAGATTGTATCAGCCTCTCCTTCATCCTTTAAAGGAACAAGTCCCTGCCACCATTGCCGAGCTGCTTGGCTTGTTTCGTATTTTCCAGAAATAAAAATTCTGCTTCTGTTTTTATAAACTGGGTTTACTCATGGTTGTGACTGAATAACATGATCTGTTTACCTTCAAAATTGGGCTCAAAACTTGTCACTAGTGTCATATAATTCAGGTATTAATCGATGGTCCGATTTCTTTGCACTTCTGTTCTGGGTTTATCTCTTTGTTTTATTGTGTAGTAATGTGTCTGAATATGTATTCATTACCCTTCATTTAAATATGTAATATTTTACTAAAATATTCTTCACTTTTCTGTTCTATTTCTAGTGCTATGATTAAATACTCTATCTTCATCATGTGTATAGTAAATAATTTATATTAAATATTAATGCCCAAGGTACGACACGCTTATTAAAACCAAATACCTATCGTTTTTCACAGCAACGCCAGGATCAATTTGTAATTTTGTTCCATTTAAAAAAAATCCAATTACCGAAGTTATAACATTTTCTGTTACATGTCAAAAAGCAACGACATTTTGCATGATTTTTTTGGAAAATATTTTTTTTTATGAAGAGCTAATCAGCAGCTGCACCTGAAAATATTTTTCCGCTATAAATACGCTTATTGCTCTCACGAACAAATAATAAGTAAAGGCAAAATTATTGCATTTACTTTACCTGTCCAGCTAAATAGAGACTGCGTGTGTGGTGCAGTATTGCTGGATGTTAAATGAACAGCTGTCAGAAGTTTCAGTTTCCGAAAGGTACTTGCTTCCTGTTGTCAGCGTTTCATACTTCAGGGTCTTCCATCCATTCAAAGTTCTCGTATCTTCGAATACTGATACTATGTAGTGATACTTTTAATGCCACCCGTTCCCGAAATGATCCGGGTCGTCAGGTGGCGGTGGTGGAGCTTGGAACATAAAACGAGGATCCATGTATCGAGGATCCATGAACATAGGAAGGAAATTTTGCAAAAACGAATAAGGGAAATGGAAATTTGGATCAGCATGTCGATTAGCACGCGAGCTTGAGGTATTAAACCTCTGAAATCGTTGTGCCTGACGCATGAATCTGTTGTTAGAGTACTGGACGTGTTGGTTGAAATTAGTGGGAATAGGATAAGTGGGCTCTGGATTTGGGGATAAATTTCGCTAAAATGGCTGCATCTGAAATGAAAATAAGGATTTAATATTCTATATTACTCAGTAAGCACCTATAAGAGCTACCAAGTTACATAAGCGGTAACGTACTTGTGGCAACTGTGTGATATTATTAGCAATAAACTGGCTGACAGCTACTTCAGTGGCGATGACAGGCGGTGTGCGTGTGTTGTGCTGCGGCGTCACTTCTTCCTTGTTCTGCTCGGGTTGCGTCTGCGGCTCCGGCTCCGCTTGTGCCTCGGGATGGGCTTGCGCTTGAGCGTTTTGAAAAGCGCATGACAGTAACATTGGCAGTTGGTTGTGTTAGAATTAGGCATAATCATACATTTGTACACTCCTATTTTCTACTATTCATACTACTTACTATACTACTACAATAATTATAGTTGTAACCCTATAACGAAAGGGGACATGTAAAAGTATCTAATTTGACTACAGTTAAAAAGTGAATCTAAATAGGTTTATTAAATAACTTTATTGTTACAATGGCTTACAATTCTAAGAATAATATTTAAATTATAATTTGAATATTCCGACGTATTTTTAGTTGACTTTGTTTTGTTAAATAAAAAGTACTAACGGTTAATAGTGATAATGCATTGTAATAGTTGCTAAGTTGAACAGACACCGCATGGCGGGAAAGAGGGAGAGGACTGGTTTTTAAATGTAGCTACAGATCTGGGCTGAAAATATATTGAACTACTTATTTACCAATATTTTGTTTAATTTGCCACCCTGATTTTTATATCAGAAGTGGGTTTTGAACTAAAATGTGTAACGCTGATAGTTTACAGTACGATCGATGTTCGCGAAGCGTTGCAAAATCATCATCATCATAAGCGACGCCATCAGGCCATCGGTGCAGTACGACGCCGAACAGTGCCAGCTTCACGATCAGAAGCCGATTCGTGGTCGTGGGACGACGAGCCATGGGAAGAGGAAGCGACAGGAGTCGTAATGGAATGCACCATCGACGCAGCTCGAGGATGAGGAGCGGTGCTTCTAAGTCTAGGGGTACGCAACCTCTCGAAGATGGCAGTAAAGATTGAAACTCGGAGGGTTGACGATTTGGTATAGCAGGCAAGTAAAACTATTACTGTTTGCTTTTCTATATAAATATTTTTGATTGCTTTTCTTTTCTCCCTTGACGAATATGATGTAGGTACTTACCTGAGTAATATAATGTACCTACTTATGTTGCCGTAAAATTCGACAACGGCAAAAACTGCAACAAAAATTACATACAAGTACAACAAAAGAGTTGTACTTATAGGTACATATATGTATAATACATAGGCATTATAACGACTAGGTACTATTATGAATACCTTGACTATGATATGAAGGCAATGTTTAGTCAAATTAATAGGATGATGAGTGTTCAATCGTTGACAAATATAGTATTTTTTTTATATTCAACTGATTAAGTGGGTCCTTTTTTCTCAAATGAGGTATGTAACTAATGCTTTTACATGCGAGTTCAACTTACATTTGCATTTTCTTTTTATATTTCCTTTTGATTCTACCTAGATGGTTTCAATTAATACAAGAAGCTTTTGGACACTTGTTTGTTTACTTTTGCATCTGTAATAGGTATGACTATCCAGCGTATACCAAGTTAAAATTACCTTTATGAACTCCACGTTATGACATTAACTGTAATTTTATTTATAATACTTGATTTATTATATATTTATACACATTGGAATTCCTAATTGTCTAGAAACATACACTATGTCACAAGTATTATTTGAATACTTAGTATACTGAATAAATTTAGTAATGTAACATCTTCTTTCTTCTTAGAGTTCCTATTATTTAATGACTATTGTAGCCGTACCTGTTGAATATTCTCTTATTTTGCATATATGTATCGCACTGATGAAACATTGCAGGAGATGAATAAACAAATAAGATAACAAGGACGGGCTGGACAGATGACTTCACCCTTGCAGCAAGGATATACTTAGCAGTGCAGAGGTGCCTCGGCAGCCACCAGCTGTGAAGGAGTTGGACTCTACCACAAATTCTATGAAATTTTTTTGGCATACCTAGGGTTGCACTGATGGCACATTAGTGAGACCAGTGGCTATGGTGAGACCCAAGGATATTGAGGTATTTTTGCAGGAAGGGATATCATGCTAGAAATGTTCAATTGATAATTGATGCTGACCTAAATATTCTACATGTATATAGCTCATATAGAGTTGCATCACATGATATATTTATACTTAATCAGTCCATAATAATAAATCATTTGGAACAACATAAGCTAGAGAAAGTGTATTTATTGGGTGATTACATATTATCACAGATTACATTATGTGCATATTATATACATTGATTGATGTGGAGAATACATCACAATTTTATTACTAAAGCGTTTGTTGTGAAAGTGTTATAGATACACAAATGTTTCAATATTAGTATGGATTACTTGCAGGTTCATATAACATTGCTATCGCCAACATGCATTTCTACCATGGTTCTGATCATGTTAACAAGTTGCTTGTATAAAATCCTCCTTACAAATATAAAATCTTTACACATTACACAAAATTGTAAGTTGAGTAATAATAAGGTTTAGTGCTCATTCTTGGGTCATGGATATATGCACTAAATGTAAAGCTAGAATCAGTAAGTAAAAGACTTGTAAATAAGATGTCCATGAGCGTCACATTGCAACCTAAGTGAAGAAATTTAATGACTGACTTTATTTATTTCTGACTGTATGTACAATAAGTTTAAACCCTTAAACACAATTACAATAAATGTAAACTAAAATATGTAAATCAGTTTTATACACAGTTAATCAATTACATTATTTATAACTATACATTAATAATGATTAATTTAATGAATGACAAAAAAAAAAAATATTCCTATATGTTTTCTGGTTTCTTTTGGGCATCAACAATTTAAAACAAGAACTAATAATTAAACAACAAATTATGTAGGTATTAATCAAGTTCTTCATGAATGCCTACAATAACTGGCGACTTATAGTATTCAGATGGACAATATGTGGCAATAACATCACTTGTTTCAATCTGAAACATTAACAATTTATATTTTACTGAATAACTTCATATTCCTGATTAATTCTTAAGGGAATTTCTCCTGTGGCAATATTTTGACCATCTGTTAATGTCAATATAAGTTTGATTTGATGAAGATCTAGGTATATTATAGAAATGAAGTCATGGAAGGTCATGAATGTGAGAAAGCTCTATGACTTCAGCACATTAATGGCATCACCACCAGTCAAGTTGTATTGGCTTCTTCTTGCCTGAAAAGAGAATAATAATAAAACATATTACATATTGATGATTATCATCAATATCACAATAAATAAGGAGATACAACTATGATGAAATGTAATAAGTACCTTAATCCATTTATGAGTTTTCTTTACTGGTTCACCATCTATGCTGTTAGGCTGCAAGGCAACTTGTGCCCAGTCACTTGGAGTTTTTTTTATTTGACTGCCTTCGTTTTATGAAGCTTTCAGCTATAATGGACCTACTCTCAAAGAAAGCAAGTAGGGCCTCTACTTGAGCAGTCGATAGGTGTAAAACTCTACAAATGTGCAAATAAATGAGTTAATAATATGTAGTGTAGCTCTATTTCAAAACATTAGATGTAACACTAGGTATTATTTACATACCTTGCTATTGTACAATTATGATGAAAGAAATCCACAAAACTTTACGCATCATTACTTAGGTACTCAACAAGAGATACCGAGCTTATGAAACTATAAAAACAAAGATAACGTTACCGTTTTACAAGGGCTTATGAATAACCAATCAGACTATATAATACTGGAGATGTAACCAATAGTTCGCAGGTAGCCCCTTGAAAACCACATTTAGGCACTTAAAATATCACCGCTGATGGATTTATTTTTATTATTTACACTTTACACAAATACAAAAACAAACCAAAACCAAAGTTTGACGTTTAATTAATGAAGCAAAGGAAACGCGACATACAGCCTAAGGAATTATAACAAGCTATAAAATAATTATTATTCTCCGCCTGCTCTAAAAAGATAAAAAGAAAACCCTTTCAAATATTTGATTATATTATACCTTTTCCAAAATTTTGTTCTACCTTCAAAAGCTAAATTTATTCTTTGAATTTTATAAACTGAGTAGTGAGTAAACTTTGACGGCCTGTTGGCGTAGGTAGCAGGAGTGTAAGAGACTGCCACACCGAAGGGAGCGGGTTCGATTCTCGTAAAAGTCAAACATTTGTATGCGTGAAGATGAATATTTGACTTGGTCTGGGTGTTTCTATGCGTAATATGTATGTATGTAATTAAAAAAAAAAAAAAAAGAAGAAGTAGGTATATATATTTATGTTTATCCCATAGTACAAGTCTTCTGCTTAGTTTGGGAGTAGATAGTGTTGTGTGAATGTGGTAGAATATTGTATAAATATTGTATAGGTTTAATAGGGTTTATTTTCAACAGTCAAATCAAACTTGAATAAAACACTTTTATTGAAATGTCAAAACGAATTTTACTACATACGGCTTTTGTATGAAAGACGAATATAGTGACGTCATAGTTTTTTTTTACTGTCAAGTAGAATACTTATTATCAACTAGATGATGCCCGCGGTTACACCCGCGTTATTTAAGGCTACTGCTCCGCTCCCGTGGCTCATAACGTGAAATTATATAGCCTATAGCCTTCCTCGATTAATGACCTACCTAACACTGAAAGAATTTTTCACGGACCGGTACTTCCTGAGATTAGCGCGTTCAACCAAACAAACAAACAAACTCTTCAGTTTTATACATATATTAATATAAGGCATAAGCTAAATAAAAAAAAAAAGTATAATGAAGTTTAAACATTACTTAATTGATGAATATAACTACTATTATTGTGAATAAGTAATAAGAATAAGAATATTTATTTGCTCGAAACATGGTTAAAGTTTTTACAGGATAGTATGTTGTTAATAATAGGTACATCATGTTTCACCAGAATTCGGCATGCAAAATTACAGAGGAGCAACAATCATAATTGATTAAACTACCCATTCATTATAATTATATACCACAAATTTAATTATTATAATAATTTCATCACATTATATAATGATATTAATTACCCTTCAAGATGTTTTCTCATAATCATTAATCATGTCAGAAAAATAGACAATAATCAATAATTAAAATTAAATCCATTAATTACATTTCAACACAATATAAAAATTAAGTATAATAAATAGGTAGGTATTGAATTTGTTACAAACGTTACATAGAATTTAATAAAACAGTGCATAATAAATTGGTTCAGTTGCAGTTACAAATGTCAGATACAATAAAAAAGAAAGTACAAGGTATAAATAGGATGTCAGTAGTAATCAGTAGTTACATTATCTTATCTTTATGTGCAAAATATTCTTGTAAATTATAAAAACATTTCTCAATTAGCCAATTTATTTCAGAGAGCTTTTGAATTGCATAAGCGGTAGCTCTCTTACAGCTTTTGATATCTTATTATAAACCACTGTAACATGTTTTACTAAAAAAAAAAAAAAAAAAAAGAGACTTTTATAATTTATTTTAGGTACTAGCAGGAAACTTCCCTATTGGATTAGTTGGCCTTGATATTGTCAATGCGAAGTTTCAGAATACCGTGAGAACTTTTAGTGAATCCGCATAACGATGTTGTCATTTTCGGAATCGCTTTGCTGAACTCAAATGGGTTGCACCCAAAATGGCTCGATTACATCTGTGTACATTAAATCACGATTAGATTGGTAACTAACTATAGTGTTGACAAAACACTTGACAAAATTAGAAAGGGCTTATGGTGTACAAAAATGAAACGTTTTGTACGAAAATAAGTAAAATTTGGAATGTGCAATGTAAAGAATCAACTGGACCGAAAATTCTTCGGTTTTCGTATTTTCTGCATCCGATCCATAAGCTTGACAAGCCCTTTGACACAGTTCACGTCGATCATTTGGGTTCCTCTGTTAAAAGTGCTAACGGTAATGCTTTTAAACTACATTCTCCATATGTTCTCCATGCAGTAGCCTCTCCTCATGCCAACGCACAAGTGGAGAGATACAAAATGACTGGGTTAGATGCGCTTACAGCTTATGCTGACAAATTGCTTGAAAAATATTGAGACCGATCGATAGGTAAGTTCCAACGGGATTTAAATATTACAAACAACAAAGGAATAGTAATAATAATATGACGTTCATAAGTGTTGCTTTTGTAACATATGAATAAATTATTTTGAATTTGAATGATAAAAAAAGGCACCGGCTGAGGCACTAATTTCTATTTCAATGATAAGCAGAAGTGGTTGGTAACATATTATTTCAATGGTAACCTTTAGTTCTATTTTGAATGAAACACGGCATCTAGGTAAAGTAGAAGAAATAAGACATTACATAAGTGAACATGTAACTAAAAACCAACAAGTTCAGAAAAGTAGATACGATAAAATAAAAATTAAAGCTAGACTGTACAAAGTAGGCGATATTAAAACCTAGCCCTATATATCGACGGCGATAGTAAGAAATTACTAAGTACCAAAATTCACGGGATTCTTTCGAATAACGTTATTTTTTTTAAAAACTATAGTTACCTACGAAGTGTCGAGCATACCCGGTACAAGTGTAACGCAAGTACAAAATATATAAAAGAGTTATTTTAATGTTTGGGCGGCCGATGGCATAAAGCCTTGGATATCCATTTAGTTTGTTGTGACGAGATGAATTATATAGATAGAAAATACTTCTAGTGACATCAGATTCACAGTAATTCAGTAGGTGGAATAAAATAAAAAAGGAGGCGACTATAATAGCAAATGTATGAAATGAGTAAGTTGTGATAATCTGTATTAACTTAATAAGTATGTAATGTACCTATGTATTATAATATTTACATACTTTTGTGATAAATGAGGCGATGTTTGTCCAGCAGGGACTATCATGGTATGTAAGTAATAATATAAGATAAATCCATGGGAAATTTTCAATCTTTTCATGGTTATTATGTGCCTCAAATGTACGGCAATGCATTTAAAATGATTGATTTGGATAGTATAGTAGGTTGAAAATATTGAGTGACCATGTTGATAGATCCATGGGTATTTTCAACTGCAAAAACACTAGTGTCCTGTTGATAGATCCAGGGGTGTTTTTGGTATTCGATGAATGTGGTTAGTGTAGTAGGTTGAAAATATTGAGTGACCATGTTGATAGATCCATGGGTATTTTCAACCGCAAAAACACTAGTGTCCTGTTGATAGATCCAGGGGTGTTTTTGGTATTCGATGAATGTGGTTAGTATAGTAGGTTGAAAATATAGAGTGACCATGTTGATAGATCCATGGGTATTTTCAACCGCAAAAACACTAGTGTCCTGTTGATAGATCCAGGGGTGTTTTTGGTATTCGATGAATGTGGTTAGTATAGTAGGTTGAAAATATTGAGTGACCATGTTGATAGATCCATGGGTATTTTCAACCGCAAAAACACTAGTGTCCTGTTGATAGATCCAGGGGTGTTTTTGGTATTCGATGAATGTGGTTAGTATAGTAGGTTGAAAATATTGAGTGACCATGTTGATAGATCCATGGGTATTTTCAACCGCAAAAACACTAGTGTCCTGTTGATAGATCCAGGGGTGTTTTTGGTATTCGATGAATGTGGTTAGTATAGTAGGTTGAAAATATAGAGTGACCATGTTGATAGATCCATGGGTATTTTCAACCGCAAAAACACTAGTGTCCTGTTGATAGATCCAGGGGTGTTTTTGGTATTCGATGAATTTGGATGGTACGCTCCATCGGTGTTTTCAACCGAAACAATGCCAAGAGGAGGAGCGGAAAAACACGACGAGTGGCGTCGAATTGTGAAGCAGGCCACAGCTGTAGATGTGACGACCACGACCACTCTGCCAAGAGAGTAACGCTTAAGAAGAAGAATGAATACATTTATAGAGACACAACTGTGGTTAAGTTTGAGGACAAACTTATTGTCAGGAAAGGCCGAATGTTAGAATTAGGCATAATCATACATTTGTACACTCCTATTTTCTACTATTCATACTACTTACTATACTACTACAATAATTATAGTTGTAACCCTATAACGAAAGGGGACATGTAAAAGTATCTAATTTGACTACAGTTAAAAAGTGAATCTAAATAGGTTTATTAAATAACTTTATTGTTACAATGGCTTACAATTCTAAGAATAATATTTAAATTATAATTTGAATATTCCGACGTATTTTTAGTTGACTTTGTTTTGTTAAATAAAAAGTACTAACGGTTAATAGTGATAATGCATTGTAATAGTTGCTAAGTTGAACAGACACCGCATGGCGGGAAAGAGGGAGAGGACTGGTTTTTAAATGTAGCTACAGATCTGGGCTGAAAATATATTGAACTACTTATTTACCAATATTTTGTTTAATTTGCCACCCTGATTTTTATAGTTGGGTCGGCTAGTGGTCGGGACGTTGGCGCCGGCGCCGCTCGTGCTCGGCTGCGGCTCGTAAGTGAGCGCGCGCCCCGGGTACCCCACCCTGCCGGCCAGGTTGTTGAACGCTCTGCTCCACATGTTGGCATAGTACACCGCCACAGCTGTTATGAGGCTGTCGCTATTTTTAACTATTTTGTTTAGAACGGTTTCGCTCCTGCTGTTATTTGAAGGTGAAGTGTAACTGACTATATAGTCGTCGTTTTTCACGATGACATGAACGCAGGCGGAATCTAGGCCTCTCTCTCTTAACTCTAGAATTAGCTTCTCTTCTTGATCGGTTAGAGCTGATAGATCACTTTAGGTACACCGGTTCTCTGTGAGCGGTTGTGGTGGTGAGGGCGAAGGGCAGGCGGCGACGGGCGTGGCGGCGTTGAAGAGAGGGGTGACGGTGCTGTGTGCGGGCGCGGCGGCCGCGGTGGAGGGCCCGGCGCCCCAGTAGTGGCTCATGGTCGGCGCCGCCGCCAGCGGCAGGTTGTGCACGGCTCTGCGCGTGTTGTACCGCGGACGCTCCTGCGCCATAGCGCTGTACCCCACTGACAAGCTGGAACAATCGCTACTATGTGAGTAGAGTGTAAGTGAAGTTGCATTCATCATTTACTATTTATTAAAGATGTAAGTACAGTTCGCGATAAACCTAATAATTTTCGTAGTCCTGTCAATCAAGGTCATAATTATCATCCATCATAGTCTTAATCTTATGGCGCTGAAACACCTGAGCATTCAGTTAAAAAAACGTGAAAGACGTCTTTTTGCAGTTATAAATTTTTTAACTGGATATATAAGTTTATAAAGTTTTTGTTAAGTATTTTACATATTTTATAATTTTAGTGTAATTTAAGTAATTTGTTATTTACATAATATAGCTTAAACATAATTTATAACCCCAATTATTAGTTTTGTAACGTAGGTTTAGTGAAATGAATAAGAGCGCATCTCGCCTTTAAACAATTGTGTTTGGCGACTTTTAATTGTAATTAGTTTTAAGATGTTTTTCAAATTACAAATAAATCTTTAAAAAAATGTAACAGGAGAGTTTCACTTATGAATTATTTCTCGAGTAAGAGTAACATACATTCAAAAATATTAAACCTGTTCAAATTAAAAAATGCAGATTTTAATTTGAATAGGTTTAATAAATCTCACAAGTGTCTGTTCCTACGTTCAAATACATTTATCGATATCGTTGGTTTATCAACATTCTATTCAAATTAATTCTTAGTAAACCAAATCTAAGGATTTATTGTAAACATTATCGATTTTTTATTGATATTTATTGTCCGTGTGGTGACCGATTAATACGGATTGTCCCCACCCCATATCATCCCATTGGTGTCGTAAGAGCTGACAGAGGGAGCATATTATGCAGAAAACAGCACTGCAAGAGAAGGGAAACTTGATACAAACCCTATGCCAACCCGTTTGGCCAGCGTGGTATAGTAGGCCAATTCCTCCTTTCAAAGGAGAGGCCTAGTCCAGCAGTGGACTGTTAAAGGCTGATGATGATGATTGATATTTATTCTGAGTAAGCTCATTACTAGATAATTTTAAATGAGTGACAAACTACGAAGATAAAGTTGCAATAATACTGGCTTTATAGTGTTTTTACAAAGTATTCAAAATTCTTCTTATTCGATGTAACTAGGTTACCACTAACTTCAATAAAATAACAACTAGATGAAACACATCTTTTATTCTCAAATACCAAAATAAATTACAACAAATCGTTATCAGCACGACATTCTTGTATATCTTAATATATATATCTTAATATATATATTTCTTGTGTGCGTGTGTATGTCACTGAACTCCTCCTAAACGAATGGACCGATCTTGATGAATTTTTTGTATGTGTTCAAGAGGACTTGAGAATGGTTTAGATTCACAATTTAGTCCACTGGAAAATGTATTTTAGCATCGAGATTTTTAGTTAATTTTTAATTTGTAAGTAGTTGTGGATTTTGGAAAGTTTCACATTGGAACCGACGGACTGCGCTGCTATCGCAGTGTCAAATCTTATATTAATAATTTCGTCAAGGAGTACATCGAAATCTTACCTGAATAATAAAACATTAAAAAATAAAGATTTCGAGTCGACAACATATATCCGCAAAATTCGGATTGTCGAGTATTTTGTTAAATTGTAATGGTTCTGACAGAAAAATCACAGTCGCCATATTGGCCAGTCTAGCGAAATGTCACAGATACTGGATAACATTTTGAGTATAAATCTGTATTCATTGCCATTGGTACTACTAAGTCTTAGTACTAAGTAGTTTGTATGTGTAAATACTTTTTGCAGTTATCTATACTAATATAATAAAGCGGAAGAGTTTGTTTGTTTGTTTGAACGCGCTAACCTCAGGAACTACCGGTTGGAACTGAAAAATTATTTTTGTATACGATAGCCCAGTTATTCCGGAAGGCTATAGGCTATATAACATAACGCTTCGACCCTTTGGGGCCGGGCAAAAGCCTAAAAAGGCTAAAAGATAATGTCGGCTACTCTCAGGAACTAGCAGTCGGATTTTAAAAATTCTTATTGCCTAAGGCTATAGACTATATTAAATTACGCCACAACTTTTAGGGGCCAGAAAAAAATAATAAAATAGTCAAACGAGAAGGGGGAGGGTTGGGTCAAAGGCAAAAAAAGGCTAAACGAATAGGATACAATCTATATGGGTATCGTTTTCGAGATTTTCGGGACGCTGATTAATAATATGAAATTTATTTGCTGATCCAAAATGGCGGTCGGGAAATCAAAGATGGCGGATGAGAAAATTTTAAAAATCAATATGGGTATCGCCTTCGATATTTTAAGGGGTGGGGAATCGAAATATAACATATATTTCGTGATCAAAGATGGCGGATGAGAAATCAAAGATGGCGGATGGGAAAATTTAAAAAAAATACATAGACTCACGCCTGTTTCCCCGAAGGGGTAGGCAGAGGCATATTAAACGCCCACTTTTCGCCAGTGTTTTGATCCCACGTAATAGGTGGCAAGCCTATTGCCGCTTATCGGGATATTTTGTTTGCCAGAGCCTCGTCCGTTGATCGGCAGGTGCACCACTTGCAGGTGAGGTTGGCTTGGGACCCTAAGTTCTTAGTGGGAACCCTATGCACCTATTGGTATCGTCTGCGATGTTAAAAGGGATGGGGAACCCAAATACAACATCTGTTTCGTGGTTCAAGATGTTGGATGGGAAATCAAAGATGGCGGATGGGAAAAATTAAAAAATCAATATGGGTATCGCCTTCGATATTTTAAGGGGTGGGGAATCAAAATACAACATATATTTCGTGATCAAAGATGGCGGATGAGAAATCAAAGATGGTGGATGGGAAAATTTAAAAAAATCAATATTGGTATCGTACTTACATATATACATAGACTCACGCCTGTTTCCCCGAAGGGGTAGGCAGAGGCATATTAAACGCCCACTTTTCGCCAGTCTTTTGATCCCACGTAATAGGTGGCGAGCCTATTGCCGCTTATCGGGATATTTTGTTTGCCAGAGCCTCGTCCGTTGATCGGCAGGTGCACCACTTGCAGGTGAGGTTCGCTTGGGACCCTAAGTTCTTGGTGGGAACCCTATGAACCTATTGGTATCGTCTGCGATGTTAAAAGGGATGGGGAATCCAAATACAACATCTGTTTTGTGATTCAAGGTGTTGGATGGGAAATCAAAGATGGCGGATGGGAAAAAAATAAAAAATCAATATGGGTATCGTCTTTGATGATCTAAGGGATGGAGAATCCAAATACAATATCTATTTCGTGATCAAAGATGGCGGATAGGAAATCAAAGATGGTGGACGGGATTTTTTTTAAAGTCGATAGGGGTATCGTCTCCGATATTTTAAAGAATGGGGAATTCAAAAACACCATCTATTTTGTGATCAAAGATGGCGGATGGGATTTTTTTTTTTAAAACAATATGGATATCGTCTCCGATGTTTAAAGGGATGGGGAACCCAAATACAACATCTATTTCGTGATTTAAGATGGCAGATGGGAAATCAAAGATGGCGGATGGGAAAAATGAAAAAAAATCAATATGGATATTGTCTCTGATGATTTAAGGGATAGTGAATCCAAATAAAACATCTATTTCGTGATCAAAGATGGCGGATAGGAAATCAAAGATGGCGGACGGGATTTTTAAAGTCGATATGGGTATCGTCTCTGATATTTTAAGGAATGGGGAATTCAATATTATATAAAAATCTTTGTTTGTTTGTTCATCATTTACATACTCTGAAATGATAAGAGATTAAGCGCTAAGTCAATGGTAACTTTGGAAAAGGGGCTTCGAAAAAAGGAATTTAAATAAAAATTCTTAAAAAAGGCGATACGGAGTACGCTGGGTCAGCTAGTCTAATAAATAAAATTCTCGTGTCACAGTTTTCGTTCCCATACTCCTCCGAAACGGCTTGACCGATTTTGATGAATTTTTTTGTGCTTATCCGGTATCTATGAGAATCGGCCAACATCTATTTTTCAAAAATAAAAATATAAAAAAAAATTGCAAAACAACGTTTGCTGGGTCAGCTAGTTTGTATATATAAAAGAAAAGTAATGTGTGTTTTCATAATAATTCGTTGAAGTGATATTTGTGTGATTTTTTTTTGGGTACGAAACATAATTCTTCGCATACACTTCTGAGATGGCGAACCCAAATGGAGACACAAATGAGCGAGGTATGCGTAGTTCCTCTATTCCTCGAACGTTCACCCTACATAATAGAGAAGGGTATAGTACGTGGAAGCTTAAAATGCATAATTATCTTATGCATGAGGAGACGCTCCCGAATCGGTCTTTGTAGTCCAAAAAAAGTGCGATAACTCTTCAGACGCTATATAAATCATCCGTGTGCATGCTTTACCGTGGAGGCCATTTGCCCGATGTGTTACTCCAAAAATAACCCTATCTTATGTACTTTATGATTCAATGAAAAAATAATAATCAAATGACTAAGACTGTATTTTCTATTTATTTCAAATCTTGCCTTAATTTTGGGGTACCATTATATAGCTGACTTGCTCGTTAAAAGGTATTAGATACGCCATACTCATTAAATGTTGGTTTTACTACTACTACTGCTAACCAGATTTAATGAAGTAATTTACTCGTACAAATTCAATATCTGCGCTCTAGATTTATGCCGCAACCTGCTAAGTGACATTAGTACCAGATTTTGGAAATGTGTGGCCATATCTGAGAGTCGTGTTAGAGAATATATTTTCAATTATATCAAGCTTGGTCGAGCTTGATTTAGCCAACCCACTCGCGATATTTCTTCTTCGGATCTTAGATACATAATCATAATTAACGGATCTTAGACTTAAATAGAACACTTGTATTGACGAGCAGAATAGTAGAAGCAACAACTGTGAGATTTTTTATGAGAAGCTGACTCTTTGATATGGTCACAGGTATGTTGCGTTCTGAAGTTGTATGAAGATTTCAAGTCATCCTGCTGCATCATGACGCCTGGTAATAATGGTATCTAGAAGTAGCTGATCACCATACCTGCGTCTGCCGGTGTGACCGTACTGATGAAGTATGTCATGTCCTGGTTGGTACTCAGTGGAGGCAGCTTAGACTTCTCTCCTCACGGTGCTGCTTGGATGCAGAGGTATTTATTGACCGCTTGATTTGTATTTTGATACCTGTAAAAAAATATTCTGCTACTCTTAGGTGAACTTAGAATTGCACTAATAAATATTGTGAAAAGTAAATTTAATTACGCGAAATTGGGATGGTGGCTTCTACTTTGAGGCTTATGATCAAACAGCAGACTGTTAATTGTGCTAGGTCTTCATCTCTGAATTCCCATTATCAGATTGTATCAGCCTCTCCTTCATCCTTTAAAGGAACAAGTCCCTGCCACCATTGCCGAGCTGCTTGGCTTGTTTCGTATTTTCCAGAAATAAAATTTCTGCTTCTGTTTTTATAAATTGGGTTTACTCATGGTTGTGACTGAATAACATGATGTTTGTCACTAGTGTCATATAATTCAGGTTTTAATCGATGGTCCGATTTCTTTGCACTTCTGTTCTGGGTTTATCTCTTTGTTTTATTATGTAGTAATGTGTCCGAATATGTATCCATTACCTTTCATTTAAATACATGTAATATTTTACTAAAATATTCTTCACTTTTCTGTTCTATTTCTCGTGCTATGATTAAATACTCTATCTTCATCATGTGTATAGTAAAATATTTATATTAAACTAGAGGACGCCAGCAGCTACGCATGCCCATTTTTTTAAATTTATCTGTTTTGACCGATCCCGTGGATATTTCGGAAAATCCCTTCTTAGTGCACCTCTACGGTCCCCAAGGAACATACATGCCAAATTTCAGCGCCTTTCCTGCGCCCAATAGTTTTGGCTGTAGCTTGTCTGTCAGTCAGTCAGTAACGCAAGGATTTTATATATGTCGGAGGAAGCTATTATTGTTGATTTTATGAATAATACCTTTAAAATTATAATTTAACCTTATTTGATTTGTGAAATATTTCTATAGCTTAAAACCTTATTTATCTTAGTAATTTAAAAAGTTGTGAATGTACTAGTTCAGATAATGACCAATCAGAGCAGGACGCGTGTCTCGAGCGGGGTCAAGGTGCCATCTAATTTAAAAGGAGAACTGACAGCTAATGGTGACATTGGTATATGGTGTTCTGTGCATTGTCTTTTGAGAGCAATCAGCAGATCGAGTTGGATTATTGAGTATAGAGAAAGTAAATTAAGATAGTTGCCGTGAACCCGCTGCTCGGTCTTGTCTGATACTATTATTTGTATTTAGCAACAGTGTAAACTTATAAA
Source organism: Euclidia mi (assembly GCA_944739405.2). NCBI lineage: Eukaryota > Metazoa > Arthropoda > Insecta > Lepidoptera > Erebidae > Euclidia > Euclidia mi. Next base: position 3,165,358 of record OX123190.2, on the reverse strand, counting down.
TATTGTTCAACAGTAATTAAAATATTGTCAAACTTAGCTGATTATGTTTTGTGCCCGCATTTTACCCCAATGACGCCCACTAAGTCCGCAACCAATAATGGCAATGTCGATGATAGTAATCCTTCTCTGACATATATATATTAAGAAGATATTAATGCCCAAGGTACGAGACGCTTATTGAAACCAAATTTCGTTTTTCACAGCAACGCCAGGATCAATTTATCATTTTGTTCCATTTTTGAATCGTAATCCCGAAAAAAATCCAATTACCGAAGTTATAAAATTTTCTGTTACATGTCAAAAAGCAACACGACATTTTGCATGATTTTTTTGGAAAAGAATATCTTTTATGAAGAGCTAATCAGCAGCTGCACCTGAAAATATTTTTCTGGTATAAATACGCTTATTGCTCTCACGAACAAATAATAGGTAAAGGCAAAATTATTGCATTTACTTTACCTGTCCAGCTAAATAGAGACTGCGTGTGTGGTGCAGTATTGCTTGAAGTTAAATGAACAGATGTCAGAAGTTTCAGTTTCCGAAAGGTACTTGCTTCCTGTTGTCAGCGTTTCATACTTCAGGGTCTTCCATCCATTCAAAGTTCTCGTATCTTCGACTACTGATACTATGTAGTGATACTTTTAATACCACCCGTTCCCGAAATGATCCGGATCTTCAGGTGGCGGTGGTGGAGCTTGGAACATAAAACGAGGATCCATGTATCGAGGATCCATGAACATAGGAGGAAAATTTTGCAGAAACGAAAAAGGGAAATGGAAATTTGGACCAGCATGTCGATTAGCACGCGAGCTTGACGTGCTAAACCTCTGAAATCTTTGTGCCTGACGCATGAATCTGTTGTTAGAGTGCTGGACGTGATGGTTGAAAATAGCAGGAATAGGATAAGTGGGTTCTGGATTTGGGGCTAAAATCCGCTGCACTGGCTGCATCTGAAATAAAAATAAGGATTTAATATTCTATATTACTAAATAAGCACCTATAAGAGCTACCAAGTTACATAAGCGATAACGTACCTGTGGCAACTGTGCACGGATATTATTAGCAATAAATTGGCTGATGGCTGCTTCAGCGGCGATGACGGGCGGTGTGTGTGTGTTGTGTTGCGGCGTCACTACTTCGTCGTTCTGCTCGGGTTGCAGCTGCGGCTCTGGCTGCGGCTCCGCTTGTGCCTCGGGATGGGCTTGCGCTTGTGAGTTTTGAAAAGCGCATGACAGTAACTTTGGCAGTTGGTTGGGTCGGCTAGTGGTCGGGATGTCGGCGGCGGTGCCGCTCGTGCTCGGCTGCGGCTCGTACGTGAGCGCGCGCCCCGGGTGCACCACCATGCCGGCCAGGTTGTTGAACGCTCTGCTGCACATGTTGGCATAGTACACCGCCACAGCTGTTTTGAGGCTGTCGCTTTTTTTAACTATTTGGTTTACAACTGTTTCCCTACTGCTGTTATTTGAAGGTGAAGTATAACTGACTATATAGTCATCGTTTTCCACGATGACGTGAACGCAGGCGGGATCTAGGCCTCTCTCTCTCAACTCTAGAATGAGTTTCTCCTCTTGATCGGTTAGAGCCGATAGATCACTTTGGGTACACCGGTTCTCCGTGAGCGGTTGTGGGGGTGAGGGCGAGGGGCTGGCGGCGACGGGCGTGGCGGCGTTGAGGAGAGGGGTGACGGCACTGTGTGAGGGCCCGGCGCCCCAGTAGCGGCTCATGGTCGGCGCCGCCGCCAGCGGCAGGTTGTGCACGGCACTGCGCGTGTTGTACCGTGGACGCTCCTGCGCCCCAGCGCTGTACCCCACTGACAAGCTGGAACAATCGCTACTATAAAGTGACGTTGCATTCACCATTTACTATTTATAAAAGATGTAAGTACAGTTCGCGATAAACCTGATCATTTTCGTAGTCCTGTCAATCAAGGTCATAATTATCATCCATCATAATCTTAACCTTATGGCGCTGATACACCTGAGCAATCACTTAAAAAAAAATTGAAAGACGTCCTTCTGCAGTTATAAGTTTTTAAGTGGATATATAAGTTTATAAAGTTTTTGATAAGTTATTTTACAATTTTAGTATAATTTAGGTAATTTGTTATTTACATAACATAGCTTATACATCATTTATAACCCAAATTATTAGTTAAGATATTAAAAACTATAGGCCAATAGCAAAAATTGCAGTATTTTCGAAAGTTTTTGAAAAACTAATATATAATTCCATATACATTTTTTTTAATAAATATGATTTATTTGGTAGAGAACAAAAGGGATTTCGGAAAAAACAGCAATAAATATGGCCATGTATGATTTATTGTCCAGTGTCACTATGTCTGTAGATAAAAAAAACGCCACTTTGTGCCATTTACACAGATATGACAAAAGCGTTCGACTATGTACATCACAAACTATATGGGTATGGTATTAGGGAAACGTACTTAAATTACTTGAAACATATTTTAATATCAGAGTCCAATGAACGGAAATATCTAGAATTTGCATTAAAAGTAAACTAGTAAAGAAATATTTATCCCAACCGCGAACTATACATTATGGCGTACCGCAGAGAAGCGTACTGGGACCTTTATTATTCCTGATTTACATAAATTATCTCCCCAAATGTACAACACATAAAATGGTCCTATTCACTGATGACAGTACTTGTATAGTAAAATGTTCTAATCAACATGAATATTAAAATGACATTAATAATACCCTAATTGACCTAATAAATTGGCTTTGTAACAATAATTTCATAATTAATTTAATTAAAACAAAAATAATGAGTTTTCACCAAAGATGTGAAGCACCGAATATTAATGTCAACTATAATGATTTTGCAATAGAACATATTGATAAAGTAAAATTTTTAGGCATTACTGTTGACAAGCAACTAAATTGGAAACCCCATATAGAAGAATTGTGTAAACGATTATGTAAGTCAGCCTTTGCGCTTCTGCAGCTGTCGAAAAAAGTAGGGAGTCAAGCACTACTAACAGCTTATCATGCACTCGTGGCGTCGGTTCTGAGGTTTGGTGTTATTTTTTGGGGGCACTCAACTGATCGGGAGCTCGCATTTAGGATGCAAAAAAGGTGTATCAGGTCTATGTGTGCGTTAAAAACAACTGACAGCTGTGTTCCCTTTTTCAAGTCACAGAAGATATTAACTTTACCTTCGCTTTACATTACTGAGACAGCTATGTTTGTAAAAAATAATTCGCACTTATTTGCAAAAATATCTACAAGCAGAAGAGGTCCAATGCGAGCTCAGTATGTAAACAAATTATGTCAGGTACAATGTGAAACGGCTCTTGTACAAAAGAGCTTTTTTGGTTTCGCACCTAAAATATTTAATAAAATACCTGAAAGGATTAAAAATATGTCCACATCACAATTTAAATCCTCATTGACTAAACTTTTAATAGATAAGTGTTATTACTCAGTAGATGACTTTCTAAATGATCGTTTAACCTAGTTTTAAGACCTGACATTATACTATTATACTATACACAACAATAATTTATAATTTTATTTGACATGGTTTTTTTATATTTTAATTTATTCATGATCAAAAAATGTGTATTAAGCAAACTGTAATATCATTCCTTTTAACAATATTTGTATGTCTCTTTGGACAAAACATAGCGCACTTAAACTAATTTAAGACCATTATTGTATACATTCACCTATGTTTAACGAATAAAAATTCTGATTCTGATTCTGATTCTAGTTTTGTAAAGTAGGTTTAGTAAAGTGTATAAGTGTATTGTGTGTAACGGTGACTTTTAATTGTAATTAGTTTTGAGGTGTTTTTCAAATTATAAATAAATCTTGAAAAAAGTTGTAACAGAACAGCGACCATTCGCCGTTTATTGTTTTGTCGAACCGAACATTTTCACGATCATTTTAGCGAACACTCTAATTCGTAGAATACAGAAAAATATAGAAATCGCACTACAACAGCAGTTTTATCCAATATATTTACTTCAGTTTTACTTATGAATTATTTCTAGATTAAGAGTAACATACATAAACAAATGACGTTTCTAAATAATAAAATGGAGATTTTAATTTGAACAGGTGTAATATATCACACAAGTGTGTGTTCTTACGTTCAAATGTATTTATTCTATTCAAATTAATTCTGAGTAAACCAAATCTAAGGATTTATTGTAAACACTAGTCGACGCCAGCGGCTTCGCACGCACATATTTTCGAATTTCCCGTTTTGCCCGATCCCGTGGGAATTTCGGGAAATCCCGTCTTAGTGCACCCATACGATCTCCAAGGAACATACATGCTAAATTTCAGCTTCTTGCACCGAGTAGTTTCGGCTGTAGCTTGTCTGTCAGTCAGTCAGTAGCGCAAGGATTTTATATATACAGATTATCGATATTTTATTGATATTTATTCTGAGTAAGCCTATCACTAGTTAATTTAAAATTAGTGACAAACTACCAAGATACATTTAATCTCAATTTTAGTCTAGGGAAGACCGTAGATTAAAATTATAAGGAAAATTGAAGTAAATATATTTGGCCTTATTACAAAATCTAAATAAACCTTAGCTTGAACCAGTACTTAAAAGGCCAAGTCATATAGCTGAGCAATGGTGTAAACTTGTTCTTATTACAAAACATACTTGAGCCTTGGTTTTTATGATACCGCGTTATAAACTAAGCTCAAAATATCAACCACAGATAAAAACAATTCTTATTCGTTCATCATGACATCATTCATTACGTTCCGTATTTTTATAAAAATATATGTTTAATTTAATTGATAATGATTTGGAATTATATAAAAGGTACAAAAGCAAGGATTTGTTAATTTACAATAAATAATAATAATCACAACTTAATAGAAATAATAATAACAATAACAGTTCTCTCTCGCACTAAAGCGAAAGTACGCTACATCAAAGTTTAGTTTGCAAAGACGAGAAATTTCTATTTAAATTATTTGTTGAAGTACTGCCACGATGGAAGAACAAAAACGAAAAAAGGCAGGTTCAGACATGTCGACAATTTTTATTGCAAAATTTTTGTGAATTCTAAGGCTCACCCGAATGTGCATGAGTATGCTCGCTATAACACACTCATTTGTTTTGTAACATTCACGAGAATGCTCATTACAGGTGAATGCTCAAGTGTATCAGCGCTATTACAGCAATTTATCGTTAAATTAAAATGTGTCTAACTATTGACAAGATTGAATAAATGTTAATGATGATAATTACACAATGAATGCCCCAAAAAGATCAAACTACAGATCACGATGTAAATTATACAAACAGCAGACATACATAAATAATAAAATGAAACTCACTCACTAACGGTGTTTAGAGGCGGCATTTGTTCTGCCCTTGTGTACGTGGAAGTTGTCCCTGGTACCATATTTGGGTACAGTCTCTGGTTAGACATAGTATGGTCATTTGTATGGCTGTAATAAACAATAAAATAATTTGGTAACTGCCTACCGAAGAAGCTGTGATATTTTAAGCACAACAAAACTTACTCAGGATATTCATTTCTGCGATAGGGAGTGGTTCGATCGACATGCGCTCGCGTCATGTACCGCGGGCTGTGCCTTTGTGCCATCTCGGCAGCTGCAGCTATCTGCATCCTACACATTTACAACAACATAACATACTAAAGAAAGCTCGTAGTTACGACCGCATTCATCTGAATTTAAGTTTAAATTTAACTTCCTGTCCCCGTGAAAATATAGAGAAAACCCTTAGCGCACCCACACGGTCTCCAAGGAAAATATATGCCAATTTCTTACCCCCAATAGTTTTGGCTGTGGTCTGTCTTTCAGTCAGTCAGTAACGCAAGAATTTTATATACTTATACAATAGATACTTATTCCGTGTCCATATTGGCTTACCTAAAGTTCTTTACCCGAAATTGTTCTTCCTAATGATTTGTAATCCGAATGATCACTCTTCCTAAAATTTTTCATCCTAAAGTTTTCATTCATACTATTTGTAGTGCAACCGACGAAGTTCATAACACTCATGTTTCCGAAAATTGTAATTAATAATATCATTAATGTAAATATATTTAAACTCCTACTGTTTTTTATCTTAACGCTTTTATCCCTAAACATAATTACCATAATATTTTCACTCATACTCAGCATAGCGGCCCCAAGGCTACACTCCAACCGAAATTCATAAAACACGACTCATTTACAGTTATGTTATGGCCTGGGAGTTTATACCGCAGTTTTAACCGTACCTAAACCAATAACTATAGGACCGATTCGGTTCTGGCACTTCGCCGGCCGCTGCCGCGGCACGATCGCTTCGCTCGCTGGGCTCGTGCGTTGTGGTCACAGTTCTAACCTAACCTAAACCAATAATTATGAATAGGACTGATTCGTTTCTGGATCTTGACTGAATGACTGGAGCGGGACTCTGGCTTCGCTTGCTCGGCTCGTGCGTTATGGTCTCAGTTCTAACTATGTGAAAATAAAGTTACGCAAAATTAATGTATATACTTAGATAATACTGATTATTATGAATAAAAAGAAATCTAAACTAAAAAGATATGACTTTGAATAATAGTGTAAAAGATGGTTATGTTCAGAAAATATAGGAAAACAAAGAAAAGTATAATATATGTTTATTGCTACTGACATTATGAAGTTGAATGCTTCAGAATTATGAACATTAGAGACAGAGTAGTTAGGAATTGTGATTGTTAGGATGAAAAATGTTAGGAAGAACATTTTCGGATTTCCTATTATCGGAGTTGAAAATTTAGGTGAACTTTGGCGCACCCACTTATTCCACTAAACTATTTTTTAAATAAATGCAGTTTTCCAGACACCTTGGCAATTACGAAAAATCTCACCCTAGCATCCCTACGTTTCAAAGTTTTTTTTTATTTCAGCCATTCTTTTTAGCTGTGTGTCCATCAGTAAGTCAGTAACAGAACAATTTTACTATCAGAGACCTCTGTTCAACTTACTGTTGTTGTTGATACATGAGTTGTGACTGCTGCAACATGCGTTGCGCAGGCTCCGATCTGTAACAATCGTATCTGTAACTGTATTACAGTCTGTATTCTGCATCCGTGATGTGTCAAACTAAAACAGCTGGACTCAAAATATGTTCTGTACAAGGTCAAGTGTCGAAGGGGCCTAGTATTTGAAACACCTGTAACAGGCGTAAAGGTCTAAGAATTCAAAGTCGTGTAACTCACTATAAGGAACGTTTATCTGAAATAGTGGCGGACTTACGTTTTACCATAACCTAGCATAACCCTCGTTATTTTATCAATAAAATCACTGAAAAGTTATTTGTGGTGAAGTCAGAAGTTTTTGTAGAGGGCTTGAGTCTCTTGGCTCCTGGATCCGCCCGTGGTCTGACGAGCGCTTATATATAAGTACGTTGTAATACAAGCTGTATTAGGTACTTACCCTGTCCGGGAGTAATTGGCAGAGTGGTCTGCGGGGCCGGGCGCGAGCGCGGGCGTGGCGTACGGCGGGCTGCCCTGGAGCATCGACACGGCCACGGTGCCGCGCGCCCGCTGTCCGCTCGAGCGCCGCCCCCGCCCCCGCCCCGAGCTGACGTGACAAGGATTATGGTGAATGATATGAGATGATCAGGGGAAGACGAGGAATGTTGGGGTAAGCAGTCACGCTGCCTTGTAGGTGACTGTGTTTTCTTAGCATTACAAAAAAATATTGCGTCTGCCGCTGCAGCTGCGTGAGAGTCGGTTATCGCGGTAAAAAATCTTATGTCGTCGTGCTATGTTGTAGTGGTATCGGCTTGTCGGACGTTGGCGTGTCATGGTGTCGGCCTATCTCGGTCTTAGGCTATCATGACGTTGGTTTTTCATGACAATAGTGTGTCGGGGCATGAGTGGCCAAGGTGTTGGCTTGACGTGGCGTTGCCGTGTCGTGATGTTGGCTTGACGTGACGATACCGTGTCGTGGTATTGGCTTGATGTGACGTTATCGTGTCGAGGTGTTAGCTCACCGTAACGTTGCCGTGTCTTTGTGTTGGCTTGTTAGGGCGTTAAATGGTCCTGGTTTGGCATGATGCGACTTTAGCATATATTTGGTGTGGCCAGGGTCGGATTTAAGGGCGGGCAGGTGGGGCAATGGCCCTGGGGCCCCCACAAAAGGGGAGCCCCCACAACAGAGATAAAAATATTAAAAAAAAATAAAGGCATTTGTTCACTTCAATCCGCAAAGACATTCATGCAATGAACTTGAAAATTGTGAATCCAAATTAATGTTTAAAAAATAATCGACATTATTACATTTTCATACCAAATAAATAAAATCAACTAGACACAAATTGCCCAGATACCTTTTTTGTAATTTAGCCAATTTTTAAAATCATGTAATGTCTTTAAAATCAAATCATGAAGTGGATAATGGTTTAAAAAATTACATTGGTCTTTGGCCCGTCGTGATAACTGAAGGAATGACCAAATATTGGTCAAGAAAGGTCCGCAAAATTGTGATGAAGTCTCACTCCAGAACTCTGTCCTACAATTGGAAGATAATACAAACTTTCCGGCAATGTACAAAAAACATGTTTATACGTCGCAATCAAAATCAAGAGACTGTCAATCTATTCGAGCTTTGTTTTTCTATGACTACGAGTAAAATATATTGCCAAGCTTGCACTCTAATGTCCGCTCAAGTTAAGTGGAGAAGGCTTCAGTGACTGCAAGCATGCAACGGAGCGCCTCTACAAGCACGAGATATCGAAGACCCACTTGGAGTCAGTGATTAGTCTAGTGCACGGGGAAAAGGCATGGGATGTATCGACCGAGAGCTAGCGACGCAGGAGGTACAGCACATCATCGCTGAACTGGGCTTAATCTTCCGAATACACGACGAAATCACTGGATCACCAAGAAATGGCAATTTTCTGAATATTTTGGAATTGCTAGTTGAGTACGAACCAACGTTGGCATATATTTAAACCGACATGCAAACAAAGTGAGTGGTTACGTCAATTACCTTTCCTCAACAATATGCGAAGAACTGATAAGTTCCATGTGTAATTCAAGTACTTAATAAAATCGTAACGAGGATAAAAAATCTTAGCACTATTCCGTTTCAGTGCATTCTACTCTCATATCGATCAACTTAAAATAGTTTTTCTATACAGGGTGTCACAAGACGCATCACCAAGCCAAAGTCTACTCGTTTTGCACATCATGACAAGTCATACTACGCAAAAATAATACCTGGGAAACAAAATATTTTTTAAGCTTAAAAAATAGACACATTTTATTAGTATAGCGCGCGCTTGCAGAAAAATTGGCGCGCCGCGCCGGCCGTATCTACCTACACCGTGCCCCGCGGTGGCGTCAGTTTATGATCACGTGGTTGCGCGGCCGAGGGGAATGACCTCGCAGCTGATTGCTGGTAGGCATACACTGCGTTTACGAACTTTTTAAGCCGTTTATTTTAGGCAAATATTGCAAATTTTGTTTATGTTTATTTGGCAGAAAGTGTACATTTATCATTCTAAACACGATTTTGGAATAATTCGAAAAAGCGATAGCCCAGTGGTGTACGTTACGGACTGCCGAGACGATGGTCTCGGGTTCGATCCCCAGGAACCTGGGGTTCGAACCCGAGACCATCGTCTATCGGCACACACCTCTGACTTTTCGAAGTTATGTGTGTATTAAAAATGTTAATTATCGCTCGCTTGATAACATTATCAAGCGACACATGACGACCGGGCACATGCCCGGTAGATGGCAATAGGTTCGCCCCCTATTACATTGGGACCGAAACATAACTGGCGAAATGTGGGTGTGTAATACACCTCTGCCTACCCCTTCAGGGATAAAAGGCGTGAAGTAATGTTATGTTATGTCGAAAAAAAAATCGTGACTTTGAGCCTCAATATCACCTGAACCAGTAATTTCCCAGGTATGGTGCCCAAGTAATAAATAATCGTTGTTTGAAATAGAAATAGTTTTTATGATAAGTCAAGTCGATTATATCGATTTAGCAACGTTTAGTTTAGTCTATTGTAAAATTTGACTATGGTCACACTGAACTGTCAACTTCGTTTTTGCTAAAAATTGCTTGAACAGACGTTTTTGGCTTTGGGCTCGCGCCGTTTTGTAATATTGTAATAAAATTGGAACCCGATTGAGTGCCGCTTCTTTGATCAGCAGGCATCGAAACTATTGATTGATATTTGCGAAATTTGTGAATCCGGTATCGACGTCCACGTGCCAACGTGTCTTGAAAACGTCGCGTTTGATTGCCGCTTCCTTGATCAATAACCGGCAACGGTTTATCTGTGATAAAAATAGTATCTTAATGAACATTGTAAAACACGTGTGTGAATTCCTGTTTGGTGCCCGAGAAGAAGGACGCCGATCTGGACACTGTGGTATTTATTCAATTTTCTTGTCATTTTGGCCAGGATTAAGAGTTAATCTTATAGGTCCACTCAAGAGCATCATCAGGAGCATCAGTGAAGATTTGGTAAGACATTTTATTAATATTACATTATATATTCATTCACTGTGCAACGCAGTGCATTGTGTCTGGCTCCTTGTCTTGTCGTCGTCAGGCAGATGTATTACTACTTCCACTGCGCACTTAGAACAATTCCTGCCTGCATACGGCAAATCTAGACATAATTTTTGGTAGCAGAGCGTGGTTGTATCTTAGCCGCTGTTGATTGTACCTATACTCAGATTGGTATTGTGTAGGCTTGTATCTGAGCTATATATTCATTGTTAACAGTGTTCCCAGGTTAGTTTTGTTTAAAATACATCATATTTATTTGTATTGGTTGACCTGCATAACTTGAAATACATGTCATACATAACCTCAATCAGTAATTGTTTGACTTGTATTGTTGAAATCTAGCAATAACCTGTTGTTGTTAGCATTAATAAGTCAGTTTGTTTGGATACATAACAACTGTATGTATCAATTAATTTAGTTAATGGTTAATTGCATAATTATATTGAGTTTAAAACATTATAACAACCAACTTGACCTTGCATCTTGGGCGGGTCACATTAATAAACTTTTGTTTTGTTATAATATATAGATAATATTGTTAGGTAACACATATTCTGTGTTTACTTACTATTGTATATCACAAATAACACAGTGAGTCTGTCTGTTGTAAGTAATTAATTAACTTATTTGAAGTTTCAACTTTTGATAACTTGGTTTTGTGTCAATATACTTAATTGAAACTATTAATTTTGTTGGACAGTAGATACCTGTCACTTGCCTGCACTTGCAGTAAACAGGCTAATACTTTGTTGGTTTCAAAGAATTGACAAATATTAAGTTTTGATTGTTAATATTATTTAACGCTTGTCCGGGCTCTTTTGAAATTTGATTATGTCAGCTATCAAGGACTTGCATGCGGCTGCTGGTGCTATTGCATCAGATTTGCGCTGGTTTGCCTCAGCCAGTGCCTTGGTGAACCGGCCTGATCGCCAGCAGACCTTACTACAAAGGTATGAGCGGATTGATGATCGCCTGGCAAGTGTGGAACAGCAATTTCGCATTTTCAACGCTTGTTGTCTCGAAGTGTCAGTTAATGATTTCACCGCTGACCAGCGAAATAAGGTCAGCGAAGATTATGCCCAGGTCTTAGACCTGTATGATGCTGTCTCCAATAGTGCGAGACAACTAGTTGCCGATAGGGAAGGGCAACCCGGCTTGAAGCAGGACCTTCCTAGGTCAGCACCGGGGCTGGTGAGTAGGCTTCCTACCTTAGACCTCCCCCATTTTGATGGCTGCCTAGAAAGCTACCTGGGCTTCGTTAATTTGTTTGACAGCCTGGTCAATGATAGGGCTGACCTTCGGCCGGCACAAAAATAGGCCTATTTGATGTCGGTTCTGGATTTGGAGGCTAAGGGCCTCATCCAGCATCTGCCCGTGTCTGACGAGGCGTACCAGATGGCTCGGGACCTAATTACCCGTAGGTACCATAACAAGCGTGGCCTCGCCGACACGCATATTGAACAGATTTTGAGTTTGCCCACGCTCATCCGGGTCTTTGGGTTGCGCACCCAACTTTTGAACCCGCTTTTGGTGGCCATCAACGCACTTAAGTGCCTTGACCTGCCCGTGGACCAATGGTCCTATCTATTGGTGCACATTGTACTTAAAAAGCTGCCTGCCGACCTAAGGTCGCGTTTTGAACAGCGCTTTGGTGGGGATAGCGCGACCCATCTGCCCCCCTTTGCTGACTTGGAGAGGTTTCTCGAGGATGAGTGCCGGGTCCTGGACAACTCCAGTGGTGACACGCCGGCTAAGTCGCAGCCGCCCAAGGTCAAGGAGCAGGCTCGCGTTCACACCCGAGCCAATGTTGATCGGCGCCCTCCTCGCTTTGCAGTCACGCAGAGTCTAGCGGAGTGCTCTTACTGCAAGGTCACGGGGCACAGAACGGCCAGTTGTAGGGCATTCTTGGACCTGCATGTCGCCTCTCGTAGGCGCATCGCGAATGCCCGCCGCCTTTGCTTCTCTTGCTTGGGGTCCAACTACCAGCGAGACTGCCCAAACTCTCGCCCCTGTCCTCACTGTGGAGGACAGCATTTGGACGTTCTCTGCATGAATGCCAGAGAGGTAGACCGCTTGTTCAACCAGCCGACGCCGCGTACGGGCGGATGTTCAAGCCGCACCCTCATTTTGATTTGACTGGTCCTGGCCAACGGTCGCCGCCCAGGCAACAATAAGTCATTGACTCCTGCCCTATAACGCCAACCTCCCCCATTGACACCGTTATCCTACCAACGGTTGCTGTTAGGGTCTGGGGACCCACGGGGACCTCTGTTGTCCGTGCTATATTGGACACAGGTTCACAAGGTTGCATTGTTTCCACTTATTTGATAGGGCAGGTTAAATTAAATATGGGCTCTTTTCCGAATTGTATACGGGGCATAGGGGACGTAGCCTCTAATGTTGAAGGGCAAGTTAAGGTTTTGTTTGGCCCTGTTGAATCTTCACACCCGAGGATTATAACCTCGGCTATTGTGTTGAAGAATATTTTGGGTATGCACCCACAGAAGCAGCTACCTGCTGCTGTGGTGAATTTGACATCGGGATTGGAACTGGTAGACCCCAAATTTGACACACCGGAACAAATCGACTTGTTGATTGGCTCTGATGTCCTCGGTGGAATTTTGATTGGTGGGAAACGGGTCTTGGTACCAAATAGTTTGACTGCCATCCTGACCATATTTGGATTTGCTTTGATGTGTAGGGACACAGATTATTACTCTGTGGCTAGGTAGTGTTGCTCGCCAGTCAGTAAGTCAGTCATTGTCGCGCTCGGTCCGTAGACGCACGCTTAAATAAATAATAAGCTGTGCATACTACCATCTTTCATTACAAGGCCCGAGATACCTCACACACGAACACAAAATAGAGACATATTTCCACATATACACAGATAACTTTTACACTGGTGACCCCTGTGAATGTTGTGCGGACGATTTTCGGACTTTGCGGATACGGTGATAGTTATCGGGCGGGACAGTGACTCACGAGGCAAAAATGTTGCAAGGACATACGACACCGGCACCTGCGCAACCACAGGCGATAAAACCCGAGGGTAGCGCAGGTGAGGACGCGTTGGCCTCGGTTACCGTGACCTCACAGATCCCGGAATTTTGGGTGGATAAACCCCGGCTTTGGTTTGTCCACTTTGAAGCCACCGTTTACTCACAGAAACTTAGTGACGCAGCTAAGCAAAACCTGGTGGTCACGAAGTTAAGCAAGAACGCGATCGAACAAGTCAGCGACTTGTTACTTGACCCACCAGCGGAGAACAAGTATGGGACGCTTAAAGAAAGGCTCTTGCAGGTATTTGAGGAGAGCGAAGCTCGTCAATTCCAGAAATTATTAGGCGAGATGGAATTGGGCAGTCAGAAGCCGTCTCAATTACTACGACGCATGAAGGACCTAGCTCGTAGCAAAATTCCTGACGAGACTCTGAAGATTATGTGGTCAGGGCATCTACCATCATCGGTGCGAGCAGTGTTAGCCGTCACCGACGTTAAGGACCTGGAGAGTTTGGCAGTCGTTGCCGACAAGATCATGGAAACTACTCGTCCAATAGAGATTACTGAAGTAGCCAGTGCCAGCGCAACTTCTCAGCCAGATTTAGCCGCGCAAATTGCCAAGCTGACGTTGGAAGTACAGGAGCTGAGCCGACGAAGCAGGCAACATTATCGCACAGATCGGAGCAATTTCGTACAATCAAAATCAGGGACAAGGACAAGGAGCAAGTCCAGGGAAGGTCGCAGCCGCGACAGTAAGGATTGGCTATGTTTCTACCATTACAGATATGCTGAAAAAGCGAACAAATGTATTAAACCGTGTAATTGGGACAAGAAATCGCAGTCGGGAAACTAGACTTGGCGGAGGGCTGTTTAGACTTTGCTAATCACCGGTTATGTGTGGCCGACGTAAAATGTGGTTACAATTTTCTGGTGGATACAGGTGCAAATATATCAGTGTTGCCAAAAAATTTTGTGAAACCTAGTAAGTGCGGTAAAATTAGTGATAATTACAAACTTTACGCTGCAAACGGTACGGAAATCAAGACTTACGGTACTTGTACGTTGACCCTGAACTTGAACTTACGAAGACCATATCGTTGGACATTTATCGTTGCGGATGTCAAGCAGCCAATTTTAGGTGCAGATTTTTTAAAATTCCATAAGCTTTTAGTAGACTTAAATGAGCGTAAGCTAGTTGATCAGTTGACTAATCTTAAGGTTATCGCATCCGTCATATGTAGCGATAGTACGGCAAGTATCAAAACAATAGATGATAATAACCCATGGCATATGTTGTTAAGTGAATTTCCAGATGTGACAAACCCCGTATGTTACAAGGAGCAGCCCAAACATAATGTGTTACATCACATTGAAACTTCCGGCCCCCCTGTGTACGCTAAGGCGAGGCCATTGCCACCTGACAGGTATATTAGAATAAAAGAGGAGTTTAGAGTCATGACCGAGCTTGGTATATGTAGACCGTCCAAGAGTGCGTGGGCTAGTCCCCTACACATAGTGCCGAAAAAAAACGGTGATCTTAGGCCGTGTGGCGATTACAGGCGCCTTAATGCGATTACCAAGCCCGATCGTTACCCTATACCCCCCTTGAGAGATTTTACTTATGTACTTGCTGGAAAGAAAATATTTTCACGTTTAGATTTAAATAGAGCTTACCATTTTGTTCCAATATCACCTGAAGACATCGAGAAAACAGCCATCATAACTCCTTTCGGTTTGTTTGAGTTTCCGCGCATGACCTTCGGGTTGAGAAACGCAGCTCAAACATTCCAAAGATTTATGGATACAGTAGTTTTAAAGGGTTTAGATTTTTTATACAATTTTGTCGATGACGTCATCGTGGCTTCCGATGGGGAAAATCAACATAAAGAGCATTTGAAAGCCGTTTTCTCGAGGTTTAATCAATTTGGCATAACTATTAACGTAAGTAAATGTAAATTTGGCTTAGAAAAGCTAGAATTTTTAGGTTACGAGGTGTCTACGAAAGGAATTCGACCGCTTGGTGAGAAGGTCAGAGCAGTTCAAGATTTTCCGAAACCGGAAAATATTGAACAGCTCAGGCGATTTTTAGGGATGTTGAACTTTTATCGATCTCATTTACCGAAGGCTGTGGAATGTCAGTCGGTATTAAATAGTTATCTGCATAACGCAAAAAAGAAGGACAAAACTAAGATCGTGTGGACAGAGGAGGCGAAATAAGCATTCGAGCAATGTAAACTTAGCTTGCAGGAAGCGGCTACATTGTTTCATCCGTTGCGAGATGTGCCCTTATCTCTGATGGCCGATGCGTCCAGCTCAAGCGTTGGCGGAGTGCTCCAACAAAAGGTAGGTAATGCATATCAACCGTTAGGCTATTTCTCTAAAAAAATGACAGAGGCGCAGCAAAAATATAGCACGTATGATAGAGAATTATTGGCGATATTTTTAGCTATGAGGCATTTCAGGAACATGTATGAGAGCCGGCCTCTGACAATTTTTACGGATCATAAGCCCCTGACGTACGCTTTCACCAAGAGTAATAGTAATGTAGATAGTCCTAGGCGAATTAGGCAGTTAGCTTACATTAGTGAATTTACCACCGACATACAGCATATTAGTGGGCAGGATAACGTGGTAGCGGACACGTTATCGCGCATAGAAACAATAACATGTCCCACGGTGATAGATTTCTCAGAAGTCGCATTACGTCAACATAGCGACCAGTACCTCGCGCAAGCGTTGCAAGTAACAAAGAACAGTAAATTGCAATTTAAACAAAGGACAATGGGCATTATTGTAGGAGCTGTGTCCCAACCCTTGTAACAAGTTGCGACTAGTATAAACATGTTCAATTAAGCTTTTTTATGATCAATATGCTAAGTTTTTACTGTAATTGCGTGCAGGTCAAAAGTTACTGGGCTTCAAGTGAAAAAAAGGTTTTTGTTTTAAATAATGCTTTAATCTTACTTTATTACACTTTGCGTTACATGAAAACATAATTATTACATCTATAATAATCGTACAGTAATCACAGGCAGTAGTAGTTATTTTTTTGACGTTATTAACAACTGCACAGTTGAAAATATGTAAATAACGAAGGAAATAATACAATTCTGATAATTGTATTATTTCCTTTGTTATTTATATATTTTCAAATACATAAATAATAAAGGAATATAACCCTTACGTTAGAGTACAGCTTAAACATATGCAAATCGTTTACAGGTACTTTTAATAGTGATTATTATCTATGATAACTTCATCTAAACATGTCGCGGGTAACAATATGCTTGGCTGGTGTCTAGCCCAGCCATAGCACCAAATAATACTCATTATGTGAGCACAACTTCATGTCGAACTCGCTGTCGAGTCAAAGACCGACTACAAGTCACACACAAATGTTCCATAGTTCGTAATAAGCCAATCAATAACAAATCAAGTTCATAAAACAAGCCGAAGTTGATAGTTGCAAATGTATAAACACCAGAAGTCCTTTAACAATGCGTAAGTCGACAATAAATAAACAGGGGTGTAACAATTTAAAAAACGGAAGTGCAGCAGAGCTACCAAAAACTGAAAGTGCATATAGCGCTCGCTAAACAATAGCATTTGCGGGCACCGGCAATCATCTCTTTCTAACGTATAGCGCTGTCTCATAAAATATCGTTCGCTGCTCCTGCGCTTACAATATGGCAGCGTGTGGCGCGCGGTAGGCGGGGGGGTGTTGGGTTAGAGTAGGCGCACAGTCGCCCGTGTGGTTTTCCACTTGATTTTTAAAATAGTTTCAGCCCTTTCGTCACTAAAATACTAATTGATTAAGTTTTATTTAATATTTTATTAAATAAATGAAACCACTATAACAGATTCCCTGCACAAGATACAGAGTTACTCCCATACAAAAAAACATAACACTAATTGAGATCTTTCATATGATATAGGTAGGAAAATGTTACAACACTTGGGACGAAACCGCCCATTCTCCTTTTGTTACCTCTTTGTAATGAACCTATTTATTGTGAAATATCTACAAATAAAATGAGACCTTACTTACCGGAAGAATTTCGAAGTACAGCTTTTGATTCAGTTCATAATTTAAGCCATCCCGGAATTCGTGTCAGTAAGAAGTTGGTAACTGAGAGATATTTTTGGCCGTTTAGGAATAAGGACATTGTTTCATGGGCAAGATCATGTATCCAATGTCAACGCGCTAAAATACATAGGCATACGGAATCGCAATTAGGTACTTTCCCTAGTGCAGATCGATTTACGCATGTACACATAGATATTGTAGGACCCTTGCCAATTACAGCAGATGGATACAGGTATTGTATAACAATGATTGATAGGTGTACCGGTTGGCCTGAAGCATTTCCGACCCGCGATATTACGGCAGAAACAGTAGCCGAGATAGTCTTTTCTGGTTGGGTAGCTCGTTTCGGTTGTCCGGTTAAGCTAACTAGCGATCAGGGCAGACAGTTCGAGAGCCAATTGTTTAGCCAGCTCATGAAATATTTAGGTATTGACAAAATGCGTACTACACCTTATCATCCGGAAAGTAATGGCATGATAGAACGTTGGCATAGAGCACTTAAAGTGGCACTTATGGCACGTTTTCAATGCGACACTAGTTGGGAACGACAGCTGCCCGCCGCCTTATTGGGATTGCGCGCGGTACCACGTAGCGATACGGGAGTAAGCGCTGCAGAACTTACCTATGGCCGAACATTACGTTTGCCTGGTGATTTTTATGATGAGGTAAGTATAAAAATCTCCGATGCGGAATATGTAGATAGGTTAAAAACAGCAATCAGTAATTTACGACCTAAACCGGCATCCCACCAAGCGTCGAAGTCTTTGTTTATTCATCCCGATTTAAATAAGTGTGCAATGGTATTCGTACGTAATGACTCGGTACGTCGTAGCTTGCAACCGCCCTGCGACGGACCCTACCAGGTGGTCAAACGCCGCGGGAAAGTCTTTACGATCAAAATAGGAGATAGAATAACGTCTATTGGTTTAGACAGGTTAAAACCTGCATTTGTGTTGAATGAAGGTACTGTGAACGACGATGACGCAATAATTAAGCGCACTACGAGCGGCAGAGTGGTAAAAAAACCCTTAAGATTTATTTAATCAATCTAATTTATGTCATCGTTGAAATACTTCTTTGAATTGCGATTGCATCATCGACGGTCACAGTATTCAATTCTGTAATTTGTTATAATGTGTTTTAAATGTGTATTAGTTTTTAAGGTTGGTTAGTAACACATGTCATTTGATAGGTCAGCAATTTTAAAATTTCGCAATTGACTACAGTGTCGTTTCTTTAACAAAGTTACCTTGGTACATACTTATTTACGATTTGTTGTTATAACGATATATACGTATTACGTACGCATAGTAAAGATGGGTTACGGGCAAAGTAAAGAAAAGCAAAATCAAAATATTATTAACGAGACAGTAATTAACAATGGATTGCACGATAAAATTAATAATTTCACATGGATACTGTGTACTTTTGTGGTTTTGACCGCGATTATTATATTGTGCATTGTTTGGAAACGATGCTCAAAAGGCGCTAAGAAATGGATTAGGAAAGAAATATTGTCTGTAGCAGATGCGGTACCTACTGTTAAGGTACATACTATCCAGCAGCAGCAACAACCACAACCAGGTGTGGTTGGCCACATCTAATTATGGAACTGACCATAATTTACTTTTGTATAATTATGTAAAGGTAAAAATTTTTTTACTGAAATTAACTAATTTTTGTGTATTTTTGTGTCAATAGCTCACTTCTAATGAAGTGTGGTTCAATATTTGTATAACAATTCTTATACCTATTTGTTTTCAAATTGTGTATTTTACTGATTAATAAAGGTGAACATATAATTTGCGTCTACGATAAAATATCGTATTTCAAAACTTGTAATTAATTCTGTGTACTTATGTTATGAATTGCGTTAACAGGAACGCAACTTGATACGCTATTGTATTGTAATCGTGACGCCTGCGAATCGAGCAAGACTGCTGACTGGCAAATTGTTTCAACTTAGGACCACTAACAGTACTCATTTTATGCTTTGTATTATTTCAAGGTTATAACTTAGTTTATTGAAGTTAATATTGATTGTATTCTGTAGTTTTTTTTTTTTTTGGCAGGAGAGTACTGTAGGGACACAGATTATTACTCTGTGGCTAGGTAGTGTTGCTCGCCAGTCAGTAAGTCAGTCATTGTCGCACTCGGTCCGTAGACGCACGCTTAAATAAATAATAAGCTGTGCATACTACCATCTTTCATTACAAGGCCCGAGATACCTCACACACGAACACAAAGTAGAGACATATTTCCACACATATTCAGATAACTATTACAGATGGGACCTGTACCTAGGGACCCCCCTCCACCTGAACTTGATAATTTGTTGGCTGTAGGCTCCGCTCTCTCTGATGCGGTTCAGAGGTTTTGGGAGGTAGAGGAGCCCCCTCAAGCTGCCCGTTTGAATCCAGAACATGAGGAGTGCGAGCTGTTCTTCCAGAACAACACTGGTCGACTCCGTTCTGGTCGGATCATTACGAGGCTACCTTTTCTGTCTGTTCGGCCTCCGCTTGGTGAGTCACGACCTTTAGCCGAAAAGAGATTTTTGGCTATGGAGCGTCGCATGGGTCGTGATCCGGAGCTCAGACAGAAGTACATTGAGTTCATGAGAGAATATGAACAGTTGGGACACATGTCCGTGTCAAATTTGGATTGGCGTTCAGTGGAGCATTACTTTCTCCCGCATCATGCGGTATTGAAGCCATCAACTGGCAAGCTGCGCACAGTGTTTGATGGTTCTGCGCAGACTTCTACGGGCGTATCCTTGAACCAGTGCTTGCATTCTGGTCCCAAGTTGGTCAAGGACCTTTGTGACGTCATCACCAGCTTCCGACGACATCAGGTTATCTTTGTGGCCGATATAAAAATGATGTTTAGGCAGACGATTATCCACCCTGATGACCGTCGTTTCCAGCTGGTCCTTTGGAGAGAGAATCCTCGCGATCCCATGGTCGTCTACGAGCTCATTACTAATACGTATGGGTTAAGGTCAAGCCCCTATTTGGCAATACGTTCTCTTTGGGAGCTCGCAGACCGAGAAGGCTTACGTTTCCCACGAGCCTCCGCCATCTTGAAAGACGATATTGACGTCGATGACATTTGCTCGAGCGCCTCCACAGCGGACGAGGCGATCCTCCTGCGGGACGAATTGATAGGTATTTTGGGCTCCGCTGGTTATGAGTTGCGCAAATGGATTTCCAACTCACCAGCGCTTTTGGAGGGCTTACCCGAGGATCATCAACAAGATCCACATCTATTTGAGATTGTTGACAACCCAGCCATGATGGCTGTTCTCGGCGTCCAGTACAGACCAGTCCAAGATATCTTTACGTTTAACGTAGACTTGAAATTGCCTTGTTCTTGGACTAAACGTCTCGTGTTGTCTACTGTCGCCAGAACCTTTGATCCAAACGGTTGGATTTGTCCTGTTATATTTTGAGCAAAATGCTTCTTGCAAAAGCTTTGGACAGCAGGATTGACCTGGGACGAACCTCTACACGGCACTCTTGTTGAGGAATGGACCTCTTTTGTATCCTCCCTTCCTGCCGTCAACGAGATCTCCTTGCCTCGTCCCATCCTTCCTCCCGGGAAGTACAAGGCCACCCTTCACGGGTTTTGTGATGCCTCGGAACGTGGTCACGCGGCCGTGGTGTACTTCCGCACAGTCAGTGCCTCAGGTCAGGTGAGGGTTTCCCTGATCATGGCAAAGAACAAGGTGGCACCCCTTCGGACATCTCTGATCATCCCGAAATTGGAGCTCTCGGGAGCAGCCCTACTTGTACGCTTATTGAACCACGTGTCTAGTACTTTGGGTAAAAGCATTTGTATTAATGGGACCTACGCCTGGACAGACAGCCAAATTGTTCTCTGTTGGTTGAAGGCTTCTGTCCACACCTTGGAGGTATTTGTCGCTAATCGCGTTTCCCAAATCCAGAAATCCGAAGTCAAACTTGTTTGGAGACACGTGCCAGGTGAGCTCGACCCCGCTAATTGTGCCTCGCGCGGATGCTTGACGCCTAGTTTGATAGGTCATTCGCTGTGGTCCCCACCACAGCGAATGACCTATCAAACCTATAAAAATCCGGAATGGTTGAGTCGACAAGAAATTGATTGACCTCGAACGCCAGTTTTGAATACTTCTAATTTGCCGAGTCTACGAACACTCGCTCTTGAGAAGGTGGAATGCGCCTTCGACCCCGATTTCTTGCTGAATCGCTACAGCTCCCTTGACAAATTGTTAGGTGTTACTGCTTGGATAAAGCGTTTTGTTTTTAACTTTAGGCACCCACAACAGAAACGTCTGACACCGTTTCTTTTACCACAGGAACGACAGGAGTCCCTCACCTTTTGGGTTCGTTCTGTGCAATTAACACATTTTGAGAAGGAGATTGCTATCCTTAAGTCAGGGAGATCGAAATTATCGGGAGCTGTATCTAAATTGAACCTCCCTTTTTGGACGAAACGGGTCTCTTGCGCGTTGGAGGGCGTCTCAAGAACGCCAACCTCCCTTACGGGGCACGTCACTCCCTTTTGTTACCTAAGGACGGTCATTTGGTACGCTTGTTGGTAACTGACCGTCACCTTAAAAATTCGCATGCTGGTTGTAATGCGCTCTTGGCCATTTTGCAACGCGAGTTTTGGATCTTGTCTGCCCGAAGAATAATTCGGAGTGTAGTCTTTCGCTGCATCCCTTGCTATAAGCTCAAGGCTTCTACCATGCAGCCCTTGATGGGAGACTTACCGGCAGATCGCGTAACTGAGAGCAGGACGTTTGACGGTGTTGGCACGGACTTCGGTGGTCCCTTTTTGGTGAAAACGTCGACACTTCGAAACAACAAGATTAACAGTCTTACCTACCTACCCTACCTACCTACTTGTGTGTTTTTGTTTGTCTTTCCACAAAGGCCGTTCATTTGGAACTGGTCTCCTCGCTTACGACCGAGGCGTTTGTAGCCACATTTGACAGATTTGTATCCCGCAGAGGGCTGCCTTCCTTGATCCGTTCTGACTGCGGCACTAACTTCAAGGGCACTTATAATAATTTGAATGATGTTGTTAATTTCCTTGAAACCAACAAGGCTGATATAGGCAATAGGCTTGCCCGACCTGGGATAAATTGGTTGTTTTCTCCACCAAATTGTCCACACTGGGGTGGTATATTTGAGGCCGCTGTAAAGTCGGCCAAAACACACTTGCGCAGGACAATCGGTGAATCTGTCCTTACATTTGAGGAGCTCGCAACTGTGTTTTGTAAGATTGAGGCCGTTTTGAACTCTCGGCCATTGTGCCCGATCTCCTCAGATGCCCTTACGCCGGGCCATTTTTTGATTGGTCGCCCACTTGTCGCCTTGCCTGAGTACCCCTATATTGATACGAGACCTGGTCGTCTCTCGCGTTTTGAATTGGTACGCCAGATTACTCAGAGCTTTTGGAAACGCTGGAATTTGGAATATTTGCACATACTTCAGCAACGCGTTAAGTGGACCGACAAGACCGATCCACCCAAGATTGGAGACCTCGTTTTGATCAAGGAGGCTAACCTTCCGCCACTCAGATGGCGCAGGAGGCGCATTCTTCGTTTGGTAGCTGGGGCTGATGGAGTTCCCCGATTTGCTGAGGTTTTGGTGGACGGTTCGATTCTGAGGAGAGCGGTTGCAACATTGTCACGTCTACCAACCGATTAGCGGACCGGTAGGCCGGTGCGGGGCGGGTGGATGTTTGAAATAGAAATAGTTTTTATGATAAGTCAAGTCGATTATATAGATTTAGCAACGTTTAGTTTAGTCTATTGTAAAATTGAAATTAAACTACAGTTTACGGATTTTATCGCGTTATATTGGTTTCACTTGTTTTTACATTTAAACCGAATGATCTAGAAACTACATTTTTATTACTAGCCAACGTTTCGAATTCTTTACAGGATTCATGTTCACGGCAGACTGAGGTGGTATTTGTCTTTGTCTTGAATTTAAAAGTTATCTCAAAGTACCCGAACATTTTTCAACTCGGTTCATTTGTAATAAAAGACATTGTGAACTATTGATTGACATTTGCGAAAATATTGAATCCGATATCGACGTCCACGTGCCAACGTGTCTTGAAAACGTCGCGTTTGATTACCGCTTTCTTGATCAATAACCGGCAACGGTTTATCTGTGATAAAAATAGTATCTTAATGAACATTGTAAAACACGTGTGTGAATTCCTGTTTGGTGCCCGAGAAGAAGGACGCCGATCTGGACACTGTGGTATTTATTCGATTTTCTTGTCATTTTAGCCAGGATTATGAGTTAATCTTATAGGTCCACTCAAGAGCATCATCAGGAGCATCAGTGAAGATTTGGTAAGACATTTTATTAATATTACATTTTATATTCATTCACTGTGCAACGCAGTGCATTGTGTCTGGCTCCTTGTCTTGTCGTCGTCAGGCAGATGTATTACAACTTCCACTGCGCACTTAGAACAATTCCTGCCTGCCTACGGCAAATCTAGACAATCGTAATAATTGGTACAATATGGGGTTTCAGTTTTCGTTAAGGGTCTTTTTACACCCTGTATATATATATTTTACCTAATTGCGGCCATACTGGTGAAGCAACATCAAATGCTTTAGTATTTATTTTAGTTGACCATCTAATTAATATCCTTGATTGTCACGGACAATCTTTGTCGCGGACAATCGTACGATAATGCTGCAAATATGAGTGGAAAATACAAAGCGATGCAAGCTCTTATTTTGCAGAAAAATTCTGCATTTATCTGTTGTACCATGCTGCGGTCACTCACTGAATTTGGTAGGAAAAGCAGCTGCTAACTCTTGTGCATCAGCAGTACAAGTTAATTCAGAATTTAAATACGCTTTTTACACCAAGTACAGAAATCTATCACCAAGAGAAAAAGTTAAAGCGACTGGTTTTAGCCCAGTTATCGATCAACTTTGTGTTTCTCTCATAGAAAGATTGCAAGCATACGAAGTTGTTCGATCGTGATTTGGATTCTTCAATCACTTAGACGAGATGGACGTCGCAAGTTTATATGCCGCTGCAGAGGAATTAGGACATTGACATTGACAATGAGGAATTAGGTAAAATATATATATACAGGGTGTAAAAAGACCCTTAACGAAAACTGAAATCCCATATTGTACCAATTATTACGATTGTCTAGATTTGCCGTAGGCAGGCAGGAATTGTTCTAAGTGCGCAGTGGAAGTTGTAATACATCTGCCTGACGACGACAAGACAAGGAGCCAGACACAATGCACTGCGTTGCACAGTGAATGAATATAAAATGTAATATTAATAAAATGTCTTACCAAATCTTCACTGATGCTCCTGATGATGCTCTTGAGTGGACCTATAAGATTAACTCATAATCCTGGCTAAAATGACAAGAAAATCGAATAAATACCACAGTGTCCAGATCGGCGTCCTTCTTCTCGGGCACCAAACAGGAATTCACACACGTGTTTTACAATGTTCATTAAGATACTATTTTTATAACAGATAAACCGTTGCCGGTTATTGATCAAGAAAGCGGTAATCAAACGCGACGTTTTCAAGACACGTTGGCACGTGGACGTCGATATCGGATTCAATATTTTCGCAAATGTCAATCAATAGTTCACAATGTCTTTTATCACAAATGAACCGATGCTTGCTGATCAAAGAAGCGGCACTCAATCGGGTTCCAATTTTATTACAATATTACAAAACGGCGCGAGCCCAAAGCCAAAAACGTCTGTTCAAGCAATTTTTAGCAAAAACGAAGTTGACAGTTCAGTGTGACCATAGTCAAATTTTACAATAGAATATTTTCTTGGGTTTACGCGAATGTTACACATTGAAATTAAACTACAGTTTACGGATTTTATCGCGTTATATTGGTTTCACTTGTTTTTACATTTAAACCGAATGATCTAGAAACTAATTTTTTATTACTAGCCAACGTTTCGAATTCTTTACAGGATTCATGTTCACGGCAGACTGAGGTGGTATTTGTCTTTGTCTTGAATTTAAAAGTTATTTCAAAGTACCCGAACATTTTTCAACTATTGGTGTTACTATCTACGCAGAATGTGCTCACTGTGTCTTGATGTCTTCTGGTGACTTTGTCCTTCTTGGGTTTCATTAGCCTGATAACAGGGTCCCAAGCTGGAGGAAAAGTTTACAAAGACGATTTTGAATCTAGACTTAGCAATGAGTTGGTACAATTTGTATCTTTAATAGACTTGTAAAACAGGACTGTGAAAAAGACCAATCAAAGGAACTGTTGTATAATCGCATTCTTAAAAATCAGAATTGCCGAGCTATTTTCCCGAACTACTCTCTTTATTCTGTGCCCGAACATAGAAATTACATTAAGAATGTACTTGGTATTAGCGGTGTCCAATTGCACCGAAGAGCGCTCGTTTTCAAAATGAAAATGATCAAGAATAGGCTCCAAACAACGATGGACCAAAAACTGGCTTTCGAAATTAACCTTAATCAATAATAAAAGTGATTTACTTCCCGAGCTAGACTTCAGCGAAATAATCGACGAATCCAAAAAAGTTCGAAGAGTGCCATTACATTAACACCGTTGTTTCGTTTTTAATCAGTTTTTTTTTATTATTTCCCGAAGCTTAATTTGCTGACAGTGTATTTTTTCAATAGTTTAAGGAAAAAAAATACGAACAATAAATAGGGGACAGATACATTGCCCCGGGGCCTCCAGACCTCTAAATTCGGCCCTGAGTGTGGCATCCCGTTGATATATTTTTACTTGCAGACATCCGAATTCGTAAAAGCAATTCATTGACCAGATTGAACATTTTCGAATGGGAATTGAACCCATGTCACTCGTTGGGCGTAGTTTTGGCTGTGACAAAATTCCATATTGGCCTGTGAAAGCATGCATCACTTACTTAGACATTATTTGCGTTACAGAGCATAACATGAAACAGAGTGACTATAACCAAGTATTTATACCCAATTATACACTCTCAGCATGCTATGCTAGGGATAACAGAAATGGTGGTTCGTGCATATTAATCAAAAATGGCCATAAGTGTAGTAACCTAAATATGGAGAAATGGAGTAAACCTAATCTTATTGAGTGTTGTGCAGTCAAATAAACAAAGCACAGAATAATAATAATATGTATTTACAGACCACCAAAATATGATAGAGATTCGACAAACACGTTCCTACATAACTTAGATATGATGTTAAACGAGCATTGTCTAAAATTTAAGGGTAAGGTTATATTATGTGGCGATTTCAACATAGATCTCTTGAAAAATAATAGACTATGCACTGAGTTCGAAAATTTGTTACGCAGTTACAATTTGCAAGTCAGTGTGCAAACAGCAACGCGTTTAGGCAGCGGCACTTGCATTGACAACATCATACACAATATAAGAGGCAGCAAATGTGAGGTCATAGAGTTGGCTATATCCGATCACACTGCTCAAATTCTAAAGTGTCCCGTAAACCAAACATACACATTGCCACATTGTTTTATTTACAAACGAGACTATTGTACCGAAAAAAATTTAATGTTTAATAATTGTTTAAAAAGATTATCTTTTGCTGACGTCTATAACTGTTCTAGTGCTAACGATGCTTTCAATCATTTTTATGACTTATTTAAACTCTTTTATAATTTGTGTTTCCCTTTCAATAAAATAAGGATTTTTACATCGAAACGACTAAAATGGATTAGTAAAGGTCTTAGAAAATGTTGTAAACGCAAACGTGACATGTTATGGCAATACAGAAAATCCCAAAGTGCCGAAAATAAAAAACTCCTTCTTTCTTATTCAAAGCGGTTAAAAACTATAATTCGTATGACACAGAAAACACAAAATAATTATTTAATCAATAATGCAAAAAATAAGTCAAAGGCCGCCTGGCGCATTATAAATAGAAGTAAAACTAACCATCCAAGGTATAATATAAGTGAAATAAAATTTAATAATAAAATAATAAGTAAACCACAAGACATTGCACAGACATTTAATAATTATTGTATTGACCAGTCTAAAAATATATGTACTAATAATAATATTGACATTACAAAAATTAAATCACATCATAAATCACTTTTTATGACTCCAACTATACCACAAGACATTAATAAAATAATTTATTCATTAAATAATACAAATAGTGCCGGTTATGACGAAATCACAACAAAAGTAATTAAATCAGTGTCTTTTGTTATTGCACCCATATTAAGTCACGTTATTAATTTATGTATCGAAGAGGGTGTATTTCCAACAGTATTGAAAACTACAATTATAAAACCTCTTTTTAAAAAGGTGATAAGAAAGAACTGGGTAATTATAGACCAATCGCTCTAATACCGATATTCTCCAAAATAATTGAAAAAGTAATACACCAAAATCTTTATTACTTCCTAGAAAATAATAATATTTTAGCTAAAGAGCAATAGGGTTTTAGGAAAAATGTTAACACAAATCTGGCCATATATAAATTATTTAAACATATTATTACTCACATGGATAACCGAGTGCCAGTAGTTGGTCTTTTTATGGATATGTGAAAAGCATTTGACCATATAAATCATGAAATTCTTTATAAAAAACTAGAATTATATGGAATCCGAGGTAACGTCTTGCAACTAATCAAGTCATATTCAAGCAACAGGACACAGATGACATGTATGTCTAAAGTTTGTACACGATCAAAAACTGAAAATTTATACATATCATAACCTAAAAATACTGTTTTTGGTGTCCCTCAGGGAAGCATTCTTGGTCCATTGTTGTTTATAATATATATTAATGATATGCCTAATATCATTCAACATCCAATGGTCTTATTTGCTGATGACAGCACTGTAGTATTTACTGGAAAAATGCAGAAGATCTAGAAAAAGTAATAAATTATAATCTTAAATTGATAATCGAATGGCTAAAAAATAATAATTTAAAAATAAACTTAGACAAAACCAAAATAATAGAATTTAGACAGCGAACGAAAAAAATGGAACTTACTATACGCTATGATCATACGAATATTGAAAACATCAGTCATCATAATTTTTTGGGAATCTGGCTCGATGAAAGTATGAACTGGAAAACTCATATCCAAAGCCTATGTAAACGACTCCATCAATATTCATATGCACTATACAACCTTGCCAAAATAGTAGATCAGTCAACATTATTAAAGGCTTATCATGGCTATGTTTCATCAGTTATTAGATACGGTATAATTTATTGGGGTAACTCACCAGATAGAGAATTAGCTTTTAAAGCCCAGAAGAAATGTGTGAGGGCTATTTGTCAAATAAGGTCCACGGACAGTTGTAAACACTATTTTAAAAATCTAAAATTAATGACCCTACCGGCTATGTACATATATGAAGTTGCCCTTTTTGTCAAGAAAAAAATCCATTTATTTGAGACATTAAATAGCGTTCGACATCAAAATAAAATACATGTGCAATCACGCAAAAAAGACATTTATAATGCAAATTTCTTGGGGATGGCTCCTAAAGTATATAATCACTTACCTAAGACATTAATGGAATGCAATAATATTGACGGTTTTAAAGAAACATTATATGACATATTAATTAGTAATTCATATTATTCCATTAATGAATATTTAAATGACATATGTCTCCCCAAGTAACAATTATAATTTAATTAATAATACCACAATAATTAAGACAAATGTAGATTGAATATAATTTTTTGTAATGCGTACCTATATCTAATGTTTTTGAATTCTTTTTATATATTTGTATGCTTTTCAAGCGAAACATAGTGGACAATGTTTACAAATAAATGCTTTGACTTTGACTTTACTTGATACTTGATGGCACGGGCTGTTTCTGCAACTTCACGTCTTGGCGTGTATTTTGCGTGCGCATGCATCACTTACTTGGGTGGCTGTTGGGTGTTGGGATCGGCTTGCGGCTTGCGGCCGCGCTTGCAGGCGCGCGGCATGCGCCCGCTGGCCGGCATGTAGTTGAACTGGTCCATGCCGCCGGTAAGGCTCTACCACGGGCCCACAAACACCTCAGCAGCAGGAAAACTCTCTCCTGCAAACTGAGAAACTGTTATTTAGAATCTAGGTACAGACGCTATATACTGTAGTGTCCTAAATAACACCTCACCATCGTTTCGCAGGCCCACGACGTTGAATCCAATTACGTCCTATTTCTTAAATTTCTCAGCGGAACTCTAACCGCTAAGAAGGATATCTGGGCCGTCCAGAAGGGAGGATAAATGAAGGAAGGAATTATTCACATTACAAGCCGTGATTTCGGCGGAATAAAAGCAAACTGACGTGCTGAATAAAGTGCCGGTCTATGATAACTCATGTCAAAGGTTGAAACGATGAAACATTAATAGGTGTGTAAATCAGTGGTGGGAACCCTGTCATGTTATAACAGTGTATCATTAAATAAACGTAGGCGATGACTAACAGGACGGCTAATAGAAACAGGCCGAGGTGTACTACAAGATCTGTTAGCACGATCATTTCTTCGTGAATATTCTGATAGAAGTGCCTTTTTACCGGCGAGGAATTAAGACGGCCCTTAGGCGCTTCAGAAATTGCGGGGTATTTAGATTCAAAAATTAATAGATGAGATCTTCCATGTGTTGATAATATTGGCGAATTATGTCCTGTTTAAGTGGACCTCCGCGGCGCTCTGATACAAAGAGAATGGATTATTAGTATGACATATATTTTTATTTAATTATGTATGTATTACACAATTAAATAAAAAAATATTCAATTGAACATAATAGTATTTTTCGGTGTACAAAAAAACATTGAAAACACAGTACTCTCTATGTAGTTTCTATCGGAACTGCGGTTTTTTCGAACGGGGGCAAATCTTGATAATGGGGCCCACTCCCAACAGTTTTCCAACCAGTTCGAATTTTTCGCTCTTTGTCGTGTGACATGATTTTGGAACCTATCATGACTATTTTACCACCTGCTCTAGATTAATTACTTAATACAATATTTCTGTAACTGCAAAAGTGGCCCTGGCTTAAGATGTGGATGCAGGAAAGCGGGGTCACAGTGCTCCTTAGCTTGCGGCCAGTGTAATGGACAAGCTTGTCTCATTGCTGTACCATATCAGACCGATATTATAAATGATGATACAACCTTTGACCCAGAAATGATGAATGACTTGGGGACAAATGTCGTTGAAGACGGTAATGAAGAGGAAAATTTGCAGCAGAAGGACGATGATGAAGAAGAAGAGAATTAAAATTAGAACTTGATCTCGAAATTTTTATTAATTTTGACTATAATAAATCTACTAAATGACGTTTGATAAAAATATCAATAAAAAATTATTTATTTTCTTCTTTATTTATATAGAAAGTCATTAGTATAAATAAGATTAGGATTAAAATACAATTTTGGTATTTTCCTCAACTATTTCTTAATTACATGGCTAGGTAAGTGTTATTAAATACATCAACCCTTAATTAAAAATAGATAATTAACCAAACAAAAAATGAATTTAATCTAAAAGTTGATAAAAAATGATAATTATATGTTTAGCAATAAATTATATAATATAATAATATTCTACCGCATTCACACAACACCATCAAGTCCCAAACTAAGCAGAGCTTGTACTATGGGTACTAGATAATGGATAAACATACTTATATACTTTTTTTTTGTAAATACATACATATTATACATAGAAACACCCAGACCAAGACAAACATCCATGTTCATGCACACAAATATTTGACTTGGAATCGAACCTGCGACCATCGCAGTAGCAGTCTCTTACACTCCCTCTGCGCCAACAGATCGTCATGTTTAAGAGAAAAGTTGTAGAGAATTTAATTCTCTACAATACTGATAGTAAATACAAATAGCGTGAAACATGGGTTTCAGAAATTGAGGGGTATTTAAAAAATGATAACAAAATCGATTTTTGTGACCCCTGAATTTAAAACGTGCGGACATCCAATTATATGTGACTCTTGAGAACAGTTTTAGTATGCCAAAATACAAGTTTTTTAATATACTGGGTATGTCGATTTTCCGAGGTCAAACCCTAAATTGACTGGACTAAAAAGCTGTAGTAACTAATAGGTATGATTGATTTTTTCGCAGATCCTACAGAATAATTCTGCAAATGCAATTTTTGTTAATTGGGGTTTATCTTCAGTTGTGACGCTCTTGCCATTCTTATGATTGCTTTTATTTTTATTTTATTTGCAAGCAATTTAAAAGGTCAGTAGGATGGCAGGCGTCTATTAAACTGCTAAATATTCGCTGGAATTATTTCTAACGGCAATAGGCTCGCCCCCTATTACGTGGGACCTAAAAATTCATGGCGAAATTTGGGTGTAATATTACACCTCTGCCTACCCCTTCGGGGATACAGGCGTGAGTCTATAAAAAAAAATAAAAAAAATAATATTTCTACAAAGCAGGACTCTAAAGCACTAAAACAATTATTATAGAGTGTGTTATGTTCTCCGTGACGTAGCAGCTCATCAGCACTTTGCAAAACTTCATGACGAGCTTCTCCAGTCTGTTGACTTTTTAAATTATTTTCAGCTGCAGCTTAATTCAATATGTCCCGAATTGAAATTGCGCGGCACGAAAAATATCACTTCCAGTATCTATTTTAAAAACTTGTAAAAAATTATTACAACTAAAATAAAGTCCCTACTTTAAATAAAATGTTCATACTTACCTCTCAGCAGATTCTCGACAATTTCTCAGCACAATGAAAGGTTTAATAAAAAGTTTTTTATTTAGCACTCGACCTAACGCAGCGATTTAAAATTATTTTTGGACACTGAATTTAAAAAGTATCAATTAAAAATTACAAGATAAGACCCGGTACTACGAAAAATATGAAACTTGAATTTAAAGCACTTTCAAGGAATATTAACAAGAATTCTAAACTTTGACTGAACGAAAGGAAACTGATGAGTATCGCGGATTCAAGAAGGGTAGCAAAATTCTAGCACTTGAAACTTTATTGAAATCCCGTTGCGCGAGCCAGCCAGGGCTAGTAGGGAGCGTCTATTCGGAGCTCGTCTTCCTCGTCGACTGATGGCGATCAGGGCGCGCAAGCTTCAGGTGCTGTCAGCGGGGTAAAGAGGCGAGGGAGGGGGGAACCAGGTCCAACCCCCAAACACGCCCCCAGATTATAAGGGCGGAGCCTCCGTCACGCACACTAACGTACTACTTGTCATTTTCTTTGTTCTGCCCTTACATAATAGCTTCCATTTTGTACATATATATGAAGTTACTGGAAATCCAGTAACGATATTACATCACAAAAGCTTTCCAATTAGTTCAGTTATTCAGTGAAAACAGGATATTGTATTTATTCTGTTTCACAAAATGAATTCATGTAGGTACTTACCTACCTACGTATATTGCAGTAGGTACTTACATATAGCATACCTACCTGGAATCGGAAGGTATGCTACCTACCTGTAATGGGATTAACGACTTCTTTCATTCGTCAACTACTTACAAATAAAACGATGTACGAATACGAAAACTCGTTAATAGGTATCTACTTTATAAAACAAGCAAAAATTGTGAGAATGTTGACAAGTAGAAGGACATTAGGTACTAGGACGTTATTAGGACATAACTGTGTTGTCTTAGGGCTACTTTAGTACTTGTATATATTCTGTGCCCCGGTATCGTCGTCCCGCATTATCCCGGTGGCATCTAATTTCATCTAAGAAATCATTCGCTTACATCAGAAACAAACTTACATCACAACAAATAACATCCTTGCTTACATCACAACAAATAACATCCAGAAAAATTTACAATTGAAACTTGATATTTTAATGATGTTTTTTTGTCAAGTATTTCAACAGAACCTATCGTGAAAAGGGGTCGACATGCAGCCGCCGCCGGCCGTTGTAATCGTACTTTGGTCTTATGTATAAGACATACATGAGAACTACGAGTCCTACATGGCTATTAGAGAGATTTTAGATCGACGTGCCAGTATCATCAATTTTAATTTTCTCCAGACTCACAGAAAGAACGGAATACCTACTTAGCCATTTATACAAGCTTCTTTTTACTTTTACCTGGCCCGGTGTTTGTTGTGGAATTCGTAAGATAAATTTAACGCACTTCCCAGCTTTCTATCGAATTAAAATTTTGCGTACATGTGGTTATCGCTGATGTCTTGGAGCTGATCAGTCTGATGATGGATCTGGAAGGTGGTCATAGAAATACGGCAAGAAAACCACACTACCCTCTGGAGTTTGAGTTCGGTTGATTGTTATTGTTTGATTGTTGAGTAGGTACTTTCAGCCCTGTTTACATGTTTAAAATAATTTATTTAAAATCCCACATATTTTAAAGCTTGTTTAATAATCAATGATTTTCTATTTCATTTTTTTATGCCAGTAGCGAAAGAAGGAATTTTAATGTCTTTTGAAAGTTGCAATCTCATGAGTAGGTAGCTTGCATAGGGTGTATTCTATTATTCAATGGCTTTACATCTATATGTTTTCATCAAAAAACATGTGCGTTGTAACGTCACAACGAACAAATTTCGAAATTTAGAAAATAATTCTGTTATGCACAATCTTAATATATAAAATCCTTGCGTTACTGACTGACTGACAGACACGATACAGCCGAAACTATTGAGCGCAGGAAGCTGAAATTTGGCATGTATGTTCCTTGGGGACCATAGGGGTGCACTAAGAAGGGATTTCCCGAAATTCCCACGGGATCGGCCAAAACGGGTAAATTTTAAAAAATGCAGGCGTAGCTGCTGGCGTCCTCTAGTATAATATATTTTCTTACTCTCCGTATCATTGCAACAACCATGACAACAACAACAACCATTGCAACATGCATGACTGGCATACCTACCTATAAATTAAGTTATATGGATATAATAGGTAAATCAGTATAGTTTATTTTATTTTATTTATAGTCTCACGCCTGTACCCCGAAGGGGTAGGCAGAGGTGTAAATATTACACCCACATTTCTCCATGAAATTTTAGGTCCCACGTAATAGGGAGCGAGCCAATTGCTGTTACCGGGCACAGCACCAGACTCGGGCTGCTACTGAGTATTCGGAAAAACCCAGTAACACTTGCCCGAGCCGGGAATCGAACCCGGACCTCCGATCAGCAGTCGCATACGCTATCCACTGGACCACGGAAGTAGTCAGTATAGTATACAATAAATAAGTCAGTTTGTGTAATGACGGATTGTTAATTAGGTACCTGCTACGAGACTAAAGTGGTCGTAGTGGTTAGTCATCTGAATATGCCTACTTTTAATTCTACTCTCTCCATAGGTTAATACAAACGTTACCTCAGTACAAACGAATTAAATTTAGATAAAATACGTTGTTTTTTAAATGGCAGAAAGCCTAGTTGTCATACCAAAATCAGCGTATTACGGCTACGTATATCCATTATTAACATATTGGGGTAACTCTACAAATAGTGAATCAACATTTATTCTCCAAAAGAAATGTTTGAGAGTTATGTATAATATGCAAACCACCGATTCCCTAAGATTTGTTTTTAAAGAAAAAGGTTTCTTGACTCTTACTGGTATGTATATATTGGAGCTTAGTATTTTTGTTAAACGTAATTCTGAATATTTTGATATTAAATATAATCTAAAACCTAATGTGAGATCGCAATATAAATATAATTTAAGTATACCAATCATCCACAAAACAATTTACTACAAAAGCACATATGTCACTGCTATTAGAGTATTTAACCATTTACCTCTGGAAATTAAAAAACTAAATGGCAATTTGTTCAAAATAAAATTGGAAAAATGGTTATTGGAAAAGGTATTTTGTAACATGCATGAATTCTTTAGTTGTAAGCATATTTAAGTAATAACTAATATTATATAATTGCAATGCCCGTAACGGGTAAACTGTTGATACGTATACATATTAACCATCCATGTACATCACTACACAGTTATGCAATAAATGTCTTTGTCTTAAATGTCTTTGTCTTTGTCTTTGACTGCCGAACAGCCTGCTGCTGCAGGTTCGGATCAACAGAGCGCACCATGAAGATCTCAGATCAGTCCCGCTCGTCTTGAAAATCTTTGACAGTCGTTATAAAGAGTCAGTACCTGTGAATAAACTGACACTAGTCTGAACAGTAGCTATAGCTATACCTTTGCGTTGCGGAGGTCAGACAGGCGGTTGCTTTGTGAAAAAGATAATATTCAGTCAAATCCGGTTAGAATAGATAACGCTAGGCTAGGAAGATAAGCCCCCCCCCCCCCCGCCAAGGGATGGTTTTTAGTCAGTAAGTGTGAAATTAAAGGGCCGCATGTATAAGTCGGTTATAAGACCTGTCGTACTGTATGGAGCTGAGTGTTGGGCTACAAAGAAGATGGACGAGAAACGATTGCATGTGGCAGAGATGAGAATGTTACGATGGATGTGTGGAGTGACAAGAATGGACAGAATTAGGAATGATTACATTAGAGGTAGTATGAAAGTGGCGCCCATTGATGAAAAGATAAAAGGGAGTCGATTGGCCTGGTATGGACATGTTATGCGGAGAGATGAGATGTATGTAGGTAAAAAAGTGATGAATATGCATGTAGAAGGACGAAAAGGGAGAGGACGGCCAAGGAAAAGATGGATGGACTGTGTAAGGATAGATATGAAAGAGAAAAGGGTAAATGATCGGATGACTGGTGACAGAGAAGTATGGAAGAGAAGGACATACTGCGCCGACCCCAAATAATTTGGGACCAGGGCAAGACAATGATGAAGAGTCTGACAGTCCCCTTCGCCCTTCCCCCAGGGCAGAGAGACTCCATGATGATTTTCCAACCCGACACCAGCTAGCTAGCAGGATAAAAAACTTTTTAAACAAGCTTTCAAATGCGCTAAACATACAGGACCAAAGTATCGTCAATACTAATAAAACCAGTTGAAAGTCGATGGGTTTGTGTCTTTTTGTTGCTGCGTTCCTATGGTCACCTTCCAGCTCCATCGCCAGATCAGCTCCATGATATTATACAATTGTATTGTCAAGCCTTAATAATATCATGAAGTCAAAATTTCAGCTCAATAGAAAACTAGGAAATGGTTGAAAATTATCATGCAAGATTTCATTACAGACTCCAGGACAGGTGACAGTAAATAAAAGCTTGTTATAGAAACATACTCACTATGATTTATGTTACAGATCTGCCGTGCGCAGAATTTGCTAAAAATATAACCTACAAAGATTTATTAAATAAAACCTCCGTGGTCCAGTGGATAGCGTTGCTAAAAATATAACCTACAAAGATTTATTAAATAAAACCTCCGTGGTCCAGTGGATAGCGTTGCTAAAAATATAACCTACAAAGATTTATTAAATAAAACCTCCGTGGTCCAGTGGATAGCGTATGCGTCTGCTGATCTGGAGGTCCCGGGTTCGATTCCCGAGTCGGAAAGACTGTTACTGCGTTTTCAAAATTCTCAGTAGCAGCTCCGAGTTTTGCAATGTGTCCGGTAACAACAATAGGCTCGCCCCTTATTACGTGGGACCTAAAAACATAACATAGTGAAATGTGGGTGTAATATTTACACCTCTGCCTATCCCTTCGGGGATACAGGCGTGAGACTATAAATAAAATAAAAAAACTATACTGGTTTACCTATTATATCTATATAACTTAATTTCTAGGTATGCCAGTCATCGTTGTTACAATGATACGGAGAGTTGGAATAGTTATTTGTGCAACAAGAGAGCAAAGTTGTTTTTTGTTTCGAGTGCTGATTTTGAGTCCCGAGCAAGCGAAGGATTCTATGATTGATTCACGAGCGTAGCGAGTGAATCAAAGTTAGAATCCTGAGCGTGGTGAGGGACTCAACAGCACGAGATACAAAAAACTTTGCTCTCGTGTAGCACACATAACTTTTCACCACAGCAGTGAGAACACATATTACTTAGGAGACATAGAAATGAACAGGAATAGATTGAATTCTGCATAATCACTTGTTGATTTAACTCTTCTGGTGAAGTACAGTCATCATCGCTAGTTTCACTCATCTTTTTAGATTATTTTATATATTAACACGTTACGCTATACCTACTGTATCAGCATCAGCGAAATTTTTATTCCCGCTACTTTTTTAAATCACGTTTTAATACCGCGTCCCTGATGTTTATTTTTAAAACGTATCATTGTTTTAATTCTAAATAAAAATGTATGGGTTAAATACTAATTTTATACTGTTAATTAGACTTATTTTTATTAAAATCCAATAATAAATTAAACATGTAAACAATAACATATATAAAAAAGGAATTTCTTTATTACAAATATCTTTTTCACCACAGCAGCTCAAACATGCCGCTTTTGCTGCGAGACAACAGTGAACAAAACGCGATTTTGATTCGAGCGTGAGGCAAAGTAACTTTTTAATTTTTTAATCTTCAGCGCCACGAATTGACATTGTTCAGCCACAAATTTGATACATTCGAATTTTACTGTGCTCTGTCTCTTTCACGTGCATATAAAAAGTGAGTGAAAAAACAAACCCCTTCGAATTCGAAATTCGATTTTGGAATTCGACCTCAAAGAAAACACCTACGGCAACGCAAAAAAAAAAGATATTTGTCATAAAGAAATTACTTTTTTTATATGTTATTGTTTACATGTTTCATTTATTATTGGATTTTAATAAAAATAAGTCAAATAATAGTATAAAATTTGTATTTAACCAATACATTTTTATTTAGAATTACAACAATGATACATTTGAAAATAAACATCAGGGACGCGGTATTAAAACGCGATTTAAAAAAGTAGCGGGAATAAAAAATTCGCTGATGCTGATACAGTAGGTATAGCGTAACGTGTTAAATTTATATTAATATATAAAATAATCTAAAAAGATGAGTGAAACTAGTGATGATGACTGTA
The DNA here is from genome assembly GCA_944739405.2 of Euclidia mi. NCBI lineage: Eukaryota > Metazoa > Arthropoda > Insecta > Lepidoptera > Erebidae > Euclidia > Euclidia mi. The sequence continues at coordinate 3,126,799 of OX123190.2, read as the reverse complement.
CTTTAACACCAGAAGAGTTAAATCAACAAGTGATTGTGCAGAATTCAATCTATTCCTGTTCATTTCTGTCTCCTAAGTAATATGTGTTCTCACTGCTGTGGTGAAAAATTATGTGTGCTACACGAGAGCAAAGTTTTTTGTATCTCGTGCTGGTGAGTCCCTCACCACGCTCAGGATTCTAACTTTGATTCACTCGCTACGCTCGTGAATCAATCATAGACTCCTTCGCTTGCTCGGGACTCAAAATCAGCACTCGAAACAAAAAACAACTTTGCTCTCTTGTTGCACAAATAACTATTTTTTTGCGTTGCCGTAGGTGTTTTCTTTGAGGTCGAATTCCAAAATCGAATTTCGAATTCGAAGGGGTTTGTTTTTTCACTCACTTTTTATATGCATGTGAAAGAGACAGAGCACAGTAAAATTCGAATGTTTCAAATTTATGGCTGAACAATGTTAATTCGTGACACTGAAGATTGAAAAATTAAAAAGCTACTTTTACTCACGCTCGAATCAAAATCGCGTTTTGTTCACTGTTGTCTCGCAGCAAAAGCGGCATGTTTGAGCTGCTGTGGTGAAAAATATATTCTATTGTGCACAAGAGAATAAATTTTCTAAATTTCGAAACTTGTTCGTTGTGACGTTACAACGCACGTTTCGTGATGAAAACATACTACGCAGCTACCTACTCAAGAGATTCCAACTTTCAAAAGACATTGAAATTCCTTCTTTCGCTACTGGCATAAAAAAACATTGATTATTATTAAACAAGCTTTAAAAAATGTGGGCGGCCGGCGGCGGCTGCATGTCGACCCCTTTTCACGATAGGTTCTGTTGAATTACTTGACAAAAAATATCATTAAAATATCAAGTTCCAATTGTATATTTTTCTGGATGTTATTTGTTGTGATGTAAGTTTGTTTCTGATGTAAGCGCATGATTTCTTAGATTAAATTAGATACCACCGGGATAATGCGGGACGACGATGCCGGGGCCCTAAGACAACACAGTTATGTCCTAATAACGTCCTAGTACCTAATGTCCTTCTGCTTGTCAACATTCTCTCAATTTTTGCTTGTTTTATAAAGTGGATACCTATTAACGAGTTTTCGTATTGACATAGTTTTATTTTTGTAAGGAGTTGAAGAATAAAAGAAGTCGACCACTCGTTATTATGTAATCTTGCCACATTATAGTACCTAATTGCAAAATTTAATCCCATTCCAGGTATCATACCTTCCCATTCCAGGTAGGTATGCTATATGTACCTACTGCAATATACTTAGGTAGGTACCTACATGAATTCATTTTGTGAAACAGAATATTGCATTCAGAATTCGCTGAATAAATACAATATCCTGTTTTCACTGAATAACTGAATAAATTGGAAAACCCTTGTGACGTAATATCGTTACTGGATTTCCAGTAACTTTATATATATGTACAAAATGGAAGCTATTATGTAAGGGCAGAACAAAGGAAATGAATGAAGCAGTACGTTAGTGTGCGTGACGGAGGCTCCGCCCTTATAATCTGGAGGCGTGTTTGGGGGTTGGACCTGGTTCCCCCTCCCTCGCCTCTTTACCCCACTGACAGCACCTGAAGCTTGCGCGCCCTGGTCTTCATCAGTCGACGAGGAAGACGAGCTCCGAATGGACGCTCCCTACTAGCCCTGGCTGGCTCGCGCTACGGGATTTCAATAAAGTTTCAAGTGCTAGAATTTTGCTACCCTTCTTGAATCCGCGATACTCAACAGTTTCCTTTCGTTCAGTCACAGTCAAAGTTTAGTATTCGTGTTAATATTCCCTCAAAGCGCTTTAAATTCAAGTTTCATATGTTTCTTAGTACCGGGTCTTATTTTGTAATTTTATTGATGCATTTTAAATTCAGTGTCCGAAAATAATTTTAAATCGCTGCGCGGTCGAGTGCTAAATAAATAACTATTTATTAAATATTTCATTGTACTGTGAAATTGTCGAGAGTCTGCTGAGAGGTAAGTATGAACATTTTATTTAAAGTAGGGACTTTATTTTAGTTGTAATATTTTTTTACTAGTTTGTAAAGTAGGTACTGGATGTGATGTTTTTCATGCCGCGCAATTTCGATTCGGGACATATTGAATTAAGCTGCAGCTGCAAATAATTTAAAAAGTCACCAGATTGGAGAAGCTCGTCATAAAGTTTTGCAAAATGCTGATGAGCTGCTACGTCACCGGGAAAATAACACACTCTATACTTGTTTTAGTGCTTTAGAGTCCTGCTTTGTAGAAATAATTTATCTTTTTATTTATTTTTATAGACTCACGCCTGTATCCCCGAAGGGCTGTAGCAGATGTGTAAATATTACACCCACATTTCGCCATGAATTTTTAGGTCCCACGTAATAGGGGGCGATCCTATTGCCGTTAGAAATAATTCCAGCGAATATTTTGCAGTTTAATAAACTCCTGCCATCTTACTGACTTTTTAAATTGCTTGCATATAAAATATAAATAAAAAGAATCACAAGAATGGCAAGAGCGTCACAACTGAAGATAAATGCCAATGATCAAAAATGGCATTTGAAGAATTATTCTGTAGGATCTACGAAAAAATAAATCATACCTATTAGTTACTACAGTTACTACTGCTTTTTAGTTCAGTCAATTTAGGGTTTGACCTCGGAAAATCGACATACCCAGTATATTACCACGTAAAAACTTGTATTTTGGCATCCTAAAACTGTTCTCAAAAGTCACATATAATTGGATGTCCGCAAGTTTTAAATTCAGTCACAAAGGTCACAAAAATCGATTATGTTAACATTTTTTGCAAATATCTCGTTTTCTATGGGTTGTACGCTATTTGTATTTACTATCAATATTGTAGAGAATTAAATTCTATACAACTTTTCTCTTAAACATGACGATCGGTTGGCGCAGCGGGAGTGTAAGCGACTGTTAAGCCGAAGGTCGCGGGTTCGAATCCCGCACAAGTCAAACATTTGTGTGCATGAACATGGATGTTTGTCTTGGTCTGGGTGTTTCTATGTATTATATGTATGTATTTACAAAAAAAAGTATATAAGTATGTTAATCTATTATCTAGTACTCATAGTACAAGCTCTGCTTAGTTTGGGACTAGATGGTGTTGTGTGAATGCGGTAGAATATTATTATATTATATAACTTATTGCTAAACATATAATTATCATTTTTTATCAACTTTTAGATTAAATTCATTTTTTTGGTTAATTATCTATTTTTAATTAAGGGTCGATGTATTTAATAACACTTACCTAGCCATGTAATTAAGAAATTGAGGAAAATACCAAAATTGTATTTTAATTGTAATCTAATTTATACTAATGACTTTCTATATAAATAAAGAAGAAAAGCAAAAAAAAATTTATTGATGTTTTTATCAAACGTCATTTTATAGATTTATTATAGTCAAAATTAATAAAAATTTCGAGATCAAGTTCTAATTTCAATTCTCTTCTTCTTCATCATCGTCCTTCTGCTGCAAAATTTCCTCTTCATTACCGTCTTCAACGTCATTCGTCCCCAAGTCATTCATGATTTCTGGGTCAAAGGTTGTATCATCATTAATATCGGTCTGATATGGTACAGCAATGAGACAAGCTTGTCCATTACACTGGCCGCAAGCTAAAGAGCACTGTAACTCCGCTTTCCTTACCAATGCAAAGTCCTTCAGACCAATAAGCCTGACCTCCTTCATGCTTAAAGCCTTGGAATGGCTCTGCGAGAGGGAACTAAGAAGTGGGGCACTTAAGCACCTACCCCTACATGCCAACCAACATGCATACAGCTCAGGGAAATCGACGGAATCGGCCTTACATCAGGTCGTGAACCAGATAGAAGCTGCTATACAACAAAAAAGCATCTGTCTGGGCACCTTCATTGACATAGAAGGATCCTTCGACAAGACAAACTTTTCGAGCATAAGCAACGGCCTAGCCAGGCATGGTGTGGATCAGATGCTCATACAGTGGATCCAAAACATGCTCAGCAAAAGGGTAGTGCGCCTGCACGGCGACACTCAGACAGCCTTGATAACTAAAGGGTGCCCGCAGGGAGGTGTACTCTCCCCGCTATTGTGGAACTTAGTCATCAATGAACTCATAGACTAACTCAACGCGAGAGATTTCTACACAATAGGTTATGCAGATGATCTAACCATACTCACCTCAGGTAAGGTAACCAGTACAGTGTACGACCTAACCCAACAAGCCCTACGCATAGTAGAGTGATGGTGTAATGAGTACGAATTATCTGTAAACCCGACCAAGACCGAACTAGTTATGTTCACACACAAACGCGCGCTGGGCACTTACCGACTGCCCAGGTTATTTAATACAGAGCTTAAGCTGTCTACCGAGGTCAAGTACCTAGGTGTCACTCTCGACAGCAAACTGACATGGAACAGCCACATGGAAAATAAGCTCAATAAAGCCAGCATTGTCTTCTGGCAGTGTAAGAAGATGATAGGCAAACGCTGGGGCCTATCCCCCAAAATTGTCTAATGGCTCTATAAGACAATAATACCTCCGATGATAAGCTACGGCGCAGTAGTGTGGTGACCTCGGACCAACCTAACAACGGCCGCCAACAAGCTTCAACAGCTTCAAAGACTTGCATGCCTAGCGGCCACGGGCTGCATGAAAATTACACCTACAGCGGCACTCGAAGTGTTGCTGGACCTGCCTCCATTGCACCTGTTTATACAACAGGAAGCTACGATGTCGGCGGTCCGGCTAAGAGCTCTGAAGCTCTGGAAAGACACCAACACACCGCACACTAGCAATTTAAATACACTCTTTAAAGAAGTTCCTCTCACACAAGCCATTGGCGACCAAATACCGAAATAATTTGTGTTCGACAAGAAGTACAAAATCCAACTGTACGAGGATCTACATGGAGGAGCGGTTAATCACAACGAGCTCACGCTCTTCACAGATGGGTCTAAGACGGATACAGGTACGGGTTCAGGAGTATTCTCCGAGGACTTAAACATCAACATCGCAGCACCGCTGGGAGCCTGTAACACGGTCTACCAGCCCGAATGTTTTGGCATAATCCTAGCTGCCACAGCAATCATGGCACGTGAGGTAAGGGAACGATCCATTAGGATCCTCTCAGATAGTAAGCCGGTCCTCTCAGCCCTTAAAAGCCATACTATCACCTCGGCACTCACGCTTGAATGCCACCAGAAACTAACAGAGGTAGGTAAACAAAACAAATTAACACTGCAATGGATCAAGGGCCACAGTTGCTCAAGAGGGAATGACGCAGCCGACATACTTGCCAGAAGAGGGGCCACTTTAGAGGTGGTGGGACCCGAGCCCATTATTCCCCTCCCTTCTGTTTTTTATCGCAACCTGGTTAGAAATAGGACCAGGTCCCAACACGACCAGTCCTGGATTGGTACTGAAACATGTAGGCAGGCCAAGGAGGCTCTTCCCGCAGTAGACGGTAAGATAGCCAAACAAATCCTCCGGCTGTCCAAACAACAACTGCGGACAGTCACGGCCGCCTACACAGGACACGGATTCTTTAATAAACACCTTTTTACTATATGTATCACCGACAGCCCGCTGTGCAGGGCCTGTATGGCAGCAGACGAGACGGCAGCCCACCTGCTCCTCGACTGCCCTGAGGTCGCACAGTACAGGCAGCAGTACCTGACGAGATACAGCACCCTGAGGGAAGCCGTGGGCCACATCAAGACTCTGCTGGCCTTCCTCTAAGAGCTGGGGTGGCTCGAATGATGTCACCATTCCCACCCGCACGCAAAATACACGCGTGGAGTTGCGGAAACAGCCCGTGCAATCAAGTATCAAGTATCAACCCCGCTTTCCTGCATCCACATCTAAAGCCACGGTCACTTTTGCAGTTACAGAAATATTGTATTAAGTAATTCATTTGGAGCAAGTGGTAAAATGATAGGTTCCAAAATCATGTCACACAACATAAAGCGAAAAATTCGATCTGGTAGGAAAACTGTTGGGAGGGGGCCCCAATATCAAGATTTGCCCCCGTTCGAAAAAAACCTATATCCGATAGAAACTACATAGAGAGTACTGTGTTTCAAATGTCTTTTTATGCACCGAAAAACACTATTATGTTCTATTGAATATTTTTTATTTATTTTATATTTTTTATTTAAAATATACATAATTAAATTAAAATATATGTCATACTAATAATCCATTCTCTTTGTCTCAGAGCACCGCGGAGGTCCACTTAAACAGGACACAATTCGCCAATATTATCAACACATGGAAGATCTCATCCATTAATTTTTTAATCTAAATACCCCGCAATGTCTGAAGCGCCTAAGAGCCATCTTAATTCCTCGCCGATAAAAAGGCACTTCTATCAGAATATTCCAGAAGAAATGATCGTGCTAACAGAACTTGTAGTACACCTCGGCCTGTTTCTATTAGTCATCCTCTTAGTCATCGCCTACGTTTATTTAATGATACACTGAAATTATAACATGAAAGGGTTTCCACCACTGATTTACACACCTATTAATGTTTCATCGTTTGAACCTTTGATATGAGTTATCATAGACCGGCACTTTATTCAGCACGTCAGTTTGCTTTTATTCCGCCGAAATCACGCTTCGTAATGTGAATAATTCCTTCCTTCAATTATCCTCCCTTCTGGACGGCCCAGATAACCTTCTTAGCGGTTAGATTTCCGCTGACAAATTTAAGAAAAAAGACGTAATTGGATTCAACGAAACGATGGTGAGGTGTTCTTTAGGACACTACAGCATATAGCATCTGTAGATTCTAAATAACACTTTCTTAGTTCGCAGGAGAGAGTTTCCCTGCCGCTGAGGTTTTTGTGTGCCCGTGGTAGAAACTTACCGGCGGCATGGACCAGTTCAACAACATGCCGGCCAGCGGGCGCATGCCGCGCGCCTGCAAGCGCGGCCGCAAGCCGCAAGCCGATCCAACAGCCGCCCAAGTAAGTGATGCATGCGCACGCAAAATACACGCCAAGACGTGGAGTTGCAGAAACAGCCCGTGCCATCAAGTATCAAGTAAGTAAGTGATGCATGCTTTCACAGGCCAATATGGAATTTTGTAACAGCCAAAACTACGCCTAACGAGTGACATGGGTTCAATTCACATACGAAAATGTTCAATCTGGTCAATTAATTGCTTTTACGAATTCGGATGTCTGCAAGTAAAAATATATCAACGGGATGCCACACCAAAGATATGCTAAAGTCGCATCATGCCAAACCAGGACCATCTAACGCCCCAACAAGCCAACACAAAGACACGGCAACGTAACGGTGAGCTAACACCTCGACACGATAACGTCACATCAAGCCAATACCACGACACGGTATCGTCACGTCAAGCAAACACCATGACACGCCAACGTCCGACAAGCCGAAACCACTACAATCTAGCGCCACTTATGGCCAATTCCTCGACACGCTATCGTCTCCTCAAGCTAACGTCACGACAAGCTAACGCCCTGACACGCCAACGCCACGACAAGCCAAGAGCATGACTCGCCAACGTCGAGCCAAGCGAACGCCACGACAAGCCAAGACCATGACACGCCAACGCCCCGACACGCTATGGCCACGACAGACCATCCCTACGATACCTCAACATCTGACTCTCCACGCAACGGCGAGCTAATACTATGACAGGTCAACGCTACGACAAGCTAATACCATTATAATACGATACTAGAATAAGCCTGCGCCACCTCAAGACAACGGCCAGATAAACCTGACGACGGGTAGCTTGATTTTTGGCCGGTAGCAACGCTTCACAGTTCTATGTGGGCACAGCTGGGTCTCTTTGCAATAAATACACACTGAGTACAATACACTGAGTTTATTTCAGGACACAAAGTATATTATTATCACAATTACAGTCTGACATGGTAACACTTCCGCTTAAAGTCTTGTAAGGGACCTAGGACAGATTCACGAGGTATTTATGGCTCGCCGCTTCGAGCCAGAATGCCATTCCTCGCCAGACGAGTTCTCAGGTTCACTTGTGAATCGCCGCCTCTCCAACGCACCACAATACGTGACTCAGCGGTCACCAGATGGTAGTACTTTGAGTCGTTTAGCGACTATACTAATGATTGCATTCGACAAACCAATACCATGACATCCCTATGCTACGACAAGACAATGGTACAACAAGTCAAAGCTACAACACGCCAATTCTATGACATTACAAGGCTATGCTACGAAAAGCATACCCCTCGACAGGCCAACGGCATGACATGCCAATGCTATGACAAGTAAATGCTATGAGAAGCTAATGTTATGACAAGCCAATGCCGCTACAGGTCAACACAACGATAGATCAACACCATGTCATGCCAATAGTCCGACAAGCCAATACCACCACAAACTAACGTCACTGCTAGCCAATTTCAGGTCATCGATATGAAAAGCCAATTTATGACATGTCGATACTACAACAAGCCATGCTACGAGAAATCAGCGCTACGAGAAGCCAATGACATGACCTATCGATACTATGACAAGCCAATGCTACGGCTAATCAATGCTATGACAAGCCAATGCCATGACAGGCCTATACTACAACAAGCCAATACTATGATAAGTCAACGCTAAGACAAGCCAATACCATGACATGCCAATGTTACGACAGTACAACGCCTCGACAAAGCAATCGCATGATATGTCAATACTACGACAAAGCAATGCTACATCAAGCCAACGCCTCGACATACCAACGGCATGAGATGTCAATGTTTCGCCAAGCCAATGCTATGATACGCCAACGCTTCGACAAGTCAATACCACGACACGATAACGCAAAGACTAGCTAAAGATCCGACTAGTCAACAGTATGACAAGCCGATACTACAAACAAGCCAGTGCTACGATAAGGTCAAGCTGCGATAAATCAACGATACATATGCGACAATTCAATGACCATGACAAGTCGATACTAAGATAAGGTAGAGCTATGACAGGTTTACTCTATCAAAATCGAATGCTGTGATATGCCAAAGCTACGACAACACTACGACAAGCTGATACTACGGAGAAGCTAGTGCTACGACAAGACAAGACTATGACTAGCAGATACTAAGACAAACCAGTGCTACGAAAAGCCAATCCATGACATGCGAATACATCGACAAACCCACGCTACGACAAGTCAATGCTATGACAACCCGATACTACGTCAAGCCAATACCATGACATGCCAATGTTACGACATACTTTTAAAAACACTTACCTTACTTACACAACTTACTTACTTTTGGGAACACTTATACATATCTTATTTTATTATAGAAGCAAAAATCGTGCAATCCAAAAAGCAAGGAGTTTGAAGACGCAAAATAGCCCTTTTGCGTCTTCAAACTCCTGCAGCAAAGCCTTAAGCAACGTGGAGGAATATATAGCTATTTGGAAAATAGTGAGAGCCTAAGCGGAGAAAGATATTGGAGACCACAAGGAAGTAGTAATTCAGGTCCACAATCTATACATATGAAGTCTCTGCCGCGTCCTTTTTGTCTCTGTGAACGAGATAAACACAAAAAGGTTTTGACGGATTTTTGTAAGGTTGTCACCAATAGATAGCGAAATATCTGAGGAAGATTAATATAACGGTAAGGATAAAATTCACGCAGCCGAAGTCTAGGAGAGAAAAATAAAGGCCTAAAAGTTATGACCTGAAACCTTGAAGTCTTGTATTCAGCAATTCACATAGTTAAGGAAAGAGCTCAAACACTGAAAGTGATAGAGGCGTACTACAAAGCTATTTATGCATAAAGATAACTGCAGCCAGCACTGACAACCGAGTGGAGATACTAAAAGACTACCATGAAGTCAATCAAACCCTTTTTCCACATCAAGCCACACCACTGACTTTTCGAACGCGGAAGACCAAAAATACGTTGTGAGTATGGCATCATGAACTAGACACTTATGGAATTCTTTGAAAGGGAGCTACACCAAATTATTGGTTGACGAAGACTGAAAAGATTTGTGTCAACGTAACGTATGAAGCCTCGTTTAGGAACAGATGTCCTATTTGAGTCCACTAGCTTCAGGTTGATTCATAAAGAAAAGTCAGTCTCACGAAAACGAACTCTATATATTTTCAAGGCCACAATATTTCACTTAGTCTATACTATACTATATATATACTCTATAAGTTTATAACAGATCAGGCGTGTTAAGGAAGCGAGGTGTTAATCTGGACTGAATATAAAATAAACTTAAAAGATGAGGATTGTGTAGATGACACTTTACACTTACATAGCTATGCACGTGCACTTACATAGTATGTATGTGTGTGTGTCCCTACACCATTCTCCCCCTTTAAAAAAAATATCATAAAAATAAATCCATTATGCAAACTACTAAGGAACTTTTTATACAACACAACAAAATTATAATAGTGTTTTTCAATTACACCTTTCAAATAAGAATATTTAACTCAAATGATGACACTAATCTATTACACAAAATAAAAGGTAAGTATGTATGAATAAACGGAATATAACACAAAAGGCTTACTTACAACAGAATCTAATCAATTGATTACCATTAGGTATAACAAATAGGTAAGTAATAACTTATAATGTACCTTATGCCTTACATATAACCGGATGCGGCCACACCGGTGGTCGCGGCGGTCGTGGTCTGCTGGGGTACTGTCTGCACGCGCACCACGGGAGGGCTCAACACGCTCAGGTTGGAAGCAGCCATCTCACGCCGGAGCCAAGACTTGGCACGTCGATGACAGTGTACTCTTATACCGTAGATGACCACGCCTATTATCAAAATGGCCAAAATAACTGCAACTATACCCAGAAAACTTATTTTCTGGTTCAAATCTCCGACGTCAATTTGCGCTTGGGCTACCGCCACGTTTCCTTGAGAGAATCCGTTGTTACCCATATCGTAAAATAACATTGATTTCTAGCTACAAATGTTGACGACAAAATGAGCTGAATTTAAAATTTTATTCGTATAATGTCGTCGATCGTTTAACTACATTGCTAAAAAAGTGCTAACTTAAGTCTATTCTAGTTAGTTAGCTAATATCCAAAGTACATGGCAACGTGTATGTATGTATGTCGACACAGTATGCGGACGATGCATAAATTATACCTAAAACGTATACATGAAACAATATAGGTTGGTAAGTACCTAGGTAATAATTTCTTATAGTTAATTATTTGTTATAAACTAACACATTCATGCATTCATACTTAATTAAAAGTAAACTTATTATAGAACTTAATAGTGACTGATACTAATTAATAATTATGTATGTACTATTTGTGTAATATATCCCAAACGCGTTATCATACATTAGAGCGCTTCAAGTAAAACTAAGTTATGCAATATAAATTCTAATTCCCTATTCAATAAGGTTTATAATTCTAATCTAATAAGTAGTTTCTTGATAATCAACATTAAATGTATATAATTTATCAATCCCACGATATTAAAATGTAAACTACGACGTTACGTTACTACTTAACTTATTTTACACTTTACGTTGTGAGAATACCTAGTCCACAAACCTTACAGGTCGTCGTATTACCCGTCCGCTCCGCGACACCTGCGGCTCATGTTGCGAACTTTTCCGCGTATCAGGCAACTGAGTTGTGGGAATATTATCATCCTTTACTACTAATTTGTCGTATACAGGAGCGTTTTGCACATTAATCGTGAAAGCTGGTTTCAATCTATCGATAGAAATATTAGCTTCGCGATCTGGCAACTGAATCTTAAAAACTTTTGAACCTCGTTCCAGTACCTTAAATGGACCGTCATATGGAGGTTTTAGGGATCTGTGAACGGCATCGTCCCTTACTAAAACGAAATCTGTATTCTGTAAATCAGAATATACGAATATCTTCTTAGAACTAAGTTTATCTCTAGTAGGGCGATAAGAACTGAGAGTTGCGCGTATGTTTTTAATTAAACTATATGGGTCATTGTTATGACTATCATTTGATCGTTCATAAAACTCGCCAGGTAAACGTAAAGATCTACCGAATGTCAACTGCGCGGCACTGATCCCGCTATCCGTACGAATGGCAGCGCGCAACCCGAATAACACAACCGGTAATTCTTCTACCCATGTTGTGTTTTCATGCAAACGTGCCATGAGAGCGGCTTTTAATGAACGATGCCATCTCTCCACGGCGCCGTTGCTCTGTGGATGGTATGGTGTGGTTCTAATCTTATGGATTCCGAGAAACTTCATTAAATTTTTGAACAAATACGATTCAAATTGGCGGCCCTGATCGGTCGTTATTCTTATCGGACAACCATACCTAACTATCCATCCTTCGTATATACATTTCGCGACTATCTCTGCCGTTATTTCCTGAACGGGGAAGGCCTCTGGCCATCGGGTACACCTGTCCAAAACTGTGACCAAATACCTAAATCCTTGCGGAGATGTTGGTAATGGACCAACAATATCTGCGTGGATATGCTCGAAACGCCCAGACGGTGTGAATTCTCCTATGCCCGACATCACATGGCGGTTGACCTTCGACCTCTGACATTGCAGACAAGTTTTAGCCCACAAACCTACGTCTCTATTCATACCGGGCCATACAAAATACTTAGAAACCATTTTCCGTGTCGATCTGACGCCAGGATGACTTAAACTATGTACACTATCGAACGCAACTTTTCTAAAATGTTCTGTTAAGTATGGTCTAACAACGTTTCCAGATGTTTCGCAATAAATTGGCTTATTACATTCAGGTAATAACATTTGTTTATATTTAATATCACTGTCGCTATCGGAATTCTTCAACATGCGCAATAAGTACTCGTCTTTCATTTGCGCGTCGGCAAGTGCATTATAGTCGAGTACAGTTGGACACACTATTGTTTCAATTCGTGACAATGTATCGGCTACTATATTATCGGTACCTTTGATATGCCGAATATCTACCGTGAATTCGCTAATAAAAAGGAGTTGACGCGTCCTCCTTGGTATTTCATTATCGTCTTTACCTAATTTAGAAAAAGCGGTACATAAAGGTTTGTGGTCTGTATACACAGTCAGAGGTCGACCTTCAAATAATTTGCGAAAATATTTAATTGATCTGTAAATGGCTAGTAGCTCCCTATCGTAAGTTGAATACTTCTGTTCCGTAGGGGTTAATTTTTTTTGAAAAATAGCCTAGCGGCTTCCAAACGCCGTCTACCTTTTGCTGCAATACGGCACCCATAGATGTATTAGAAGCATCGGTCATTAACGCAAGTGGAACATTTGGAAGTGGATGTGACAACGTAACGGCCTTCTGTAGACCTGTCTTACATTGCACAAACGCGTTCTCAGAATCTTCGGTCCAATTAATTTTACTTTTGTCATTTTTCTTTGCATTGACTAAGTACTTGTTAAGTCCTTGAGTTTGGCTATACACCCCAAACGGCTTAAAGGATTAAAAAAGAATTGTCATTTGATTCGTTTCAATTGCACGAATACCATAGAGCATAGGGTATAATAATTCTATGGCAAAACGTGGCACAGAGAGGTTGATTCTTTGACGTGGCAGCTCTCATGCATGCATTCTGCTGCAATATACGAATAGCTTAGTCTAGGCCTAGACGCTTTAAAGGATTTTAAGAGTTAAGCTCACACTGATAAGACGCTAAATTTGGTAAATGTGGCCTGTAAAAATTGAGCATACCTAAAAATCGTCTCAAATCGGCAACAGTTTCGGGCTTAGGAAAATTCACAATTGCCTGGATTTTCTCATCAAGAGGTCTGATGCCATTCACACTAACTTCGTGTCCTAAAAACTCTATACGCGACTGTCCAAAACAACATTTGTTTAAGTTTATCGTGATACCGTAAGTATTGAAGCGTTCAAATACCAACCTTAAATGTTCGCGATGTAGAGTGCTATTTTCGCTGGCCACTATGACGTCATCTAAATAATTAAATAAAAAATCCAAACCTTGTAAAACAGTATTATTCATGAAACGCTGAAATGTCTGTGCTGCGTTTCGTAAACCAAACGTCTTGCGGGGAAACTCGTACAGTCCGAATGGGGTTATTATAGCCGTCTTTTCAATGTCTTCAGATGCTATACTTATGCAATGGTAGGCCCTATTTATGTCTAATTTTGAAAATATGAACTTATTAGCCAATACGTATGTGAAGTCATGCAAGCGAGGAATTGGGTATCTGTCAGGCTTTGTTATCGCATTTAAGCGACGATAGTCACTGCAAGGCCTCAACTCGCCGTTTTTCTTCGGAACGACGTGAAGAGGACTGGCCCACGCACTTTTGGATGGTCTACAGATACCTAATTCCTGCATAATTCTGAACTCTTCTTTAACTTTGTTATATCTGTCTGGCGGCAAAGGACGAGCGCGAGCATGAACCGGTGGACCCGTAGTTTCGATATAATGTACCACGTTATGAGGAGGAGTTTCCCTGAATGACGGCGGTTTTGTGATAACGGGATACATACACAATAAGTCATAATATGGACACGTTTCAACAACAGAATTAATAGAAGATTGTTTCATATTTACTACTGACGCTGATACATTCAAATTTGTAACCTGATCTATAAGCTTACGTTGGCTCATATCCACTAATATTTTATGAAACGACAAAAAATCTGCGCCCAGAATAGGCTGCTTAACATCAGCTATTATAAACTCCCATCGGTACGGTCTGCGTAGTTTTAGGTCTAGTACTAGCGACTTAACGCCATAAGTAGCAATTTCCGTACCGTTGGCAGCATATAATCTGTAGTCAGTACACTGTAATTTCTTAAAAATATTTTTTGTTACCGGTAAGATAGACACGTTTGCGCCTGTGTCGACGAGAAAACGCAAACCAGAGTTGTAGTCCATGACTGATAGGCGGCTGCAGGGTAGCACAGCGCAGGTCTCCGCCGACGACTGCACCGCGCCTACTAGTTTTCCGACTGCGACGAACTGGCATTATTCTTTTTACTGTAATCCCTTGGCTTCCACGCACAAGGAGGTACGCAGCGATGGGCTCTATGGCGGTACCGAAAATGATAACTACATAGCCAGTCTGGAGAATCCGGAGTGCGATGCCTCGATGACGATCTTGAATAGCGCCTCGGGTAACGGTTGTTATCTCTCGACCTTGACCTACTGCGCTTCATGTTTGTCAACGTTGCGTTAATCTTCGCGATCTCAGCTGACAAATGCTCGATATCCGTAGTAACCTTAGACGACTCACTCGACGGGATCAATTTCTGGGCTACTTCTGAAACTTGAGGGACGCGAGTAGCCTCCGCAACGTTGTCGGCGATCATCGCTAAATTGTCAAGTCCTTTGGTCTCTGACACGGTCAAAACAGCTCGTACCGTCGTAGGTAAATGGCCTTGCCATAACACTCTCAGTGTATCGTCTGGTATCTTGTCGCGCGCCAAGTCCCTCATTCGGTGGAGGAGTTGTGAGGGCTTTTGATCGCCCAACTCCATTTCACCTATGAGTTTCTCAATCTGTCTATTTGTAGAATCTTCAAATAGTGTCAACATTTTGGTCTTCAAAGCTTGAAATTTGCCGGTTTCCGGAGGTTTCGCCAAAAAATCGGAGAGCTGCACAATGACGTCCTTAGGCAGCTTAGCAACCACTAGGTCAAATCTGGCCTCATCGCTCATCTTCTGTGGAGCGAGAATAGCCTCGACGCGGATGAACCATACTCGAGGTTGGTCCACCCAAAATTCGGGAATTCGTGACGATAGTGTTACCGCCAAAATGTCTGCTTGTGGCATTTGGGGAACGCCCGGAACGCTGGTAGTCATTTTCACCGAATAATAGTCGCTGAGCGCACACAAAAAATAGTCACAAAATTTAAGTTCATTGTGGCCTAAACGAACTATCACGTCGGGGTCACCAATTTAGGAACAGATGTCCTATTTGAGTCCAGTAGCTTCAGGTTGATTCATAAAGAAAAGTCAGTCTCACGAAAACGAACTCTATATATTTTCAAGGCCACAATATTTCACTTAGTCTATACTATACTATATATATACTCTATAAGTTTATAACAGATCAGGCGTGTTAAGGAAGCGAGGTGTTAATCTGGACTGAATATAAAATAAACTTAAAAGATGAGGATTGTGTAGATGACACTTTACACTTACATAGCTATGCACGTGCACTTACATAGTATGTATGTGTGTGTGTCCCTACACCTCGCTTGCGTCAGTATGAACTTTTGCAACTCGCACGGCTCGAATCCGGGAGGCAAATTGATATAAGCAAATGGCAAACACAGACAGAGAACTCTATCTCACAGAATCATCACCATCATCGTTATAGCATTATCCTGGTGGCATCCAAGAACTTCACCTTAGATCCTGGGGACGGCTTGCTAGTCTAACCAGATTTAATAGAATGTTTAGCTTTTTAACAGAGCGACTGCCGTCTGACTTACTAACCCCAAACAATTCGCGATATTATATGGCTTAGACCTGTGTCATTATGATTCAAGGGTACCTACTACTTATAACGACTGCCAAATATCTTTATGAAAGCCAGGACAGAAGGCTTTGGTCTTCTCTCTGAGGTTCGGGACAATGGAAATAAACAATTGAATACATACTAGTACGAAAGTTGGTGAGCGTGGTTTTGAAGCCGATACCGTCTGCATTGCAGTATCTAGGTATCTCTAATTGGCTATCGCTATCTCGAATCCTGTCACAGATTATCGAAGTTATATATTCATACAGCTGTGATTCGCTTAGTAGGTACCTACTTGTTAATTTGCACATAAGACGTATACTTAAGACGATAGTAAGTGCGCGTACAGTGGCCACTCCCTCACGTATGTTTGATGCGTTGTTCTGGCATTCCTGATAGGTACTGATACATATTATTCATGCAAAAATGCGTTTTTTTTTTGTTTGTCATTCTACAAATTCTATCACGTTGCAATCGAGTGATGCTATGATTTTTTTATGTCGAGATTGTTAGGCAGCTTCAGAGTGACAAGTTTTTCTCTTCTTTTCGATAACCGACTCTCGCGCAGCCGCAGCCGCAGGCATAATATTTTTCGTAATGCTAAGAAAACACAGTCACCCACCAGGCAGTGTGACTGCTTACCACGACATTCCTCGTCTTCCCCTGACAAGCTCATATCATTCACCATAATCCTTGTGGCGTCAGCTTGAGGCGGGGTCGACGCTCGAGCGGACAGCGGGCGCGTGGCACGGTGGCCATGTCGATGCTCCAGGGCAGCCCACCGTACGCTGCACCCGTGCCCGGCCCCGCAGGCCACACCGCCAACTACTCCCGGACAGAGTAAGTACCTATTATAGCTTGAATTACAACGTATACAACACTAGCGCTCTTCAGACCAAGTCGGATCCAGGGGCCAAGAGACTCAAGTCCCCTACAAAAATACAATTTAAAAGATTTTCTTCATAAAATTACGAGAATTAAGCCCCCTTCAATCCGAAATCCTAAGTCCGCCACTACTTAAGATTAACGTTCCTTATAAAGAGTTACACGATTTTAAATTATTCATAGACCATTACGCCTATTACAGGTGTTTTAAATGCTAGGCTTCTTCGACACTTGACTCTTGTATAGAACTTATTTTGAGTTCAGCTTTTTGTATTTAGTTCGAGACACCACGGATGCAGAATACAGACTGTAATACAGTTACAGGTACGATTGTTACAGACCGAAGACCGAGCAACGCATGCTGCAGCAGTCACAACTCAATTATCAACAACAGTAAGTTGAACAGAGGTCATATTGATGCAATAATTGTTCTATTACTAACTTACTGACGGACACACATCTGAAAAGAATGGCTGAATTTTAAAAAACCGTTGAAAGGTAGGGATTCTCTAGGGTGAGATTTTTCGATATTGTCACGGTGTCTGGAAAATGCATTTATTTAAAAAAAGTTTCGTGGAATAAGTATCTATTGTATAAGTATATAAAATTCTTGCGTTACTGACAGACTGAAAGACAAGCCACAGCCAAAACTATTGGGCGTAGGAAAGTGGTATACCTATATTTTCCTTGCAGACTGTGTGGGTGCGCTATGTAGAGTTTTCTCTAAATTCTCACGGGGACAGGAAGAAAAGCTTAAATTCAGATGAATACGGTCGTAGCTACGAGCTTTCTGTAGTATGTTCTATTGTTGTAAATGTGTAGCATGCAGGCAGCTGCAGCTGCCGAGATGGCACAAAGGCACAGCCCGCGGTACATGACGCGAGCGCATGTCGACCGACCCACTCCCTATCGAAGAAATGAATATCCTGAGTAAGTTTTGTTGTGCTTAAAACATCACAGCTTCTTCGGTAGGCAGTTACCAAATTATTTTATTGTTTATTACAGCCATACAAATGACCATACTAAGTCTAACCAGAGACTGTACCCAAATATGGTACCAAGGACAACTTCCACGCACACAAGGGCAGAACAAATGCCGTCTCTAAACACCGTTAGTGAGTGAGTTTCATTTTATTATTTATGTATATATATGATATTTAGGTATCGCGATCTGTAGTTTGATCTTTTTGGGGCATTCAGTGTGTAATAGTCATCATTAACATTAAATTTATTCAATCTTGTCAATAGTTATACACATTTTAATTTAACGATAAATTGCTGTAATAGCGCTGATACACTTGAGCATTCACCTGTAATGAGCATTCTCGTGAATGTTACAAAACAAATGAGTGTGTTATAGCGAGCATACTCATGCACATTCGGGTGAGCCTTAGAATATAGAACATACATAGAATTCGTGCTACAATGGCGGTTAAACCCAATCGGCCTTATTACAAAAGATGGTTTAAGGCTAATACCAAGCTTAAAGCAGCAAAAATGGTAGTTTATACCACAGTGTTATTACAAAATGATGTTTATCGCAAAACTATGGATCACTTTACGATATAAACCTAAACCATCGCAACCCCTAGTTTATTATGAACCAACCCCTACTTTTACTAATGTCAAATACTTCGTGTATATTGTAACTGTTTTTGGTGAAGAATCCACATAAATATTATTGACTCAGTCGGTATCGAAGATATTGAAGATTTTAAGCTATTTAGGCAATTTAAGCAAAAGTACAGATTCACAAAAATTTTGCAATAAAAGTCTTCCATCGTGGCAGTACTTCGACAAATAATTTAAATAGAAATTTCTCGTCTTTGCAAACTAAACTTTGATGTAGCGTAGAAGTACTTTCGCTTTAGTGCGAGAGTGAACTGTTATTGTTATTATTATTTCTATTAAGTTGTGATTATTATTATTTATTGTAAATTAACAAATCCTTGCTTTTGTACCTTTTATATAATTCCTAATCATTATCAATGAAATTAAACATATATTTTTATAAAAATACGGAACGTAATGAATGATGTCATGATGAACGAATTTAATTGTTTTTATCTGTGGTTGATATTTTGAGCTTAGTTTATAACGCGTTATCATAAAAACCAAGGCTCAAGTATGTTTTGTAACTAGGACCAAGAATCAAAGTTTAGTAATAAGAACAAGTTTACACCATTGCTCAGCTATATGAGTTGGCCTTTAAAGTACTGGTTGAAGCTAAGCTTTATTTAGTTTTTTGTAATAAGGTCAAATATATTTACTTCACTTTGACTTATAATTTTAATCTAGGGTCTTCCCTAGACTAAAATTGAGATTAAATTTGTCTTCGTAGTTTGTCACTAATTTTAAATTGACTAGTGATGGAACTACTCAGAATAAATATAAATATCGATAATGTTTACAATAAATCCTTAGATTTGGTTTACTCAGAATTAATTTGAATAGAATAAATAAATTTGAACGTAGGAACAGACCAAGTGTCTGTTCCTACGTTTGTGATTTATTAAACCTGTTCAAATTAAAATCTGCATTTTATTATTTAGAAACGTCATTTGTTTATGTATGTTACTCTTACTCTAGAAATAATTCATAAGTAAAACTGAAGTAAATATATTGGATAAAACTGCTGTTGTAGTGCGTTTTCTATATTTTTCTGTATTCTACGAATTAGAGTGTTCGCTAGAATGATCGTGAAAATGTTTGGTTCGACAAAACAATAAATGGCGAATGCTCGCTGTTCTGTTACAACTATTTTTAAAGATTTATTTATAATTTGAAAAACACCTTAAAACTAATTACAATTAAAAGTCGCCGTTAAACTCGATACACTTATACATTTTGCTAAACCTACTTTACAAAACTAGAATCAGAATCAAAATCAGAATCAGAATTTTTATTCCTTAAACAAAGGTGAATGTATACAATAATGGTCTTAAATTAGTTTAAGTGCGCTATGTTTTGTCCAAAAAGACATACAAATATTGTTAAAAGGAATGATATTACAGTTTGCTTAATATACATTTTTGATCATGAATAAATTAAAATATCAATTAAAATATAAAAATACAATGACAAATAAAATTATAAATTATTGTTGTACACTATACAAGTATAATAGTATAATGTCAGGTCTAAAAACTAGGTTAAATGATCATTTAGAAAGTCATCTACTAAGTAATAACACTTATCTATTAAAAGTTTAGTCAATGAGGATTTAAATTGTGTTGTGGACATATTTTTAATACTTTCAGGTATTTTATTAAATATCTTAGGTGCGAAGTCAAAAAAAGCTCTTTTGTACAAGCGGTTTTACATTGTACCTGACATAATTTGGTTACATACTGAGCTCGCATTGGACCTTTTCGCTTGTAGATATTTTTGCCAATAAGTGAAAATTATTTTTTACAAACATAGCTGTCTCAATAATGTAAAGCGAAGGTAAAGTTAATATCTTCAGTGACTTGAAAAATGGAACACAGCTGTCAGTTGTTTTTAACCCACATATAGACCTGATAAACCTTTTTTTCATCCTAAATGCGAGCTCCCGATCAGTTGAGTGACCCCAAAAAATAACACCAAACCTCAGAACCGACGCCACGAGTGCATGATAAGCTGTTAGTAGTGCTTGACTCCCTACTTTTTTCGACAGCTGCATAAGCGCAAAGGCTGACTGACATAATCGTTGACACTATTCTTCTATATGGGGTTTCCAATTTAGTTGCTTGTCAACAGTAATGCCTAAAAATTTTACTTTATCAATATGTTCTATTGCAAAATCATTATAGTTGACATTAATATTCGGTGCTTCACATCTTTGGTGAAAACTCAATATATTTGTTTTAATTAAATTAATTATTAAATTATTGTTATATAGCCTAATTTATTATGTCAATTAGGGTATTATTAATGTCATTTTGATATTTACGTTGATTAGAACATTTTACTATACAAGTACTGTCATCAGCGAATAGGACCATTTTATGTTTTGTACATTTGGGGAGATCATTTATGTAAATAAGGAATAATAAAGGCCCCAGTACGCTTCCTTGCGGTACGCCATAATGTATAGTTTGCGGTTGGGATAAATATTTCTTTTCTAGTTTACTTTTAATGCAAATTCTAGATAGTTCCGTTCATTGGACTCTGTTACTTAGATATGATTTAAGTAATTTAAGTGCGTTTCCCCTAATACCATAAGCATATAATTTGTCAAGTAGGACCTTGTGATGTACATAATCGAACGCTTTCGTCATATCTGTGTAAATGGCACAAACTGGCGTTTTTTTTATCTACGGACATAGTGACACTGGACAATAAATCATACATGGCAATATTTATTGCTGTATTTTTCCGAAATCCTTTTTGTTCTCGACAAAATAAATCATATTTATTAAAAAAATTGTATATGGAATTATATATTCGTTTTTCAAAAACTTTGGAAAATACTGGAATTTTTGCTATTGGCCTATAGTTTTTAATATCTTAACTAATAATTTGGGTTATAAATTATGTATAAGCTATGTTATTTAAATAACAAATTACCTAAATTATACTAAAATTATGAAATAACTTATCAAAAACTTTATTAACTTATATATCCAATTAAAAAACTTATAACTGCTAAAGGACGTCTTTCAATTTTTTTTTAAGTGAATTCTCA
This sequence comes from Euclidia mi, assembly GCA_944739405.2. Taxonomy (NCBI): domain Eukaryota; kingdom Metazoa; phylum Arthropoda; class Insecta; order Lepidoptera; family Erebidae; genus Euclidia; species Euclidia mi. Next base: position 3,104,777 of record OX123190.2, on the reverse strand, counting down.
GGTTTATCAGCGCCTTAAGGTTAAGACTATGATGGATGATAATTATGACCTTGATTGACAGGACTACGAAAATTATTAGGTTTATCGCGAACTGTACTTCCATCTTTTGTAAATAGTAAATGGTGAATGCAACGTCACTTCATGGTAGCGATTGTTCCAGCTTGTCAGTGGGGTACAGCGCTGGGGCGCAGGAGCGTCCACGGTACAACACGCGTAGCGCCGTGCACAACCTGCCGCTGGCGGCGGCGCCGACCATGAGCCGCTACTGGGACGCCGGGCCCTCACACAGCGCCGTCACCCCTCTCCTCAACGCTGCCACACCTGTCACCGCCTGCTCCTCGCCCTCACCCCCACAACCGCTCACGGAGAACCGGTGGACCCAAAGTGATCTATCGGCTCTAACCGATTAAGAGGAGAAGCTCATTATAGAGTTAAGAGAAAGAGGCCTAGATCCCGCCCGCGTTCATGTCGTCGTGAAAAACGGTGACTATATAGTCAGTTACACTTCACCTTCAAATAACAGCAGGAGCGAAACTGTTTTAAACCAAATTGTTAAAAATAGCGAGAGCCTCAAAACAGCTGTGGCGGTGTACTATGCCAACATGTGGAGCAGAGCGTTCAATAATCTGGCCGGCATGGTGAGGCATCCGGGCCGCGCGCTCACGTACGAGCCGCAGCCGAGCACGAGCGGCGCCGCCGCCGACATCCCGACCACTAGCCGACCCAACCAACTGCCAAAGTTACTGTCATGCACTCTTCAAAACTCACAAGCGCAAGCCCATCCCGAGGCACAAGCGGAGCCGCAGCCGGAGCCGCAGCGGCAGCCCGAGCAGAACGAGGAAGTAGTGACGCCGCAGCACAACACACGCACACCGCCCGTCATTGCCGCTGAAGCAGCTGTCAGCCAATTTATTGCTAATAATATCACACAGTTGCCACAAGTACGTTACCGCTTATGTAACTTGGTATCTCTTATAGCTGCTTATTTAGTAATATAGAATACTAGAGGATGCCCGCGGTTACACCCACGTTATTTAAGACTACTGCTCCGCCCCCGTCGCTCATAGCGCGATGTTATATAGCCTATAGCTTTCCTCAATAAATTGGCTATCTAACACTGAAAAAATTTTCTAATCGTACCGGTACTTCCTGACATTAGCGCGTTCAACCAAACAAACAAACAAAATCTTCAGCTTTATATATTAGTATAAGATTAAATCCTTATTTTTATTTCAGATGCAGCCAGTGCAGCGGAATTCATCCCCAAATCCAGAGCCCATTTATCTTATTCCCGCTATTTTCAACCATCACGTCCAGCACTCTAACAACAGATTCATGCGTCAGGCACAACGATTTCAGAGGTATAATACCTCAAGCTCGCGTGCTAATCGACATGCTGGTCCAAATTTCGATTTCCCTTTTTCGTTTCTGCAAAATTTCCCTCTTATGTTCATGGCTCCTCGATACATGGATCCTCGTTTTATGTTCCAAGCTCCACCACAGCCACCTGAAGACCCGGATCATTTCGGGAACAGGTGGCATTAAAAGTATCACTACATAGCATCAGTAATCGAAGGTACGAGAACTTTGAATGGATGGAAGACTCTGAAGTATGAAACGCTGACAACAGGAAGCAACTACCTTTCGGTAACTGAAACTTCTGAGAGCTGTTCATTTAACTTCAAGAAATACTGCACCACACACACACTCTCTATTTAGCTGGACAGGTAAAGTAAATGCAATAATTTTGCCTTTACCTATTATTTGTTCGTGAGAGCAATAAGCGTATTTATACCAGAAAAATATTTTTAGTTGCAGCTGCTGATTAGCTCTTCATAAAAGATTTTCTTTTCCAAAAAAATCATGCAAAATGTCGTGTTGCTTTTTGACATGTAACAGAAAATTTTATAACTTCGGTAATTGGATTTTTTCGGGATAACGATTCAAAAATAGAACAAAATTACAAATTGTTCCTGGCGTTGCTGTGAAAAACAATATTTGGTTTCAATAAGCGTCTCGTACCTTGGGCATTAATATCTTAATATATAAAATCCTTGCGTTACTGACTGAGTGACAGACAAGCTACAGCCAAAACTATTGGGTGCAGGAAGCTGAAATTTGGCATGTATGTTCCTTGGGGACCCTAGAGGTGCACTAAGAAGGGATTTCCCGAAATATCCACAGGATCGGTCAAAACAGATAAATTAAAAAAATGTGCATGCGTAGCTGCTGGCGTTCTCTAGTTTAATATAAATATTTTACTATACACATGATGAAGACAGAGTATTTAATCATATCACTAGAAATAGAACAGAAAAGGGAAGAATATTTCAGTAAAATATTACATATTTAAATGAAGGGTAATGAATACATATTCGGACACATTACTACACAATAAAACAAAGAGATAAACCCAGAAGAGAACTGCAAATAAATCGGACCATCGATTAATACCTGAATTATATGACACTAGTGACAAATTTTGAGTACCATTTTGAAGGTAAACAGATCATGTTATTTAGTCACAACCATGAGTAAACCCAGTTTATAAAAACAGAAGCAGAATTTTTATTTCTTGAAAATACAAAACAAGCAAAGCAGCTCGGCAATGGTGGCAGTGACTTGTTCCTTTAAAGGATGAAGGAGAGGCTGATACAATCTGATAATGGGAATTCAGAGATGAAGACCTAGCACAATCAACAGTCTGCTGTTTGATCATAAGCCTCAAAGTAGAAGCCACCATCCCAATTTTGGGTAATTAAATTTACTTTTCACAATATTTACTAGTACAATACATAGTTCCTCTAAGAATAACACAATATTTTTTACAGATATCAAGACACAATTCAACTGGTCAACAAATACATCTGCATCCAAACAGCAGCGTGAGGAAAGAAGTCATCGCACTCTAAGCTGTCTTCGCTGTGTCCCAATTGGGACATGACAAACGTCAGCAGTACGGTCACACCGGCAGACAAAGGTAAGGTGACAAGCTACTTGTAGAGTCCGTTATTACCAGGCATCATTATGAAACAGGACGATCTTCATACAATAGAAACTTTTAATTTCTTTCTTCATACAACTTCAGAAGATATTTTACGCAAGATAACTGTGACCACATCAAACATAACCAATTTTCTCTCGGTTGTTGCTTCTACTATTCTGCTCGTCAATACAATTATTCTATTTAAAGTTCATAGAAAAATCGCGTTCATTCATCTGGGTGAAAAGTTTTCTTTATCGAATTTAACATTTCATCATATAAATAAAATATAGCGAGTGAGTTGGCTAAATAAAGTCTTACCAGGCTTGATATATTTGTAAATATATTCTCTAACACGACTCTCAGATATGGACACACTTTTCCAAAAGCTGGTAATAATGTCAATAGGTTGCGGCACAAATCTAGAGCGCTGATTTTCTGAATTTGAACGAGCAGATTAATAACAATATATTTTTATTTCTCTCATAAGGTACAAAGATTACAAACACAAACTACTCCACTAGATCAGTACCAGTGAGGTGCAAGTGAAGCCAACATGTCATGAGCATGACATATATTATACCCTTTAACGAGCAAGTTTTTTATATATACCTACATGTGTGTGTGTGTGTGTAATCTGAATCACGGCAACAATTTTCATACAATTTAGCTCGCAGAGGGTTTCGTGGGCGATAAATCGATCTAGCTAGTATTATTTTTTTTAGAAAACACGGTTAACACAAGAAATAATTTACCGACATAGAGATACTTAATTTTTTTTTGTGACGTGGCTGGTTTGGCTTTATGTTCATCGTCTTGGTAAGCCAGCACTCAAAATTTGTGCTGCGACCTACGTAGGTCCGTATTCTTAATCCGTGTGGTGACGGATTAAGAATACGGAATGTCACCACCCCATATCATCCCATGGGTGTCGTAAGAGCCGACAGAGGGAGCATATTATGCAGAGAACAGCACTGTAAGAGAAGGAAAACTTGATACAAACCCTATACCAACCCGTTTGGCCAGCGTGGTATAGTAGGCCAATTCCTCCTTTCAAAGGAGAGGCCTAGTCCAGCAGTGGACTGTTAAAGGCTGATGATGATGATGATGATGATACGTAGGTACATGAAATTATAATTGTACTAGCAAATATCTGCGCGGGTATATCGGTGCGAATGCAACAATGTATGGTCTGGTAATTATGGGTATGTAGAAATTTATTATTGTAGGACACTTGCATCTTTAAGGGGATGTCGTATTTGCTATATTATTGTTAAGATTAAATTATAAGTATAATACTATAGGACACTATAGTATCTTTAAGGAGATATAGTATTTGCTCTATACTTGTTAAGGTTAAAACCAAACCTGTTATATTATCGGTGATTTATAACTAAGTATTGATTAAAAAACGATAAGGTATTTTCTAGAAGAAATAAAAATATATAAGCTCTTAAAGGAGAATTCCGATTTTTGTATGGAAGCCTGTACCGTTTGCTTTTTCATGAAATGAACATTTTTAGCCAGCTTATTGTTTATTATTACCGTAGGCATGAAGCGTTTTTGTTTTCGAATCCGCAGTTCTGAGATTTTCACATAACCATATTTTAAAAAATCCGCCACAAATATTGCAAAAGAAGGAATTCGTCCTTAATTTCTAATTGTTTATAACGATTTCAATAAGTGAATGATGTTACAAGTTAAAAGAAACGTAGTTTCGACCCAGAGGAACAAACTTCAACTCAACGGATAAAAACAAAATAATAACACAAACAAACACGATCGATGTGTAGGCGATGTTGTGTAGGGTTGACATTTGACACTTTTGACAGTTGCTCAAGTTATCAAATGTTACCCTGCAAGTGTTGCTATCTCGATTCAATTATATCTTAAATCGATATCACCTAAAAACAATCGATTAATTAAAAAATTGCTCAACCAAAGACTGAAATCAAGTTAAGTAGCCAAATATGTATTTCTATTTAATAAAATCATACAGAGCACAGTTTTTTTAATTCACTATCATAGTACCTTCTATTGAATACAAATCATTTAATCGTGTAAGCAATCGTTAATGTTGAGAATATAATTACACTCGATTTTTTGTCGCTCGGAATCGACTTTTTTTGTGCTGTCAATGTATGCATTCGGAAGTTGTTGATCTTAGTTCTACTTTTTTATAATATTTCGTAAACGCGGATTTAATAATGTTTCATAATTTAGTAATGGCATTCAAAATGTGTCAAAGTATTTACGGTATATCATTTTTTTAAAGCACTTGGTACAGGTTTCGGCATTCTCCTTTAAATGTATTTTCTATAAAAAAGAAAACGTGATTGATCGTTCTCTACTAAATTGTGGTAGTTCCCACACAAAACGTATAAAACAATGTTATAAAAGTTATCGCAATTCAGCGAGGGCCAATTTTATTATTTTAACACGATTGATTCGATTAATTAGTATAAAAAAGTATTTACCAAATTAAAATGAAACGTATAAATCAACAATTAGAAATAAATTAAAAATACAACTAGAAACCTAAAAATGTAATTAAAGTAGCTGGTTGGCGTTTGCCACTATTTTTGGATGCTGTCTTTCATTAGCTTAACCCGAAACAAAAAACAGTAAAATTCTAATATATTTGATCATCTGGTCTTAGTCTGTCAATATTAATACCCAGATTACAAAATTGCCGTGTGGTTGACGGCATAGAATACAAGTGCCACCACCCCCTATCTTCCCGTGGGTGTCGTAAGAGGCGACTAAAGGATAACACGATGCAAATACCATCTTTGCGTAGAGACGGAAAACTCGACATCAAACCCTATACGACTGCCTCGTTGGTCTCGCGGCATAAATGTGCGCGTGGGATCGGGAGGTCCCGGGTTCGATTCCTGGGTCGGGCAGTGTTATTGGGTTTTTCTGTCACGAAATTCTCAGTAGCCGCACGGAGTCTGGAAATGTGCCCGGTACGGCAATAGGCTCGCCCCTTATTACGTGGGACTAAAGTATATCTGGCGAAAAGTGGGTGTAGAAATACACCTCTGCCTACCCCTTCGGGGATAAAAGGCGTGACGTTATGTATGTATGTATGTTTTAAAAAATGTTCGTATAGGTACTTAGGCCTAACTTTCATACTGTGCCAATAATAAACCATAATATTAAATATAGTTCGTATACTTTGGCATAACTCTCATTTGGTGGAAATATTTATGCCAATATCAAACAATGTTCGTGTACTTTATCATAACTTTATACTCAAGAGATAAAGATAGACCTCCCTCAGTCACCGTGACCAAGGCTTTAATATAATATAATATAATTAAAGCACCCGAAATATCAATTAATAGAAAATTATTATAAGAATATTTTAACGTCATTTTGCCGATCAAATAACGTGTGTAATGTGTAACGTGTAATATACGCCAGGAAGATTAGTCTATTAAAAGCAATCAAGTTATCATGACTTTGTCTCTAAATCATGATCAATCGTTTTCAATACAAGAACGACGTGACAATGGGTAGGAACGATCAATTAATTAAAAAAAAGTATAAATGTTATAGGCATAATAGTATAACTATTGAATGTGTAAATTCTAAAAGGCAAAATAGTGAAAAGCGCTGCATGCGTATTAGGCTAAGCCAAGGTTAGATTTGTTATTAGGCTAAGCCAAAGTAAGAGCCAATGTTAAGTTATATCAGGAACTTATCTAGCAGCAGGAACAATATATGGTACTCTTTTGTTTGCCGCCGAAAACGTTTTCGACTCCTAAGTCCAAGACGACTGTTTTCAAGCCGCGGCAAATTTTAAAATACCCTCGGTATTTTAAAATTTGCCGCGGCTTGTTGCTGGAACGATGCATTGTAGGAAAAGATCAATAATTTTATTTTTGCATTGAATTCACATTTGATTTGGTATTGCGTATTGGGTGGCATGAGACTTTACCACTATTAAAATCATAATAAAACAATAGTCAAAAGTGCTCAAAATATTGGGAAAAGCAGTTTTAACTTCAGTTGGCGATAACACTTAATATGTATATATTTTATATTTTGTAATTGCCTCATCTATTAATTTATTAACGGCGTCGGGATGTGACGACCCCACCGCCCACTGGGATCCCCCAGTGCAGTCAGTCAACCGTAAGATGGCGGTCAAACCATCCAAAGTAAGGCGGAAGTAAATGGAAAGTTACTAGATGGGCAGCAGCGTGTAGTATAAAAGATTTCCGCCACTGCGATCGCCAATCCGTCTGCCAAGCGAGGCGATTACTGCAAAACTCACCCAACAATGAGCCACAACCACAACCTAAAATACCGGCCCCTAGGCCTTGGCGACCCCGCTATTCATGGCCCGGCTATCACCAACGACAACTGGCCCTAGCAACATTTAACACGCGCACACTGCGGACCGACGATAACATTAATACGCCTTAATATACCTTAAATAAGTTAAATTAATGCGATTAAGACCCGCTAAATTATTTTGTATGATGTATACAAATCGTTATAGTTTAAAATTGACGATAACATTGTCGAGCTAGAAGAAGGATTGAGCAAGTTACTACGGGATATTACAGTTCTATCTCAGGTCCAAAGACAAAAAGACGGTGAGGACTCGATAGTCCTCAATTTCAGTAACTTACTTCAACTGGGAAGATGAGTAATAGTCCCTGTGGTCATCAGTTCATCGTCCACAAATCTTTCGTGAATAACGCGGTAAACATTATGAGTGTGTGGAGCAGGGAAGCGTATCTCATACTCCTTATCTAAACAATATTCGTTGACGGTCATACAGGTATAGGCGCCGACCTCAACACACCCCAATGAGGACGCGAAAGCTATGTATGAGCACATATCTCGTGCTACACACAGTTTCAAAACCCATTACACGGTTGCCATAGGAGGCTTAACGCAAAACTGGGCAAACGAAATGGTGATAAGCGAAAGTGGGCTATTTGGAAATGCACATTGAAACTCGTGGGGCTACTTACTGGCTGACTTGATGAAGAACGAAGGATTCGTTTAGATAAATTCCTTCTTCAAAAAGCGAGAATGCCGCAAGTGAACTTGGATAAGTCCAGACGAACCAACCAAAAATTTGATCGTCGACAAAGAGGCAAATATTCAATGATGTCTCTGTGATCAATCCGCCGCTTTGACTGCCTGAGTGAGTGCGTAGATGTGGACGACTTCAGTAAGAGGCCATTCCTAAAATCCTACTCGGTTGGGCAGCCGATATCGCACACTTGTCTCAAGAATCTTTGACCAGTGTGTGTTGCCAGTGATGACTTACGGAGCTGAGACTTGGTAGCTAACTATGAGCGTTATTAGAAATCTCAAGTTCTCTCAGTGAGCGATGGAAAGACCTCTTTCGGATCGGCGTTTTCCTGCGAGATCAAATCTGAAATGAGGAGATCCGCAGTAGAACCAAAGCCACCGACATAGCTCTTCGAATAGCCAGTCTGAAATAGCAATAGGCAGGGCACATAACTCGAAGAACCGAAGGCCGTTGGGGCAGAAAGGTTCTAGATTGCCGACCACGGTAGGCCTATTGCAAGATGGATCAACGATCTGGTTTAGAGCGTAGAAAGCGTGTGGATGTAGCGGCTCAAGGTCGGTCTATAAGGAGAACCTTAGCAGTGTGCTGCATTGTACGCCCATAAGCTGACATGGCATAAGTTATTTATGCTTCTAATAAAAGCCCGCGATAATTTCCTATTCAGTGTTGCCAACAAAGGTGCTTCATATTCAGTACCTACAATAATTTATTTATCACGCGATCACACGAAACTCGTTTTTTGGAGCAATGCCTCTGATGAGAATAGCATTTTTTTTATTACATGCAACTATGTCTTTGACTGCCTCGGTGGTGTAGTGCAGTTTTGGCAAATGCGAATCGTGATCACCTTCACCGTTCGTTCTTGTCCTTGGCGAAGTCAAAGTCAAAACATTTATTCACTTGGGTCACCCTTTGATATCAGCGCTTTTATTTGTGACGCTTTTATTTTAGCCCAAAATCAGTCAATTTGCAGTGTTACAATCCCTCGGAATCATAGAATACCTATATCTATGCTCGGAATGCAAGTCATTGATCCTGCGCCTAATCTCTTACTAGTCGTGTTGTTAATGCGAATCATCAACCCGTTAGAGTGAGGGAATAGAGAATGCATTTGTATTTGTGCATATATTTATGTGCCAGTATATATCGCGTAGTTGATTAGCCTGTAAAGCAAAGTACAAATTAGAAGTAAATAACAGTACTATCAATTTATAATCTAAATATGTTAAAGCTTTACTTGTGCATTAAGGGGTTAAACTCACTATGAGTATATATTCAATTAAAATTTAATAACTTTGTAAGTCCATTCAACCTTAAAATAATTTATTATAATATTGCTAATAACTCTCGTGTAAATATAATCAAATATCCTGCTCAGAAACGTCCAGTAGGTATTTAAAATAAAAAATATATTCGTATCAAAAAGTACTTTAAATTAAGCATTTAAAATCTGGTCCGTTAAACTTTGAACTTTTTTTTTATCTGAGGCCAATCCGGGGAATATTATCAGGACATGTTTATCATAAAAACATTTTGTGATTGAAAGTCGAGCGACACGCGATATTTCACCATTTAATTTTGCAGGAAATGGCTTATTATTAATTGAAATAACAATAACTTCCATTAAATAATTGACATACACATAATTATAATAATAGATAGACACATACTAACTAAAAAGAAAACTGATTAGCTCCTAATAATAACAATGATGCTTCTAGGGTTGCCAACTGATTTGGGAAGAACATAACAGTTACAAGAATTTAAAAGGAAATAATTCTTATTTGTTTCCTTTCTTGAAGACATATTTTGTGTTGGCCTAAGGCACACGAGCATTTTTTTATTGCACACAGTTACTTTGTGTGAAAACTAAAAAGTATCACTGATAGTTCAGCAGTTATTAATAATTATGTTCCATTTTTCGCACCACAGTACAGATTGGAAATTGTGTGTTTTCACTTATTTTATATTCATGCAAAGTTAAAATATCTTATCTAATATCTTATATCTATCTTCGGCTAAGTGTCTCAGTTGCATACAAGACTTTAAGTGCTAAAGTCCGGGATCCACTTTCTTATAGTTGGCAACCCTAGATAAGATTGTTATTGCCAACTAATTTAAAGTGGCTTCTCTCATAATTTGCGTTTCTGTGTATATCCACCAATTTACCACAGCAGTTAGGTGAAGAAAAGGTGGATATGTTTAGCGTATACCTCTACTACGGAACCCTTTATGAGCGAGTCCCACTCGCTCTTGATTTAATTATTTACAGTCACACAGTCCACATCAATTAATTCTTGTCTATATTGTAAATCAAATTCAATAAATTTTTAAAAACCTCTCTATTATACTTTAGCTAAAGCAAACCTAAAATATGTGAATTAAAGGAATTTTTACGTAACCCATACAGTTGATTAACGTTATGTTAAAAGAACAGTTTCCTGGGCCCAATTTCAACATTTTTATATTTCACTTGTTTTAGTTACTGATCCTTAAAGTTGACCACAACTTAAAGTTACGCGACGTATATTATAATAATAACACGTACTAATACGAAGGCTATTCTATATCCCGATATTACAGTAAAATATTTAGTCACCGGCATTCTTCTTAACATTTGTTAGATTGTTCGAATTTAAACGATCTATTGCATTCACATCGCACGGTTGTTTTGCAGATATAAATATTGCGAATCTGGCATATTTTTCTCAGACTTCTTACCTAAAACGTAATTAGTTAGGATTTACTTTTACACGTAGCACTCCTCATCTTCTTCCAAACACATTCGTGACATCTTCATCTTACTTTAAAAAGACACTCAAAAACCGAAAAGCGGATGCTGGATTGACCCTCAATGCCGGTAGTTTACTAAAATGATACAAACGCTTCAACCTCCGACTGCATCCCACAAGTACATAATAATGCTCTGACGTAAGAGTCTCTCTCATTGTTTCACTTCTTACATATCACACATCTCCAAGCTGGGTAGCAGGTGAAAATCTAAACCACTGTTATAGTTACCACTTATGCTTGCTACCCAGCAAGGTTGTAGAGTAGGCTTTCATTTGCTACGAGCCTTGCATCGGTCACTCACATCAATTTCTTTCGTGTTTTACTATTTTTAACGTATCTCTATCAAAAATGAAGAATTTTTTTTTTAAGAGGAATTAAGTAAGAACTAAGAATTTCACCTGGTAACGTTCTCATTTAGCAAGATACGTTTGCAGCGATAATTTCACACTTGCACATGTTGGGTTTGAAACGAACAACTTATGGCTCAAAGTGTATCTCGAGCGATCTAACCGTTCCTCTTTTAAAAGAGGTTTCTCACGACACCTTATAACTTTCTTGACAGCATAATGAACACTTTTTCTCACTTCTGGGATGCAGGCGGGACTTTTTGGTGATTTAGGTACTTTAATTTTGCCGTTACTGGACATCATTTTAATTTCCCTACGAAGTTGCGGGCAAAGTTAGAAAGAGGTCGCGCTCATCTTCTTAATATATAAAATCCTTGCGTTACTGACTGACTGACAGACACGCTACACCCCGTAGGGGTGCGCACTAAGAAGGGATTTCCCGAAATTCCCACGGGATCGGCCAAAACGGGTATATTTAAAAAAAATGCAGGCGTAGCTGCTGGCGTCCTCTAGTTTTGTATATGACCCTAAGTTTTCATGGTGAGTTTCCAAACTAATTCTAGTTACATATTTTGTGCGTGAATTCCTGTACTCTTATTAATTAATAAATATATGGCAAATTAACTACAACATTTCAAATCCCGCATACTAATTATCATCTGCCGATCAGTTACGCAAGGTTTTCCTAGTGAGGTCTCGTCTCTCACAAAGAATCTTAATCTTATAAATCATTAATTCTACCGTCTAGATATTCACGTGCATAATCCGTGTGGTGACGAATTAAGAATTTAAAATTTCACCACCCCATTACATTCCGTGGATGTCGTAAGAGGCGACAGAGGCAAATATACCAATCAGAATACTACCTTTGCAAATAGAAGGCAAACATGACATCAAACCGTGTACCAACCTGTCTGGCCAGCGTGGTATAGTAGACCAAACCTTCCAATAAACTCACAGTGCTACTGTGTAGTAAAGTAGAAGAGGGTTAAGTTCAGCAGTGGACTTAACCCTCTGACAAAAGGCTGTAGAATTTACATGAACATCCGTGAAGAGATAAGTGGTATTGTTTATTATTGCAATACAGTATTTTAAATATGTAATCAGAGTTTACATTAAATTTATACGATATATTATGAATATAGTATTTTTTATTACATAGTTTCACCATACATACATAGACATTTGCAACGATCCTGACATACCTCTCTTGCTTTATTCACTCCCATCAAGTTTCTCATGCATGCTCTTCTGTTTAGGGTACTTCTGACCTGTCCTTTTTAGGACGTCTCTAATCTGGTCAGAGAACGGTCAGTTTCACCAACATACAGAAATTTCACTGTTAATATACACATTAACTTACATGAGCTAACGTTAGGTTAAGTAAGATATAAACGTATTTAATGTGAGCGCGACCTCATATCATATTACTAAGTAAGTAAAGCTTTGACTAGGAACAATATCTTTAAAAGATTTTCGCATTAGCTGTCTCTGAGTATAGCTTAAGATTATGTATAATATTGACACTGAATAGCTGAAAGAGTGCTACTAAGATAGAAGGTAAGTGCTCTTCAAGCGAAATGTTGTAGTAAAGCGCGTTTTATAACTTCGCTTGAATAATAAGACTATTTATCTTAACAGTTAGTAATCCGATAGGGATATTATTTTTACATTAGCTTTCAACAAGAAGGTTTGATTTCTTATAATAAAATATCGTAAAATCATTCCATTTTTATAGCATTGTTAAGTAATAAAAATGTTTTAGGTTGCAAAAAAATCTACAATAATAATGTGATTGATGTTGATTTATTTATCAAATTTTTTGTCAAAATGGCGGGTATATTAACGGCCATTTTCAATATTCGGTCCATACGTGGATTTTGAAATTCGAGATTCGTGTTTGACATATTTTGTATGGAGCTTATGTCAAAAACGAATCTAAAACACATGAGTAGATAAACGGAACAGAGACACAGCTTCATACAACAGCGCGAATCGGTTGCACTACTACGAGCACGCGGCTTATGTGTGCGTGACAACTGGCCGCTTGTCGTGTACGCGGCGAGAGTGGAAAGAACCGGTTTACGTAGGCACAGGCAGTTGACAATCTTAGGGTTATTACGACGCACGTTGTTTGTTTTGTAGGTTGCAAGTTTTAATATTTTAACGTAAAAAAGTGGTGTTTTATTATTAATAATGGTTGTTTATTGTACTGTGTGTATGAATAATACCAGGTGAAATAATTAAATCATTATAAAGATTTTAACAATGGTAACGTACAATTGGGTTTTTAATTAGGTATAACTCCTGATAATTTTGTCGCATTTGTTGAATTGCTCGAGGAAACGTTTCGCGAATATTTCGATCTTGAAATAAATATTGTCAATGTTGGCAACGAAATACTTAACAAATCATTATTTGTGAAATTGTGCAAAAGCAATTAATGTTTACAAAACCAATGACTATCAGAAAGTGATCAGCCATCGATAGGGATTACAAAAAACAGGTGCATGCGATTTTCGACCTTATTGGCGTAACTCAGAATTTATAATTTTAATATCGTATCAATGACAGAAAGCAAGAAAATACAAAAAAAAAAGTCTGTCATGAATTGTCAATAAGGTCGAAAATCGCATGCACCTTTTTTTTGTAAGCCCTATCGATGGTTGATCATTTTATAGTCATTGGTTTTGTAGACGTTCATTTGTCTAAGGGCGTTTTTAGTATCATTCGGATTTGCTCACACACGCGGGATTGGCCCGCATGCGTAAAATTTCACGCAGCGTGAAACCCGGTAGCCTACGATCTAGTTTTATGCGGGCTGCTATGCGTTGTGGTTGTGTATAATGGACGACAAACTCAGAAAGTTGTTAATGATTTATTTAATTCACAAAAGACGAAATAAGAAGACAAGGTCACAGTATGGCCTGTTATTTCAAAGGAGGATTCTTGCTGGAACACTGGTTTTCATAGACGCGCTCACGCACGCCGTCAGGGGCCCCGCGCGTTACCGCTGCCCAGGATCACGCCCCGCGTCCCGCGTGCATATTCCACGCATTACAATAAATACTTGTATGAAAATGACATTTGCGGGGTTTACGCAGGTGGGCCAATCCCGCGTGCGTGAGCAAATCCGCATGACACTTAAAACGCCCTTACACAATTTCTTTTTAAACTTATTTTAGATTATTTCGGGGAGATGGGCCTCGTTACCCTTGGTTGGCAACCTGTCTAGGAGAAGGAAAACTCCGAAATTAAACCAAACGTTCGGGGAGATGGGCCTCGTTAGCCTTGGTTGGCAACCTGTCTAGGAGAAGGAAAACTCCGAAATTAAACCAAACGTTCGGGGAGATGGGCCTCGTTAGCCTTGGTTGGCAACCTGTCTAGGAGAAGGAAAACTCCGAAATTAAACCAACTTTCAGGGAGCATACCCGACACAAAACCCCGATCTAAGGTGAAAACCGACCCGTGCCGAGAGATTCGTGGCCAGAGGGTAAGCTGACCGCAAACGGAGGGTGCCTGTGTTGGTGGTCACAGGGCACACGTGATATTCCGCCTTACCCCCGTAAAGGGCTCTATGGGGATGGACATTTAAAAACCCTAAATCTCGTGGGAACGCAATGGGAACAATTCATAATATTTTCTCACACGGCGGCGACGCGGTTCGCAACCCATCACGTCTCGTTTCCCGCGAGGGCGAAAAGCGGCCTACGGAGAGCAGGTTTGCAACATTGAATGTTGGAGGAGGAATGAACGGCAAATTGGATGAAGTATGTCAGATGATGGGTGATAGAAAGATTGATGTTCTTTGTGTGAATGAAACAAAAGGAAAAGGGTGTGAAACCACCAAGCATGGCGCATATACGGCGTATTGGTCTGGGGTAGAAAGTACCACCAGAGCCTGTAAGGGAGTTGGTGTAATACTGTCTGCGCGAATGAATGAGTGTGTAAAAGAGTTTGAATGTGTAAATGATAGGCTACTGTGGATGAGAATGAAAGTAGGACTTACTCGTCTCTTTATTGTGGGGGTGTACGCCCCGGTCAATATAGTAACGGGTATGTCACAACATGAGCAAGACGAAAGGCAGGAGTTTTGGGAGAGTTTAAGAGAGATTTTGAGGAACTGCCAGGATAATGAAAGATTGATCTTGTTAGGGGATTTCAATGGATGGGTGGTAAAGCGAGATGGATTTGAAAGGGTGTTAGGTGCATTTGGTGATGAGAGTGTGAACGAAAATGGAAAAGTACTGCTTGAGATTTGTTTGGAGTGGAGCCTTTGTGTGACAAAGACCATGTTTGATCATAAAAGGATACATATGTATACGCGAGAGGCGAAAAATGTTAGAAGAAGTATGATTGATTTTGTGATAGTAGATGAACGATTGAGAAAGAATGTGTTGGATACAAGAGCATATCGAGGGATCGGCATCCACACAGACCACTTCTTGGTGTTGAGCCGGATAAGTGGGCTCTTTTTTTGGGCGACACCGAGAGCGTTATGAAAATAGGGTCTTGGAAAGAATTAAGGAAGAAAATCTACAAGAGAAAGATGTGAAAGATGAGTATAAACGAAGATTGATAGCAAAATTTGAGAGGTTCGATTGCATAAATGATATGGAAGAATTATGGCAGGCCTTTAAAGAAGAGGTAGTATGTGTAGCGTCTGAAGTATGTGGTATGATCAAGAGAAGGAAAATACGAAAGGTTAAGAATACATGGTGGGACAAGGATGTACAATCAGCAGTGTCAGAGAAGAAGAAAGCTTGGTCAGATTGGTTGGCTGCCAGAGCAAATGAAAGAATGGGAAAAGCAACGAGTGTAGACATAGATGAAGCAAGAAAGGAGTTTGTTAGGTCAAAAAGAATAGTGAAAGAAATGGTTAAAACGAAAAAAGAGGAAAAGAAAGATGAGTTTGATTGCAGATTATCTAACGATTTCCAGAGAAACATTAAGTTTTTCTGGAAATCCGTTCGTGCAGTTCGAGGAAGAACTCAATCCTCAGAACACACATCCATCAGAGACGAGAATGGAAAGATAGTAAATGATGAATCTTGCGTGCTGAAGAGATGGAAAGAGTATTTTGAAAGTTTATTTAAAAGGTCGGCGATAGAGACACCGATAGCTGAAATGAATGGTAACGATAGCAATGATGAAAGCGTTATTGGCGTGGATGAGGTCGTGAAGGCTCTGGGAAGTATGAAAGTAGGTAAGGCTGCAGGATATGATAGGATTACAGTCGAAATGCTGAAGGCTGGACAGGGCGTCATAGTTGGTCAGTTGCAGCGGTTATATAACTTGTGCTGGACCACCGGCCGAGTACCTAATGACTGGGCCACAGCTGTAGTTGTGCCTCTTTATAAAGGAAAAGGCTCGCAACAAGATTGCAAAAACTATAGAGGCATTAGCCTTCTCAGCATTGTTGGCAAATTTTATGCAAAGGTACTTATTGAAAGAGTTATGGAAGTAACCGACAAGAAAATATGGGATGTACAAGCGGGATTCCGAAAGGGTATGGGATGCACGGATCAGATTTTTTCCTTGCGAAGCATAGCCGAAAAGTTGTTGGCCAAAGGTCAAAAGGTCTATTGCGCATTCGTGGATTTGGAAAAGGCTTACGATAAAGTGGTGAGGAATGAAATGTGGTCGGTGCTGTCAATGAATGGGGTGGACAGCAGCCTCATTCGAGCTCTGAAATCCCTTTATGAGGATTCTAGAGCTTGTGTGAGGATAAACGGGGCATACACTGACTGGAGTACCATCGAGAAAGGTGTTAGACAGGGATGTGTAGCGTCGCCGTGGCTGTTTAACCTCTTCATGGACAGTTGTTTGCAAGATTTAAAACAGTGTGACTGCGGATTAAGGATGAATGGGTTACTCGTCAAATGCCTCCTTTATGCTGATGATCAGGTAATACTTGCATCTTCAGCGGAGGAGTTGCAGGAGATGGTAGCAATCATGCATGGTGCGTTAGAGAGGAAAGGAATGAAAGTGAATGTAAGTAAAACGAAAGTTATAGTTTTTGAAAAGGAGGAATGCGTTACGGCTTGTAATGTTTTGATCGATGGACAGCGAGTGGAACAAGTGAATGAGTTTGTTTACTTAGGTACGTTGTTTACAAGAGATGGTAAGAATGAAGAAGATATTGAAAGGAGAGTTAATGCAGGTAATAGTGTGAATGGAGCTCTGAAAACGTTTATGAACAGTCAAAACGTGTCCAAAAAGGCACGTTTGGCTGTACATAGAGGCGTGTTAGTGCCTACCCTTATGTATGGTAGTGAAAGTTGGGTATGGCAGAAGAGATTTGAAAGTAGAATAAATGCTGTAGAAATGAGAGCACTGAGAAGTATGTGTGGTGTGTCTTTGACCAACAGAGTAAAGAATTGTGTGATACGAGAGTGGTGTGGGGTAAAAGAAGATGTAGTGACAAGCATTGAGAAAGGCATGTTAAGATGGTTTGGGCACATGGAGAGGGTGGATGACGATAGACTGACAAAGAAGATATATAAGGCAAGTGTGAATGGAACAGGACAAAGGGGAAGACCTAGGCGGACGTTCTCTGACCAGATTGGAGACATCCTGAAAAAAGGACAAGTCAGAAGTACCCTTAACAGAAGAGCATGCATGAGAAACTTGATGGGAGTGAGTGAAGCAAGTGAGGTATGTCAGGATCGTTGCAAATGGCGTTCCGTAGTCTCTGCCTACCCCTCCGGGAAACAGGCGTGAGTCTATGTATGTATGTATTTTAGATACCTATCCCCGTGGTAAAACTAGTGGCCAGAGTAGCTAAAGGAGATTCCTTTGTTTATTAGCAATATAGATCATATTACCAGAAAATATTCAACACTGTTAGTGGTATCGTTAGGGCTGTCAAATAAATCACGTCGTCACGTCGTGTCCTTGGTAACAAATGTATATTTTTATTCCGTGCTTTTAAAAGTTTCAGGTGCATGCCTTTTTTGGTTCCACTCGCTATTTTATTTACAACTGTACTTCTGCCGTATAGCGAATCCGTCGAGTCCAAGAATCTGCCCAATCCACGAATCTGTCGAGTTGGGAATCTGCCAAATCACTAATCTGTCCAATCCAGAATCTGTCGTATACCGAACAAGCGATTTGTCTTAACCTATTGTGACAACCCTACCAAAATAGGTAACAAATTTACAAGCTCTTAAGAAGCTGTCTCTCTGTTCGGTTTATTTACTCATGTGTCTAAAATGTACAGATCTATCTATAGATCGAATATTGAATCACGTAGTTAGTTGATCACAGGTTTTGAATTTTAAGGCCGGAATTTATTCGATTGGCACTGAAAAAAACTATACCTTCAAAATTATTCCAGAAAAATAAACCAGTAGTCTTAAATCATAAGTTATTTATATTTATTGTCAATTGAATTTTGAGAAATTGTATTTGTCCGGGTTTGCATTACAATATCGTACATACGTACTTAACTCACGAGAGAATACAGAACGCCACTTGCTTCTATCCTTAAAAAACTCTTGCGCTTCCTCTACATTTATCCCTCTTTTCATACATGCTCGATGGGTACGTGTGCTTCGGCACTTTCCGTTTCTTAAGACGTCCATAATTTGGTCGACGAATGTCCTACGAGGCCTGCTGCGAGTGCCGCGACCGACTTGCACATTTGCCTTACATATTTGATTCGTCCTTTTTCTTCACTCATTCGCTCTACGTGACGAAACCATTCAATAAATTACTACACAACGTTATTTCGTTGGCTGTGTTTAACTCCACTTTGTAATGCTTTAATGCCTAATCTATTTAATTTCATTACAATCTGTTTGCCATGTAGTTGTTATGCACAGCCACTTGTAAACAAAATCCCATCCCACAAACATATAAAAATAACAAAATCCCATTTTCATCAAATCTCCTTCTCACGACCGCAATGTATACAATTCGAATTGTGTTAGCACATAATATAATAACGTATTTGACTCAAATTTATCGACCAAAATCTTAACAGAACTCCCATAAGGACGATTTTTGAAGGTAGTAGAGCCTAGCTGATTTAGAGCATGAATGGGCCGGCTCGACCGGGGAAGTACTACCCTCTTACAGAAAATCGACGTAAAGGAACAGTACCTAAACTGTTGCGTTTCGTTCGGTGAGTAAGAGTGCCGGAGGCCGAATCCCCTTTTCCTTTTCCCTCATCCCATACCTCCTCTTATTCCTTTTCCCATCCTAATGGGTGGCAACGTACATGTCACTCCTCTGGTGTGGGGTGTGCTCATGGGCGGCGGGTTTCGAGGCGTACCGTCTGCTCGTTTGCCGCCTTTTACTTAAAGAATAATGATAACGAATAATTCAACAGTTACTTTTATGGATTTATTTTTAATAGGATTTTAAATATTTTCATGAAAGTTTTGAGTAAAACTAAATTCAACGTTTGGATAAGTATTTAACAAATTCTTTAACAAATCTTGACTTTTATGTTATTATTGGAACACAAAATTCTTGGTGAAATCCCTTAATTATATTTATTAGATATTAGGTAAAATTAATATTATCAGTCATCGTAGCTGATTCATAGTGCATATCATTCATACCCCCCTCCCCCTAGGTATGAGAAATGCACCACTTTATAGTTAGTAACTAGTTTTGTGTAAATATAACAAATTTACAGGATTGAGCTTTATCGCTAATGGGTCTATGGAGGTGCTTGGCGCCGGCCCATAGTAACGCTTGTCAAAATGTGCAATATAGTTAGTTACGTAGGGCTTCATAACAGGCCTTAGTTATAAGTTCAGTAGCTTGATGACAAACGAGTAGATGTACAGATTTAGATTGTTGTTCTTAGTGCTAGTTCGTAATTAGTATTCAGAGATAATTTAGGTATTTAGGTCTAGCTCAAGTTTAGATTTTCTATTACAGGTAAGGTACGTTACGTATACCTCCTACGTACCTAAGGATGTATACGTAGTTATTTAGGAACTTAGGGAACATAGTGCTTTCTAATACAGAGATACCTTATAACTGTAGGAATATAAAGATAAAAAGATAGTTACTTTAAGATTACGTAAAGTAAGGAGTAGATACTTTAAGATTAGGTATTAGCGGCGAAATGAATTAGCTGTATATATTATGTAGGTTGACGATATACATATATTCCAGTGTATTATATATAGCATCTAACGCTTTGCAGTAAATCTGACTTTTTAAGATAATCTTTAGTGTAGTTGCATGAAATGTAGGTAGTTTAAGTATTAATAATATTAATAAAAAATGCTATTAAAATGTGGGTAGTTTAGGTATTAATAATATTAATAAACAATGCTATTAAAATGAAGATAGTTTAGGTATTAATAATATTAATAAACAATGCTATTAAAATGAAGGTAGTTTAGGTATTAATAATATTAATAAACAATGCTATTAAAAGGAAGATAGTTTAGGTATTAATAATATTAATAAACAATGCTATTAAAATATAGATAGTTTAGGTATTAATAATAGTAATTAACAATGCTATTAAAATGCTTACGTAGGGTTTAACTTTAAGCTCTTAGATACAGTTTAATCGAATTAGTAAGAAGTTAGGCACATTCTCGCTATATGGTCAATTAGAAAATAATAATAGTGATGTAGTGTCATAAAATAATTAAAATATTCGACTCGTTCGGCACAAAAATCGTAGCTTGAATACTTTTTAGAATAGTTGTATATTAATTTAATAATCATAAACTGTCTCAATCATTCTTTTATTCCTCACTTCCAAAAACACATATATAAAATTCAATTGAGTTTTCGAGCCACCGTCTGTCTATTCCAACTAAACTATGAAAGTAGTTGAGCAGACGCCGTTTTTCATTCATAGTGCAACCTCAACCAATTATCACACTTTACAATAGCCAGGAATTATTAGGTTTTAATATTTATGCTTATATATTAATTCGAGTAGTTATAAGCCTATATAAACCGCAGCTTTTCCGTGACTGTACTTTATATTGCAGTCATAGAGTCCTCAATAGGTATCCCATCACATTCCAAAAACATTAAACTCTCTAAGGGCCTCTGCATGTTGGACCTGTGTCCTCATGTACGTCTGCCAAACGGCCGTGTACTTCCCAAGCTGTATGTTAAGGAAATACGCGTGAAAGGGAAATATATTACAATTAATATATATATTTAAAAAGATCTTTAAATTGTAACATGATATTGTGAGTGAGGTGGAAAAAATGGCAAGTTATACAGCTGTTGACGAAAAAGACAATAAAATATCGAGGTGACATAATTATGCCTCATCACTTAATCGACATATGCCTATATCACATGATTAGTATGTATTTACCTATTATTATATCTATATTTATATTATCATCTAAATTGTATGCGACCCTAGTCACTGCTTTTACACTTTTCATTTGTTTATTTATTTGTTATCTTTTGTTGAACCTTAAGGACCTGTAGGTACTTGACTACTCCTCATGGTTATAAACTACTGTACCTTATCCATTTTTTAATTTAGTTTAGAATATCTTTATTATTTATTTTTATTTATTTATAGTCTCACGCCTGTATCCCCGAAGGGGTAGGCAGAGGTGTAAAATTTATTATATGTCTTTTAATTAAAATTAGTTAATGAATTTACAGTTTTGCACGCCACTATTAGGACTTGATGTACACTTATTCCTCAGTCAAACGACTAATCTGTGGTTTTCTTTAATAGTTTCAAATAAGGCTTAGCTTAACATATCAAC
Source organism: Euclidia mi (assembly GCA_944739405.2). Lineage (NCBI taxonomy): Eukaryota > Metazoa > Arthropoda > Insecta > Lepidoptera > Erebidae > Euclidia > Euclidia mi. The sequence continues at coordinate 3,082,871 of OX123190.2, read as the reverse complement.
CCTCTCAACCGAATATTTTGCGAGAGAAAGTAATTTTAGTAGCGTTAAGATGTAAATAACATAAGATAAAGAATAAAATGCATATCTCAAAGCATTGTACCCAATTGTTTATGTTTCACGTTTTAAGTAGAATCAAATCCTGTCATCTCTTTCGCACCGTCACCTATTAGTTGACTAGATTTTGCTCAATAAAGATCGTATGCTTTATATTGTACATTTAAAAGAATGAGGGCAAATGGTCAATTTCAAACAAAGAAGTATGTATATACCCTAGTAGTAGCTTTGTAAGGTAGATAGGTAGTGCGGCCGGCTCAATTTCAAATCTTCTTTAATATCCTTCACGAATTCCTTCGTCGAGAGCATTCGTGTTTAAGATAACATCTGTAAGAGATTTATACCTACATTGACGTGCCTGTAAGTCATTAGAACCTGACTGCTGACCGTGCCCACCTCATTATGGTCTGATCACTCACGAAATGCTAGACTAGACACCTAAGAAACGTCACATCACAATAATTATAACCAAATAATTATCTACAGCCAAGAAACCTATATTCATACTGTCTAATTACTTTTCAATATACCATGAATTCGTTTTTTTTTAATATTGGGGACTCAATATTAAAAAAGGACGCGCAGGCTCATCCTGAATAAGATCCGGCAATGTGATTTATTTATTTACGAATATGGGTAATTATGAGATGTTACAGTAAATAATTGTTGTTAAATCAAATAAAAAAGATAGGATAATGAATCAAAATAAATATTAATTTAACATTTATAAAATTACAATAAGATCAAATACATTTATGAACCAACTAACACCTTGGCCAGTCACGCAATATTGTAAACTAGACGACGCCAGCAGCTACGCCTGCATTTTTTTAAATCTACCCGTTTTAGCCGATCCCGTAGGAATTTCGGGAAATCCCTTCTTAGTGCATACCTACGGTCCCCAAGGAACATACATGCCAAATTTCAGCTTACTGCGCCCAATAGTTTCGGCTGTAGCGTGTCTGTCAGTCAGTCAGTAACGCAAGGATTTTATATATTAAGATTTTACTGAGAATGCTCTCGAGAACGGAATGCGTCTAAAGATTTCTTGGGCTTGGCCCTTGCTTTAAAGGAACATTGTACATATACTTAAGCCGGAAAGCAAAAAGCAGGGTTAACTGGTAGATATTTTAATATTTCGCTTTACTTCAATCTATAAAATAATATCTAACTATATGCTTTTCTATATCATTTTCATAAATGCTGGTTGTGTAGGTAAGCTTAACTATAAGGCATAAAATGCTGCAGCTTTAACGATTGTCTATAATAAATTTCAAAAAGTCTTGGACTGGGTTAAGAAAGTATGTTATTCCAATTTCATTATTTTACCTGTCTTATTTTTTTAACTATCGCTTGGCACCAGAGAGGTTGGACGTTTAGACTAGAGAGAACATGCTCGCCATATTTCCTTATACCGAACGTGCAATATGTAATGTCAGTTGGTCTTAGTTGGTTAATCATAACGTCAAATTACGCGTCTCATTTAAAGAGGCATAGACTCCTTACAGACTCATATCTTTGAATGCATTCTCTAAATAGCCGTGCTGTAAATCCCATCATTAAGGAGTGATGGGATTTGACAGTAAAAGGAGATGTCGATGTTTTTTGAATGAGGGATAAATACGGAAACAAACTATCGGACATGAATATAAAACTGAATCGTACCCGCAAGCATCGGCGTGGCAGTCGGTTGCACTCCCGCCAACTGGGTTGTCAAAGTAGTTCACTGCTGTACTAACATTTACATAAAGGCGAATCATTTGTGCTGGCGGATTACAAATTGGATTACCTACAACTCCAAAAAAATCGAGCAGTGTCCAACGTAAGCGATAGCAAGCAATGTGATATGATGCGACGCACACAAATTGCCAAAGCCTGCCGCATTAGCCAATCTGGTATAATTCGTACAATACATAATCTAAGTGACAGTTTCATAGCATCTCATCGCAACGCATCGCTCATTAGTCTATGAATACTTTTGTCAATAGATTTTATGGCTAAAACGAACAATTAAACACGTGATTTTTTTTAGTACTGTCTGTCTGGCAAGTCTTTGCAAAGCACTGTCCGGCGTCGACAGCAAAAACTACATTTTCAATATTTTAGTTGTTTACTTCTAAGGCTTAAATATATCGACACATACTAAAGTCACAGTAAAGACATTTGACCAAAAATATTTATCGATAAATCATCACTGTTACGAACAACACTCAGTTTCCTAACTCTATGTTTTGTCTACTGTTTGGCTACCACGACGCTGCTATAAGAGCGTGCTGCTAAACCTACCGACTGCTCTTTCTATCATACTGCATGTGCCATTAGAAAGAAGATATCAAACATAGCAACCGCTGTTGTTATTTAGTGTTACTTCTATGACTTAAGGTTATATTTCTTTGCTTGGCACGCGTCTCTTCGAGCACGTAACGCTTTCACTATCGATCAATCTGTCATGACGATCCTTGACAGACTTTACGGGGAGTCAATATCTTGACTCTGGTCTAAACCATAGACTACCGACAACCTACTTCCTTGAATTAAGGAAGCCAGGCGCCAGTGTTTTTTATAGAAAACCTATTATTCTGTCTGAATTTTCAGTTTTTAACTTTCGTTCTACAGCTTCTAATTTCAGACACTTTTTAATTTGTTTTTCCTTCATTATCTGAACGTAATTTCTAATATTTTCATCAATTCTGGCTGTTAGGGCTAGCTTTAAGTAGAAGTTTTCTAATACTACATTAAATTCAGCATAAAATGCTGCTTTGACTTTACTCTATCAAATAGAGTTTTCATATATTCTTATATTTAAGGCCATTATTATTAAAGCTATATTACTGTACTATATTTGTAAATCACTAGTTTTTGCCCGTAACTTCGCCCGCATCACATATTGATATTTTATCGGGATAAAGAGTAGCCTTATAGCACTTATAATTAGCAGTTATAGTTTAGTAAAATAATATTCGTAATTAATAATAATACTACTAATTAAATAATCTCTACTAACCTCTCTTTAATACGTATTATTATGGTTAAAAGTTACTTTTGTTTATAGCTCGTCAAATATATAAAAAAGTTACATTATGAAATGATAATCCATAGTACTACTATAGTAGATAGTAACTAATATAAACTATGTAATAGATAAAACATGTAATCAATTAACGCATATAACATAAAAGTTCATATAATATATATTGTATTTTACGTAGAAAAAAATGTAATCGATAAAACCAATACGCGTAAACAATAATAATTAATCTATGTGTCTGATTGTTCTGTATTCCACTTCTTTAGAAGTTACAATGTGCGAGTAAACAATAAGTATTTTATAGCTTAGTCAATAGTAACTAACTTCTATTCGTTAAATAGTTATAATATATCTGATTAAATTTTTCTATGCACTGGGGTCGTCAATTTAAGCTAAATCATATTTTCTCGGAACTAAGTTCTATATGTAAACAATAATAAACGTAAGCTTCTCATTCCGTTACACCTTACTTTTCAATACAGCAGGTTCTATTCGCAAACAAAATGTTCGTCAATTTGTTCTACATTTTATTTTCTCGGAACATACTTCTATATGTATACAATAGTTACCGTATGCTTCTGATTCCGTTAGATGTTACTTTTCAATTCAGTGGGTTCTATTCGAAAACAAAATGTTCGTCAGATTGTTCTCTTCTGTTGTATGTTGTTTAAGTTTTAATTGACTAGCTAATAGTAATCCGATAGACAATAGAAATAATATACAGATAATTGTCCGTGTGGTGACGGACTAAGAATACAGCATGTCACCACCCCATATCATCCCATGGGTGTCATAAGAGCTGACAAAGGGACCGTATTATGCAGAGAACATCACTGTAGGAGAAGGAAAACTCAAAACAAACCCTATACCTACCAACCCGCTTGGCCAGCGTGGTATAGTAGGCCAATCCCTTCTTTTAAGGATGTATGTATAAATATAAATAATAGAACTCTATGTCGATATTAAAATATACTTTGGCAGTAAATATGTGATCAACATTCAATTTATCTATTTTATTACAATCATAAGACACAAAAGATGAATGAATTTATTGTATAGATGAACTATCTCTGTAATCTGTCTGTATATCTGTGTAAGTAAGAAGACAGAACGATGAATGAATTTATTGTAGGTATTATTATAGTATTATTCCTAGTTATAACTATGTAATAGATAACTTATTAATTTGTAGATGATCAATATGTTAGTATTTTCTTATTTATAGATTCTTCATATAATAGTCTTTGTACTCAATTACTATAATAAATTTGTTTGTAACTTTTACTTAAGTATAATCGACTTTATAATCAATAACTAATTAAGGCGCATATACTCACTTTAATAAGATCTATTTATTAGGTCGGGATAAAACAGGAATAATAGGATAGGCATGTAATCAATTATTTAGCAAATACGCTTCAATTATATTTAAGTACTTTTTCTGGCTTATTAGGATTTATATAAGGTTTATCTCTATAGAACTTACATTTAATTGACTGTGTAATCAACATTTTACTAGAGCGTAGATGAATAATCTGTAAGTTTTTGATGCATAAAGCATCTTTCTATAGTTATAAACAAAAATGTAATCAATAACTTTAAGTGTAGATGAACATTTGTCTGTAACTTGTATTATGCGTATACGCTACCTATATTCAATTCAATATGTAAATAATTTATTTAGTGCATTCGTAATTAAGTATCTATAGATATTGTAAAAAAATATAACCTGGCATAAATATTTTCATTTAGTTAAAAATAAATTCTAAAATGTATTAAAACATATTTTCAAACTGTTTACCAATTTAACTACAAAAATACCAATTGTCTTTTAGACGTTAGTTATTCAAAATTCATTTTAAAAATGGTTGTTAAAATTAAATTAAATGCTTTAGATGTTCTCTGTGATTTTATTTAATGTTTACCTTAATCCTTTCCTATTTTTATCTAATGGTATAGTATCCCGCTAACCCAAAGGAATAAGATAATATTTGAAGATGCGTTGGTAAGTATCTTAAAGAGAGCAAGTTTGCCAACAATAGGCAAATAAGCACGAACTTACTGTAGTATGGGGACATAAGATAGACTCTGGATCCCAAGTCTGGCTGTCCACAGCAGAGGAACAGAGATGTGGGAGCAGGGTTTAATACAACAAAAAGAAATGCGTAAAAGTTCCTCAGCCTCCTCTATAAGTAGTTCTTGTGCGATATCGAACTTTTTTTAACGTTAAGAGAAACAAATTAGGCAATTTGAGGCAGGAAAAGGAGATTCATGGATAGAGAGTAGCAGGATTAAAGTAAAATTTTTGAAGTCATTTTGGAGCTTAAGCTCATTGGAAGACATCTATAAATAAGGACAAATAACGATAGTAAACATTCAAGTAGTATGGCCTCAATACATAGCTTAGCTTAGTTATGTATCCAAGTATCATAATCAAACAAATAAATTGAAGTGGCATCTATCATATGCAGTTGCTCAGCAAGTCAAGTGAAGGACTAAAATTGGCGCCAAAAAAGCGCACGCTTTACGCTGGCAAGCATATTATCAGATATTTGTAGTTATCACATTAAAATAACTACTAATAAGAGAACAGGAGAGAAAATAATGCAAATAAATGTGCCGCATATAGAAACTATCCACAATTTCTGCCTCCGTGGTCTTGTGGGTAGCATATGCGTCTGATCGGTAGGTCTCGGGCTCGATTCCCGGGTCTGGCATAAGTGTTAGTGAGTTTCGAATTGTTAGTAGCAGCACGGAGTCTGGCAATATGCCTGGTAACGACAATAAGCTCGCACCCTATGACGGGGGACCTGAAATTCATAACATGTACTGACTATTATGTATTTAAATAACTGTAGTATTATACTTACTTACCTACCCCTTCGAGGATAAAGGCGAGAGTCTTTAAAAAATAGGTAGGTATGTGCGCATAGCAACATTTAGTAGAGTCTTGCTGATTTCAGCATGAATAAGCCGGCTCGACCGGGGAAGTACTACCCTCTAACAGAAAATCGATGTAAAGTACTTAAACTGTTGCGTTTCGTTCGTTGAGTGAGAGTGCCGGAGGCCCTATCCCCTATTCCTTCTCCCTCATCCCACTCCTCATCCTATCCCTTTTCCCATCCTCAAGGGGCGGCAACGCACTTGTGACTCCTGTGGTGTTGCTTGTATCCATGGGCGGCGGTAATAGCTTACCATCAGGCGATCCGTCTGCTCGTTTGCCGCCTATTACTATATAAAAAGAAATCGTCCAATATAGAATATAGAAACACTTCTCATAGTCAATAAAGTGCATTCGTATCGGGTCACCCGTACACCAACTACCAATTGCGTCGCTGCGAATATCCGGCCGCAGTCTCAACGAGTACCCGATGTTAGTGGAAGACAATCATCTAATATAATAATATCTTTACACTGCATTGGTGCAAATAATTGTACCTTCGACTTACTTTATTTTTTATAAAACGGTTTTCTCCACTACGAACAAATTCTGTGTCGCGGCGGAATAAACAGACCTTCAATCAGTAGACACAAAGAGCACTCAGACTAGAAACAACAGTTTTTGGATCACACAAAGTATTGTCTCATGTGGGAATTGAACACACGATACACGTTGCAGTGTCAAGCGGCGAGGCGACCGCTTAACTACCATGTCATCTGTACGGTAATACTAATTGATTAACTTGTGAAAATTTAAATATTGTAAAGATGATAGGAGAACGAAAAAGATATGAGAAGCTGGTTGAAGGAGTCAGTAGATAGAGCATGAGGGGACTGGAGTCAGGGACATTTTCTGCGGAGGCTTGAGGATCATACAATCTTATCTCAGAAATAAATCAGACAACAGAAAAATATTCTTTAAAATATACATCATCATCATTCTACTAGCATTATCCCAGTTGCAGCCCAAAGTCCACTTTAAACTGAATATTTGGGTGAGCGCCCATACGCCCCTTAAAATTCGCCCCTTCAAAACAAATTTGGCCAAATTTGTTTGAAGGGGCGTATGAGTGCTCACCCAATATTTTTTATTTACTTTTCTCTAGAGTAACTGTCGACTGACATCCGCAACACAAAGGAAAAGTGCTATACCATGGTTTAGACTAGTGTCAGTTTATTCAAAGGCACTGACTTCCTATAACGACTGTCAAATGTCTTAATCGACTCCTGGAAGCGACGGCTTAACGTGCTCGCAGAGGTATGGGGCAGGCAATAATTAACAATTTATGCACATGACTTTGAAAAGTCAGTGGTGCGCTTCGTGAAATCGAACTAAATACCTTCTGCATAGCAGTCTATTGGCATCACCACTAGTCAGACTCTTACTGACTAAAAACCAACCCGTGTGCCTCATGTGCCTCGTGTGTCGCAGGGTCGGGTATCGCCCAAGCATACGTCACAACCCCCGACGGGTATTGGCCCGCCAGATAACCATCTGGCGGGCCAATACCCGTCGAGCGTCCAATACCCCCTTGGCGGCGGATGAAGGTGTTGGGCACGACAAGGTGGAGATCCCACGGGGGGAGGCAGACGTTCTGCTAGAGCAAATGTATTCAAGGCAAAATAATGTTTATTTTCTTAGTGAACGATACCTTTTGTTTCGCAACTGTCCGCATGTTTCCCTGCAGTTTTACTTAGATTTTCTAAAGAGCTAATATACGGTGAAACTTTGAGCCAAAGTTTACTGAAAATGGTGTTTCGTTTTAAGATACCTGAAAAGTAGTTGAAAGTACTTTTGTATAGTTAGCTGCCTTCTAGTAGCCTTAAATGACATATTCGTCTTTCACATTGAGTAGTTATCTTTAGATATGTTATTCAAGAACTTATTAGACTTGCATAAACAAGTTTTCTATTCAGAATCCGTTTGCGGAAGATTCAGCATTTATCAGCACACCCCTTATCAAATACCAATAGGTATCGAAAATTGCACACCTATCGGTTTTTGTATCAAATATGTTTAATAATATAATATTATATATCTAATATTCTACCACATACACACATCACCATCTAGTCCCAAGCTAAGCAGAGCTTGTAATGAAGCCAGAAAGTACCAAAGCCAAGTAGGTTTTTCAATTTACCGCGTTATAGTCCAGTATCATCATCATCCTCAGCCTTTAACAGTCCACTGCTGGACTAGGCCTCTCCTTTGAAAGGAGGAATTGGCCTACTATACCACGCTGGCCAAATAGGTTGGTATAGGGTTTGTATCAAGTTTTCCTTCTCTTACAGTGCTGTTCTCTGCATAATGGTCCCTCTGTCGGCTCGACACCCATGGGATGATATGGTGTGGTGACATTCCGCATTGGGGCAGATCGGAGCTCAACCTTGACCCTCGGCGGAGGGATCATGGAGAGTCGGGCTACCCTCTCGGAGGGCGAGGGGGGACAAACAGGAAGGAAATCTGAGGCGCGCTTGAAACCTTGCAATAACAACTGATAATAAAGATGATCTCGAAAATTGCGGCTGGCAATTTATTGTGCTAAACGATTTTATAATTGTTTGTATTGTACACTCATTAATGTACCTACATAGTTGTATTCCTTACACAAATTACTAATAATGAATGACAATGAAATTCATTAAAAGATTACGCACAGATTTTAATTAGCAATATATATATTTCAAAAAGTTTTTGCAACAAATATCGCAATTTAAATATTGTAATCATAATCATATTACCGCTTTATAAAATTACTTGTCTTGGCTGGCATAACATCGCATTACTTACCCAAGCTAGAATTATGAAATTAAGGCAGTATTTTTTTTCATTGACGCTGACACCCATAAAAAAGAATTTGAATACCTATTCCACCTCTAAGAGCATAAGTAGAGCTTCAAAGTTCCTTTGAAAATCCACTGATTTTAAAGCAATCGACCATTTAAAAATCAAAATAATTTTGAAAAAATCACATGAATATAATTGAATACATATGTAGATTATTATGATTAATCCAATTCATAGAATAAAAAGTCGCAATGTACAGAATATTCTGCCACTTTACCCGCTAATAACTCCCTTCTTCTTCCTTAAAGCAAATTCGATTAGTTAATAATAATTTAATTTAATATTGTTTAACGCATTGAGAGTTTAAACTGTTACACTCATTGACTGCATGCAATGTGTGATGTACACTGAATTGCTTTGAAATATTGATTTAGGCTGAGACTCATGAAATTAATAGCCCACGAAAAATAGAAACTACACCCGACACATAAATATAGTGATATAATCTTAGAAGGGATACCAATCATTTATCTAAGGATATAATACAATATAGTTCGATATACACACAACACCATCTAGTCCCAAACTAAGCAGTTCTTGTACTTTGGGTGCTACGACAACTTATTCTTAAAATAAATAAAAGCAGCTGCTCATTTAAGTTCACTTCGCTTCACAATTATTAATTCTGTTGTTCCTTTAAGTTTCTAACAACATTTCAGCTCGCGCACTTCCAAGTAAACAGACCAGATAACAAAGGAAAACAAGCTGCATTTTCGTATTACCTGCGCTGATAAAATATCTTGTAAGCATCCAGTCAAACGTGAATCATTATTAGCATTTCCTCGAAAAATCTATATAAGCCGGTACGACTAGTCCATATTTTACTAAAATAAATTCTACCCGGAGTTGGTAGGATTTAATTTAGTAAAATATTCAGCTTTAGGTACAAAGGCTGGATGCGCCGAGCCCCAGCCGTTGCCATGGCGACGGGCGTGCTGTGGTAGTCGGGTGCATTTCGCCCACGGCTGCCTCATATTGCGAACATCTCGTTTTCCAGCTAGCGAACACTGTGCACCGTGTCACGCGCTTACAAGGATTTTGATTTGTATGGTCGGAATAACTAGCGGCACTTCGTTTCATGAATAATTTATTTTGTTGAGAGTGAATGATGTTTATAAAACTTTAAAAAAATATTACAACAGTCATCCTACTGTTGAGAAGGTACTTACCCAATAGTAAGGCAACAATTATTTGAGGTGGTTTGAGGCGTTCAAATCTTTAATGACTTTTCGAAGTTACGTGCATATTAAATTGCTAACTATAATCGTGAAAAAGGACAAAATCGCAAGGAGACCTTTATACCTGGGAGTTCTCCACAACATTCTCGAAAGAGATTTGCAGACGTAGTACATAATTATATTGTAACTGTGATGTCCAATCCGCACCTAGCCAGTGAGGCAGACTATGACGTTACCATTCTCATAGTGAGAACAGGGTCGTGCCCAGAAGCAGGACAGGACAGACAGTTTACATTTATAGAGAGCTGATAATGATTTTTAATTGTAGTCATTCTAATAGTTCTAACTCTAAGAATATCTGCCCAGTGCCCACAACACTGACGTGTTCTGAACAAACTTTTCTACCACAATGTGCAGCAGAATCAATTCGAGTATTCTAAGTACCTACCTATATCAGTTGCTCGTGGTGGCACATCAACATGTCGATTACACTAGTGCCAATTACCACGGCTATTTCAATCAATCAATCAATCAATCAGCCTATCGCAGTCCACTGCTGGACATAGGCCTCTCCCAACACGCGCCACAGTACACGGTCCTCAGCCTTCCGCATCCAGTCTGTCCCAGCCACCTTTTTCAGGTCATCGGTCCACCTAGCCGGGGGCCGGCCTACCTTACGCTTGCCGAGACGTGGTCGCCACTCTAGGATACGCTTGCTCCATCGGCCATCAGTCCTTCTACAGATATGGCCAGCCCACTGCCACTTGAACCTACTGATTCTGTGAGCTATGTCGGTAACTTTGGTTCTTTGTCGGATAACTTCGTTCCGGATTTTATCCTTCAAAGAGACGCCAAGCATAGCCCGTTCCATAGCTCGCTGCGTGACTTTTAGTTTGAGGACTAGTCCCACTGTGAGTGTCCACGTCTCGGCACCGTACGTCATAACAGGTAGGACGCATTGGTTGAAGACTTTGATCTTCAGGCATTGCGGTAGGGGCGAAGAGAAAACTCGACGTAGCTTGCCAAACGCTGCCCAACCCAACTGGATCCTGCGGTCGATTTCTTTCTCGAAGTTGTTTCTACCAAGCTGGACTACTTGCCCAAGATAGACATACTCTTGAACAACTTCGAGCATCGATCCGTTGACATAAACCGGTCCCGGCACAATGTGTTCGTTGAACATAATCTTGGTTTTATCCAAGTTCATGCCGAGACCGTCCGACCGTCGAGAGGCTCCATTTAGGCTGTGCAGCATCTCGCTCAGCTCTGCCAGGCTCTCTGCCACGATGACGATATCGTCGGCAAACCGAAGGTGGGATATGTACTCGCCATTAATGTTGATGCCCCGTCCAGTCCAGTCCAGCGTCTTAAAGACGTCTTCGAGTGCGTTGGTGAAGAGCTTAGGGGATATTACATCCCCCTCTACGCAACTCAATGGGGCTGGTTTTATTGTCCTGGAGCTGGACGGTCATAGTGGCCGTGTCGTACAAACATCTCAACACCTCGATGTAGCGCCAATCGATGCGACACCGCTTCAGAGCATCCAGAACCGCCCAGGTTTCGATGGAGTCGAAGGCTTTCTCGTAGTCCACGAAAGCCATACACAGCGGCTGATTGTATTCGTTGGTTTTCTGTACAATCTGCCGAACAGTATGGATGTGGTCTACGGTGCTGTAGCCTTTTCGAAACCCGTCTTGTTCCGGTGGCTGGAAATCGTCGAGTTTTCTGGCGAGGCGATTTGTTAGGACTCTCGAGAACAACTTGTAGACGTGACTCAGGAGTGAGATGGGTCTGTAGTTTTTCAGCAGGGTTTTGTCAACTTTTTTGAAAAACAGAACCACCGCACTCCCACTCCACGCCTGAGGTGTTAGGCCTTGGTGGATAACGGAATTAAACAGGCTCGCCAGCTCTTTCAGAACTGCTGTCCCACCTGATTTTAAGAGCTCTGTGGTGATTCCGTCATCCCCTGGAGACTTGTTGTTCTTGAGCTGCTCGAGAGCCACTCTTACCTCGCCCTGGTTGACATCAGGAATGTCCTCCGTGTAATGGCGCGTCAGTTGGGCTCTGTGGTCATCATCGCTGGGTCTCGTGGGTTTAGGCATCCGTGATGCGTACAAGTCCTTGTAGAAACTCTCAATTTCAGCGAGAATCTCGAACTTGGAGGTTACGGTTTTGCCACCCGCAGTATTGAGTTTTGACAGATGCATTCTACTAAGCTGGCGAGCGAAGACTTTGGTGCCTTGATTCTGTTCAATCGCAGCCGTAATGGCGCGGGTATTGGAACATCGGAGGTCACGTCGCACCAGCTTCCGGATCTTCCGGTTTAGGTTTCTTCCATCTGTCGAAGACGTCTGCGCATATGACATTCCCCGTCTTTGCCTCATAAGTTCGAGAGTCTCGTGCGAGAGTTTACTTTGCTTGTTAACGCTTTTTCCGGGAAACACCATTCGAGACACATCCTGTAGCGTTTTCACCACAGCGTCGGTTTTCTCGTCAACAGTGCCATTGGTTTCCAGCAGTCCGAAACGGTTTTGAAGTTCCAATTGAAACTTTTCGGATCCTACTGCTAGCTGAGGCGCAGTAGGTCTAAGAGTAGACTTCATCATGCGAAGCCTCTCAGCTCTGAAGTCTATATTTAGAGTGCCTCGGACAAGTCGGTGATCGCTACCAGTATTAAAACTGTTGATCACTGAGACGTCTCTAAATATATACCTCCGATCAGACATGATGAAGTCTATCTCGTTCCTTGTCACAGTATCGGGGTTTCGCCAAGTCCACTTTCTATGAGGCTTCTTCTTAAAGAAGGAGTTCATTAAGAAGAGCCCCTGTGACACCAGAAAGTTGACCAGCATTTGCCCCCTGTGATTTTGGCGGCTATTTCAATCTAGCGAAATGATTTGCACTGTGGCTCCACGACTCGGACGAGGATCTCGGACGCATGAGTTATGAATTGTTAGAGTTTATATGTATAAGTTGTTTGTATGTCTATTCCAATTTTGTACATTGTAGTCATTTTCTTGATCATGTTGGAGTAGTATAGATACTTCGAACAGGCTAGACATTTTCATTGCAATATTATGATGCAATGTAGCTGATCTAATGATGGAGCCGGAAGAGGGCCATCATAGGACCTCTGCAATAAACGGTCACAACCCCAACGAGGTTGGGGTCGATTGATTCGTATTGAAGAGCACTTTGATATATGTTTAGTGTATATGAGAGCTTGTTTTAAGAGAAGGTTATTTTTAATTTATTATGTATCAAATTACTTATTCTAACTGACATATCATCGCAGACATTAAACTAACGAAGCAACAAGTATAAATATGAAATTTGCACAACAGACTTTTCCTAATAACGTAGGTTAATATTCTACCCTAAAGAAGGTAAAATATGTGATGAAGCTACTTTTAAAAAAAGATACTGCTATCTTAACTAGCACTGTTTTTAAAGAAAGCAACTCCCGAACTAGAAATAAATCTTGTGCCGCGCCGGGGTTCTTACAACATATTCCACAAAGGACACCCAGATTCGAAACAACATTAAGATGTTACTGTGTGAAAACTTTACTTCCCACATAGTAGGCATCAAACCATGTCAGTAAACAGCGTTGTCAGTCGGTACTCTCTGCGAGCGCAACAGGCGGCCCTGTAATCCCGTGTTTCTGTGTTGATAGCAATCTCCCCCCCCCCTCGGGGGAGGAGGTGGGGGCAGCCACCCTTCGGTGCACGTTTGCTAAAAGTTTTTATGCTACCTGTAAAATTGAGGTACGAGTATTTTGCTTACGTTGGAATAAACATTTTTGAAGCGCACTTTAGATCACTCATTTTGAAGTACTCGTGTATGTTGTGATGCTTATAACATGAGTTTTATTGGATGATACTAGTTTGAGAAAACTTTGTGTAGTTTCAAGACATTTTCTAAAGGAAGAATTTTATAAGACGTAATTTGATTCATTTTTCAAGGCGGAGATTACAATGAGAAGTTGTTTAGTGGTATAACAGTTTAACAGAATAGTTGTTTGTCAACTGTGACTTACAGACTTACTTGTTGAAGATAGTTAGATAAAAAACTTAGGTAAGTAGTAATAGTCGACTAACTTAAGCTTATTTTAGCGGACGATAAAACGTATTATTTGCTTGAGTCTAAAGACAACTTGAACACACGAGACCTTGTATGACCAACACTTTAACCGCGATTTAATATAATTATAATATCTGTTTATTAATTTAGAGCAAAATATTAACAAAACAACTTAGACGTTAAAAGTCATCTTTTGAATTTAGTATAAACCTAATCTCGAGTAAAGAGGAGCTAGTTATACAAAGAGGCTGCTCTTATCAATGCACTGGCTTATCGCTCAGTGCCTCTGAGCAGAGTACATCTGAGAACAAGCTTAATGCCTGACGAAGCATAAGCCCATTCATAGACCGCTTTGATTCCCTCCGATACAGATTATAAGATTCACCTCTATATTTATATATTCACGTACGAGAACATTGGTCCTTTGTCGTATATTTTTAACTGAAAAATTGGATTAAATCTTGTACGAGAGAATATTAATTTTGCTAAATGCATTTTCATTTGGAAAAGTGCACAGGCAGATTATGGACACAGAGAAAACAAAAAGAATGATATTGGTAAAAGGGATTATTGTCGTCCATCTAATGGAAGCGTTAATCCTAATGGAGCTGCTAATTGTTTGGTTTTGAATTCGGTTTTTGAATCTATCATTTATTGATTTTTCATCGAATCAACTTTTGCTTATTATATGTAGCACCGTAACTAAACATAGGTACATACTCACGCTTGTATTTTCGGAGGGGTAGGCAGTGGTGCAATATTATACCCACATTTCACCCCTGGACCACGGATGCAGTAGATAGCGTAACATAAGTCATAGCATTATAAGCATTTTAAATAATACTATGTTCTCTTTATTCTATAAGTAACTTTTTTATTTCGGCAAACTATTTTTATATCAATGTTAGTTCATGTAATAAACTGATTAATTTTTATTTATTTTTTATTTATTTATTTATAGTCTCACGCCTGTATCCCCGAAGGGGTAGGCAGAGATGTAATATTACACCCGCATTTTGCCATGAATTTTGAAGGTCCCACGTAATAGGGGGCTATTGCCGTACCGGGCACATTACCAGACTCCGTGCTGCTACTGAGAATTTCAAAAACCCGAGACCTCCCAATCCCACGCGCACATTTATGCCGCGAGACCAACGAGGCAGTAATTTTTATTATTATATTAATATAAATTATATTTATACAATAAAAATATACCTACATTACGCTACATATTGTATTCAAAATTCTTCCGTACAATTCGAAACGCAGTGAATAAAATATCATAAAGTAAGTAATATAACTACTTATCTTGATAAATCGTTTGATGTCTTTGGCATCAAGTTTATTTATCCTTCACTTACTAAACTGTGAGACTTGCTGCAAGGTACAAATATCAGAGAGAAAGGAGATAGCCTTCCCTTTGACATGCAATGCGACGATTTCTCTCCGATAGCCACCTGTCTCTTCAGAGAAATAACTACAGATAAAGATTCCAGGAACCCTGTCACACGCAAATACCTCTCCCTAGAATATTGGTTTGTTGTACCGTCCGTATCTCTTAAAAAGACGGTATTTAACGACGGTATCCGTTTGTTTATGCGCTAAAATTTTCCAAATGTAACAAAATCTAATGTTTTTAAGGCGTTCTTAACGTGTGATATTATATTGAAAACTAGCTTTTGCCCGCAGCTACGCTCGCGTTAATTTCGGGGTAATACTAATCTCATTTAATTTTAGGGGAATGGGGGCCGAGTTATTTTATGTATTACAAAGAGCGAGTATGTATACCAAGTTTCAGTTCCCTACGAAGAATATTGAACAAAGTCCCATATAAACTTCTGCAACTTCTCTCTTCTTTATCCGAATTACAATAATATATCATACATATTATCTCAACATATTCAAAATCGGAATAAGATTTTATTGTAGAGTCCAAACTACGTGAGCTAGAAACTACGTAAGATACTTACTAATTTGGATAGTGGCTTCCTATTATGACGTAGGCAATCACTGACGAGTTACGAAGGATTTTTTAATATCCTACCCTAAGCGGGTTAAACGGATGTTGAAAGTTTTGTTTGACAATCCGCAAATTTTTAACTTTGCACAATGATATGGCATATTTATGATGTTTTTTATGAATGGAAACTCAATGTTTCTATTCTTCTCCCTCTTCCCTCAAAAATATTTTAACGCGCCAAATGCGGCCCGAACACACGGGTGTTCGAGAACACTTAGAAGTTCTCAAACACCCATGAGTGGGCGACACTGGGCACTATTTTCCTTCGATACAATATTTTTGTAATACCTAGCAAAGCTGCTGATAACCTTTGTGCCCTGTGTGGGATGCCAGACAGAGGCTAGTTCTTACATATTGTTATCAAAATAGATCAAAACAAATATCATCTTTTATCTTCTAAGCAAAATGAGCGTCAGTTGCCGCACCCGCGGTGAAGCTAGGAGTGACATCAGTGACAGCATATGCAAATTGATAAAAATTCATCTTGAAGTATTTATACCGTTCTAAACTTCATGAGATGGGTTCTTTGTATAATTTGTGCTGATAAAATAATCGTTAGCTGCATTGAACAAGATTAGACGTCAACGTTCATATGTGGTATGTGGTAGAATATTATTATTATTATATTATGTTATATGCTGTCACTCCTAGCTCCACCGCTACTGGAGTAGCCGACGCTCACAACTTTTATGTATAACATTAAAACTGTTAGAATACTATAATATTTTGTTAGATCTGGTTAGTTCAATAATTAAATCAAGAGCGAGTCGGACAGGCGTGCATCTTTCAAACGATTGACTTTGAGAATCAATGGTTTTAGAAACTCCGCTAGTAACCAACATTTAGAAACCTCGCAAGTATATGATCGATAAGAATTTTTTTGTGTCCTTTCCATTATGGAGCACCCTCTAATTTTCATTTCTTTTTATGTTTATGTCACAAGTATTTAGTCAAAAACGTGATATTATAATTTCACTAGTGTCATTATAATTACACAGATCATAGTCAATTGTTTGTATTACTTATAATTTAACGGGCTAGTTTCAGTGACATTATAATTTCACTAGACCGATACAGTGAAATTGTAAGGCAGTTATATTTTGACAATGACACTGGTTTAAGAAAGCCGTTAGATTATCAGAGCGATCGCTGCTTGGTCCGTTTTAGTTACAAGCTCTATTAAACATAGAGTTAGGAAGTAAGAGACAGGTTTTTGAAAACCAATCACAGTAATAGATTATGTTAGGTTTATTGTGACCCTAAACATAAATATAGGAGTCCTGCGTAGCAGGGCTCCGTCAACTTAGCCTCATTAACATCGCCAAAGTTCTGATTTTTTCGTTTTATCAGATTGGTCACTGTAGTACATTCGTAAGTCTTTGCGACTGATTAAGTCAATTGAACAATCAGAACACGCAGAGCTTCCACCACAAACTTAACTGATAATAAACCTAGGTTTCCTATAATATTCCTATTGCGGACCTAGTTTTATTAAAATATCACTATTGCGGCTTAGTGAAATTACAATATCACTGAAAAGAGCCCGTGCAATTATACGAACCGGTCGTTATTGACTATAATCGGGTTTTTATAATTTCAGTAGTGAAATTATAATATCACGTTTTTGACTAAATACCTGCGACATTTATACCAAAATCGTAAAGCTGTTTACAGGATACATGTACTAATTTTAAAATAAGTAGTCTCTATTTTCGAAATAAAATGGCTATGACATACGGACGGACAGACCGACAGACGGACATGGCAAATCTATAAGGGTTCCGTTTATTGCCATTTTTGGCTACGAAACCTTAAACAGTGGATGGAGCGCTACAAAGCTTAATTAATTTTATCTTAATTAAAAATTCATTGGAAATCCACTATACGTAAAATGAATGGAAAATACATATTTCCAGTAATACATTTTCAGAGAAGGCTTATGTTACAAGCCAAGCACAAAGGTACTATTTTAATAACACGATTCACAGAAATATCATTAATATCCAATACGGCGTACTCTTCAATAGGATTTATTTCGCCGCATTTGTGCGCTGCAAATATTAACTGAAAAATAAAGGACGCGGATTGGTCGCTCAAAAACAAATAAATTGTAACAACATATTTCGTTCGACCAATCAGAATATTGGAATATTTTGCACATTGGTATTTTTAGTAAATTCCGGCTGAGTGGTTTTTATTAAAAGCGGAATGGAGTGAAAATATTGATTTACGGATAGTACAGCAGTTTGGAGTATCAATATGTGCGAGCTGTTATTTGCTTGTTAAATGGAGCCGCGTCGGCTGATGGAGGCAATTAGGGAGCGCCAATATGCAGCGTCCATCACGGCACTCACTGATTTCATGAGAGCGATACTTCAAGCGTTACATATTTTGTATTCTTTTATGCAACGCTATAAATGTTAAACCGGCCAAGTGAAAGTTGGCTTGTTCGTCAAAACTGCCGTATAAAATTCCCGTCGAGATTTGTATCTAAAAGTTGACTTGTTATTTTAACGAAAAGATGATTTAAATGGAAGATTTTTCTTATTTCTTTCTTTTTAAAAATGACAACTCCCGCACTAGGAATAAATCCCGTGTCGCGGGTGACTTTTACAAACATACAACTAACGGACACAATGAACACTCAAACTCGAAACAACAATTTATGGATCACACAAAGTATTATCTCGTGTGGGGATCGAACACACAACACTCGGCGCAGTACGAAGCGGCGAGGAGTCCCCTTAAACCACTATGCCAACCGAGCAGTCAATTGTCAAGTCAGTTGAAAGTTGTTGATCTGCCATGACCATGGAGGTATACTGCTCCGTGGCCACATCCTGAACTGCAAATGTCAACATGTAGCGACAAACAGTTGAGTAAAAGATGCATAGTCGATACGATGAAGGCATTCATATAATATCCGTTAATATTATCGTTCATTCGTAATCGATTCGCCAATCCGCCGAACAACTATAATATTAATTCATGGTATTAATTGAATCTCTAAATCAAAGAATACATAAAATCTCTCCAAAATAAGGCCTCTATATTTTGTATATTTTTGTTAAATATTACTTATATAATTACGTCAAAGAGGTAAATCAGTAGATGGTGTGATATCGGTGTTTGTATAACGACTTTTGAAACTTTAAACCGTCCGGCTAACCACAGGACACGGTTGCGCTTGCTGTTAGCCGGATGGCTGACCTCATTCCGGACCGCATAGTGTGTAGGTGCTTAGTATCAGAACAATGCTCACCGGCAATGGCGGGCTACCGCAAACTAGTACTATCCACATAGTGTGTATGGCAACCGTCCTACAGGCCGCAGCGCTCAGAACAACCAGAGCAACAACTGGCCGGCAGCCGCATCGCAGGGCGAATAAAAACTACTTTCTCGTACAAATTTGTGATTGCGGTCAGCCGCACAGCCTGCCGCATTCCGGCTAACCGCATAGTGCGCGGGGCGCCAAGAATCAACTACACAAGTTTGCCTAGTTATAGATTTTTTTTTGGTTTTTCTCTCACTGTTTATATGATGTCCCTCGTCTGATATAAAAATAAATGTTTTTCATTTCATTTCAAGTAGCTACGATTATTTCGTAGCAATGCGTAGCACGAAACAATGCCCGCAGCCTTTAACCAGGAGGGCTTACGATATTTTTTTTATCAGATCATCCTTTTCACCATATGGCGTTTTCAAGGCTGCTCCCGCAATAGAATTATGTATACCCGGTATATATCAAAATTCTTTACAAATATTCATTTCATGAACCCGAACAAAAACCGGATTAAGCAAATATATCCGTTTTGAGAAAAAATATAGAAGGTTAAACTGCAAAGAATACCTACTTAAGCAACTACTTCATACGACCAGGTGTTTTGATTTCAGAATAAAAGAAAACTCTGCCCAAGTAAACAAATTTCTTATTACTTATAAGAAAACAAGCTCACAACACAAACAATGGGCTTTTTCTTACATTTCTTCAGTACTTATCACTACTTAGACAATTTCAAAGCTTGCCATGACAACAAAGACCCTACTATTATCCATTCAAGGGTGAATTTAATTTAACATAACAAAGAATCGAAGTGTCAAGTTGCCGCGCTGTTTACAAAACATAGTCTTTGTTGTGACGACCGATAAGTAACAGTATTTCTACCTGATAATAGAAAAGAAGCCTTAACCAGGCGTAATAAAGTTCAAATTTGGTATGTAGGCAGTGACGACGAGTGGAAAAATCGGCAAATAAAAGATGGTTGTCAGGTGTGTCGACATGTGGGTGGGTGAGTCTTGTTGGGACCTACTCGCATTACAGAGAAATTACTGTAAGCGCAAAAATATTTATTCTGTTTATATCCTACTAATATTATAAATGTGAAAGTTTGTGAAGATGTATGTATGGATGTTTGTTACTCTTTCACGCAAAAACTACTGAACGGATTTGGATGAAACTTTACAGAAATATAGTTTATACATCAGAATAACACATAGGCTACAATTTATAAAGATTTTGTATAATGTTGCCATAACATAAGGAAAAGTATCAACTGAGTCGGCAAAAATCCTGAGCTCAGAAAGCTGTCATCGCGTAGGTTGCCTAAACCATTAAAGTTACTTGAACTTCAGATACTGTACGGTGAAATTGTTTATCAGAAAAAGCTCACCATGAAAAATTCAAGATGGCTGCCGGCCGTCACAAAATGGCGGATTACTTATTTTCCACAAATACCTCAATATGGGTATCAAATGAAAGGGCTTGATTCGTAGAATACAGCTCACTATAAAAAAATCCAAGATGAATGTCGCCGCAAAATGACGGATTACATATTTGCCACAAATACCTCAATATGGGTATCGAATGAAAGGGCTTGATTGGTAGAATAGGCTCACTATGAAAAATCCAAGATGGCTGCTGCCACAAAATGGCTGATTACCTATTTTTCACAAATACCTCAATATGGGTATCGAATGAAAGGGCTTGATTGGTAGAATAGGCTCACTATGAAAAAACCAAGATGGCTGCTGCCACAAAATGGCTGATTACATATTTTCCACAAATACCTCAATATGGGTATCAAATGAAAGGGCTTGATTGGTAAAATAGACCTCACTATGAAAAAACCAAGATGGCTACCGCCATAAAATCGCGGATTACTTATTTTTCAGAAATACCTCAACATGAGTATCAAATGAAAGGGCTTGATTCGTAGAATAAAGCTCACTATGAAAAATCGAAGATGGCTGTCACAGCAAAATGGCTGATTACATATTTGCCACAAATAAGTACCTCAATATGGGTATCGAATGAAAGGGCTTGATTGGTAGAATAGACCTCACTATGAAAAATCCAAGATGGCCGCCGCCACAAAATGGCTGATAACTTATTTTCCACAAATACCTTAAAATGGGTATCAAATGACAGGGTTTGATTGGTAGAAAAGGCCTCACTATGAAAATAGAATGAGAAGTATCAACTAACAACAGAACTAAAAACTTGAAAATAAAATAAACTAAAAAAAACATTACATTTTTGGGCGTAGCGTATCCAGAATAAACATTATGATAGAAATTTCACTTGCCCAACGATTTTATATTTGTCTGATCAATACCCCAGATTGATGAGAAGTTGGGTGCGATCGGGCAGCTAAGACTTACCGAATTACTTTTTAGCTTTTGTTACGTAACCTAACTACATAATTTTTATTGTAATAAAACAGTAAAACATAAAAAATATGTTTTTTACAATGCTCATTCTAGAGTAGTTATCAAATTGTTTTCAAAGATAGATTTATTGCCTTCAGTATTTAATGTAGATGAACTTTGTCTTTACAGTAAGTAGTTTGGACCAATACTTTAAAAGTTATCACGATATAATTGACCTAAGCGCAACGTCATTAAAAGCGCTTACTATGAGTTGTCGCGCACAGCGGGGCGGAGGGGCGGTCTGATTATGTACTTTGTGGTAATGCTTTCAGTTTTATTTTGCTGCTATTCTATTCAGTAGATACATAAGCTCTTCAATAACTTTAATAATATACCTACATACTAATCTTTACCTGAAGTTTGACGACTATGAAAACAAAAGTAATTTTAAGTATTATCTGTTTATATGTATGCTACACGGCGAATGTGCAGACCAGTTTGTGATGAAATTTGATATGGATAGTTTGAAATCTGGGGAAGTACAAAGGCTACCCTTTATTAAAATTTCATGCGGGCGAAGCCGCGGGCGAAAGCTAGTTGATTAATAAGACGATGCTATGTTGCCTGAAGCAATTACCTTTGAGAAGTACCGCCATTACCCAATGAGTAATCCTATTAGGAATCATATAACCGCTTGAAACTTTTGATCTTGAATCAAAAGGTAAGGTTAAGGATCCTGGGAGTAAATCTTCGTTTATTTTGAGGATTTCACATCTTACAAAAATTAAACGAGAAGGTTTAGGTAAAATCCCATTTTCAATAGAAGCTCGTTGCCGATACTCCTATGTTTTTGGCTAGAAGTATTAATTCTGAAATAATACTAATCAACGGCTTCGAAAATACTATCCATTGAAACGCGTACTAGCACACTAGCCAAATAATCACTCACTAAATCAGTGGTTCTCATGATATCGGAATCAATCAAAGGGCAGTGCTGTTCGCTTGGTGAGTGGTGCGTAAATATAAGATACGTGGGCACTTCACGACGGAGGGTTCTGTCAGAGCGCACAATACCGCGAGGTGAGCCCCCGCAGCTTTGCCCTGCGTTGTAGGAACGCGTAGGTAGGCTAACATAAATACCCTTATAGATGTCTCGCGCACAAGTTCTCAAGTCGGGTTTGTAAAGATTTTTTTGGGGTTGTTTTGTTACTGTAAAATTCTGGCTACCTCCTTATAGGTATAGTAATCTTGGAAAGTGGTCTAAAATTTGATGGATGCATGAATAAATATTACCTGACAGAATTGCTTAGCAACAGTAATCTCGCCTATCATACCAAAACGACGACATTGACGACCGGTTGGCGCAGCGGAAGTGTAAGCGACTGCTACGCCGAAGGTCGCGGGTTCGATTCCCGCTGAAGTCATACATTTGTGTGCATGAACATGGATGTTTGCCTTGGTCTGGGTGTTTCTATGTATAATGAGTATGTATTTACAAAAAAAAAGTATATATGTATGTTTATCCATTATCTAGTACCCATAACACAAGCTCTGCTTAGCTTGGGACTAGATGGTGATGTGTGTATGTGGTAGAATATTATTATAAAACAAATAACTTCCGCAAGTACTTTAGGTAACCCTTACAGTGCGGATTCATTTGATAAAAAATGTGCGAACCCCAGAAGACTTAAAACGTTTGGTGCCGCTGGCGGAAGGTGTTCCACTCTTGAAGCGGAGGGTTGTCGATATTAACGGCCCAGTCACGGCCTACAGCGGTGAGCGGCAGCGGCGAGCGTTTTCGATGTACATGGCGCGTTTAATGTGACGCAGCGCGCGGCCGCCTCAGAGTAAACGCGCCATGTACATCGCCCCTGCCGCGCCGCCTGCCGTTTAGACCGATCTCGTGACCAGGCCCTAATACCTGGCCCAGTAGCGCTCACCCGCGCGGTGGGGCGGCAGCGCGGTCACGCGGGTTCTATTGACAAATAGGGGCTTAACGACACACGCGCTTAGTGATGAAAGGGTTGTGAATGAAATAAACCCCTGTTGTGCGAAGCCTCTGTGAGTGCTCTCATTCATATTGTCCTATCGATTTTTTATTATCATGTGAAACCTTTGATGCTTTTTGTATTAATACGAGGCTTAGTATAGGACCTACTTGTAATTTATGCCTGGCAATATTTACTTAGATAATATTGTAATATTGACAAATATGTACACACAATCTGGGTTCAAGGTTCTCAATGTCTCGATAGTAATTATTTTCACTATTTGGTACAATTATATTAATTAGTGAGTTTAGAAGTGAGATGTTGAACCTAGTGTGTGGAAATTACTTCATCGTTTAAAGTGAATATTAGATTTTGAACACCTTTAATTGTAAGTTAATAAGATAAAAATGATCGTTTATCACGTACTGGCAATATAAAAAAAACATTTAGTTGTAATTTTATCTAGCTGAGCTGCATTTTAGGAACGCATTTACGGTGGTGTAATGGCGAAAGAGCTAAGACACTATCTTAGATAAATAATTGGTATCGCTTCGGTATAAGCGATACCAATCATTTATCTAAGGACACGATGTCAATGCTCTTCTAAAATGTAAATAAAATCAATTTCAATCTTTTATTTGTTACTTATTTAGGTATAGAAATTACTGTTTTATTTTATGTGTAAATAGCCACCTAGTTATGGTTAGTTTAATTTTTTTCATTGCAAATAAATAATGTTTTACGTTTTTATAGATGTATTAAAACATCATACGGATGAAACATTTCAATCTCAATTTGATGTTCATTTAACATAAAACTCCACGCCTTTTATCCCTGAAGGGGTAGGCAGAGGTGTATTACACACCCAAATTTCGCCAGTTATATTTAGGTCCCAATGTAATATGAGGCGAGCCTATTGCCATCTATCGGGCACATTATTAAGCGAGCGATAATTAACATAGTTTAGGCACACATAATTTCGAAAAGTCAGAGGTGTGTGCCCGGGGTACCTACCTGGGGATCGAACCCGAGACGATTGCTCGGCAGTCCGTTACGTACACCACTAGGCTATCGCCGCTATGTGATTTTTTTAAATAAAATGTCATTGCAACTGAATATTGCTTTAAAATTAAATTCTTTGTTCTTACTCTAAATATTCACAAGTATTTTTCTCGCGAAGGTAATGTGGTGCATCAACCGAGTCGGCGACGTTTATAAAGTAGTCAAATTGGACTGAACGAAATCAGACGTTCATCGCCTCGGCCAATCTAGTTTGCCTGGGAATTGTATTGAGTTTATGTGGCAATTTCTGTTTGTTTACTGTAAGCTAAGAGCTAAGAAATAATATTGACTGCACAGTTGGCGTAGTGGCTAAAGCGGCCGCCTCGCACTGTTATGATACATAAATTGTTGTTTCGAGTCTGTGTGTTCATTGTGTCCGTTAGTTGTATGTTTGTAAAGTACGCCGCGACACAGAATTAAGTCCTAGGGCGAGAGATGTCTTTAAAAAATAATGAAGAGATAATCTTCTATGAAGTTTTCATATCTATTTAAACATAGATATTTTCACTATTAGGGTTGGTCAACCAAAATCGAGCAAAAGTTTGTACTGCTTTAATACCTAATGGCTTGAGTGAATTCGTCTTGAAAAAGAGTTATCAAGAGAGAAGACGGGTTGCAACGGTTAACCTCCCCGTGGGATCTCCACCTTGTGGTGGGGGGGCTCAGTATCCGTGGATTGGTGACCCGCGGTGAAGCTAAGAGGGATCCAGGAGGGGACGCACCGCGTGGGCTTGACGGGGCCTGCGCAGGATGCGTCCAACGGTGCGGGTGCGGGGGACAGTTCTGTCTGTCCCTCGCAGTCGGGTGCGGTCGCGGGAGGAGAGGCGTGTCGGTGTTGCGTTGCCGCGCGCCCTGTCTCCCGCGACCAAATGGGGGCGCACCATCCAATGCGTCGCGGTGGGGCCGCAGAGGAAGAGGAGATGCGGTGTTGCGTTGCCGTCCTCCCTATCCTCTGCGGCCGCTGGGTGTTTTGGCGGCGGAGCCCAACACCTTAATCCGCCGCCAAGGGGGTTTTGGTCGGGGCCCGCCTGACCATCTGGCGGGCCGATACCCGTCGGGGGGTTGCGACGTATGCGTGGACGAAACCCGACCCTCCGACACACGGATACATGAGGCACACGGGTTGGTTTTTAGTCAGTAAGAGTCTGACAGTCCCCTTCGCCCATCCCCCAGGGCGGAGGGACTCCATGAGGATTTTCCAACCCGAAACCAAAAAAAAAAAAAAAGGGTTTCAACAGTTAAACAAATAGAGAATCAATGATGAGAGTGATTGTGTGAGAGAAAGACCGCCTTGTGACTCGACAACATGTCTTGTTTTGTATTATTTCGTTTATTTTATAAATCTTAAAGACTGCTTCCTGATAAGGAATAAATCCTATGTCGCGGGGACTTTACACAAATTCAAACATCGAAGACTTCAAGCAACAATTTGTGAATTAGTAAACCGTCGTACTCACCTCATGTAATTAATTTATAGTTTTAAAATCCATTACAATATGAAGGCATAATATTTATTTCTACCCAAAAACAAAAATGATAAATTCTCAAAATTAATTACGAAAACGAAGTCGTCTCGCGTCTGCCACTGAGTTTCAATATAATCATAAAACATTCGGTGTCAATTGATTGTGTTTCCGCTTGGCAACTGCGAACATGTCGCCAATTGTTCACTTTAATTGGTCAGCAAAGCGGTTAATTGTTTTCGCCTCCGCTATCATTGCAATACGTGTTCATTAAAATTGTGAGCATCTCTTTATTTGAAAAAAAGTCTGTCAAAAAAGTGTATGTCTTCAATGTATGGAACCAAACATGCACGGAAAGAGATAAAAGCGAGAAAAAGGAAATCAGTAAATAGGCTTTGTAATAACTTTGACCACAGGCCTTGACTGAACAGACAAGCATTAAAGTAGATAAACTGTCGTTGCTTCAACAATTGAAAAACTTAACTGGCTTAAATCTAAAGTAACTCAGGATACAAAAGAGCATGCATGAGGAATTTCATGGGAGTGGCGTACCGTAGTCTCTGCCTAGCCCTCCGGGAAACAGGCGTGAGTCTATGTATGTATGTAACTCAAGATACTTGATAGTACTAGCTCTGCTTAGCTTGAGACTAGGTGGTATTGCGTGTATTTGGTGGAATTTCATAATTATTTGTCAATTTTACTTTGATAATGTTGAATATGGCGTCCCGTCGGACTAATTTTCTTGTTCGGATAGTCTCTGTTGTGAGACAATGGTTGAAAACTTGAGGGAAGGACGTTTACTTATTGGCTACAACCCAATAAGTAGACTTTTTGAACATCCAATAAGTAATGGTTTAAAAATAAGGCATAAGAAAAAGCCTGGGCATATTTATTTAATTTTATTTATAATTAAACTAGGTGCCTTAGCAAATAAACAGATTCAAGACTTTGGCATGCCCTCATTTTACCACTCTGCTCTACTTAACCCAACGCATACAGCTACATACCGACGGCACACAATGAAAAACATCGCAGCCTCGCCGGCGGGGTACTGGGTCAAGGCCCTCTCTTCTTTCAAGGTTGTTTAACAACACTGGCGGTTTTCATGGCAACGGTACTCGCGACCTGTTGGCAACTTCAGTTTCCGACGCTCATCACATAGACGAAAGTTTTCAAGGGGACGCTCCATGTTAAGGAATGACACAACTGATCCTGTAGGGCAAGGTTTTAAAAGAATTTAAAGGTTTGTGACGTAATATGTAGAGGTAAGTAAAACAATTTATACGCTTTTGACATTGTAGTAGCGGTCACTGTAGTAACAGTCGTAGACAGGGCGTAGCAAATGCTACGAAATACGTAGCACTCACTCAATTGATTTTATTTATATTTCTCTGTGTTTTATTTCCTTTTAAATTATTGTATGATCCCTCTCAAACTAAACTTGCTTTCCTACAGTAAGTAGAGCAACTTAGGTAGTAATTTAATTGGTCTGCTAGTCCTGCTACGTTAATGTCGTGACCACGAATCATAATACTCATAGCGTTATCCCAGTTTGAACACGGGGTCCACTTTCTAGTCTAACTGGATTTATATATTTTTTTATTTATTTATAGATACACGCCTGTATCCCTTGTAAGCAGAGGTGCAATATTACACCAACATTTCGCCATGAATTTTTAGGTCCCACGTAATAGCGGGCGAGCCTGTTGCCGTACCGGGCACATTACCAGACTCCGTGCTGCTGTAACGTTATCCCTACTTAGGTGTGGTTAAATGAAATTCGTAATTGCTCCCAACGTCTCGGTATTTACATGCAGCTCGAGGTGTGGTGTCTAAGGTGAGGGGCGAAGGTGCAGGCGGCCGGGCAGGCTAGTATTACCAAATATTTTCATATCAATACTTTCAAACTAGCAAGACTTTTACAAATGTTTAAAACAGGTCAATAACAATATTTATTAATAGACAGTCAACAATTAATCATTGTGTATGGTGACCAAAAATATATTAATAATTTAATAAAAGTAATTTTATCACTTCATAAAAATATACTTAGCAAATTATTTCACTAAAATGCAAGTCTAAGTCCGCTTCTTTTATCTTCGCTATTCCGCAGCAAATATTACTGACCATTGGCAGGCTTACTGCCAATGGTCAGTAATATTTGATAAACGAACGATTACATGCTATTTCCGCACCTCCCTCGACGGCTTAAAGGATTATAAATAATACAGCAGTCGCGATAAACTATACAAATTGGACGTTTAGTCGCAGTTAAGTGAGCGGTACTTATAAACAATATTTGTCTTTATAACAGCATATTGCAGTTTGAAATAATTGCGTAAAAGAGTCTCTATTATCAAGAATTTAATAAAAGTCTAATAATTAAAGTAATAATCATGAAAGCCGAGCAATTTGAAAATATTCTAATCAAAACAAGACGCTGACATTCTACCCAATGCTAGATTTTAAATTATTGATCTGAAACTTTTGACAGCACTCGTAATTATCAGCCCATTTCATAAATTATCATACAGCTAATTAAAAAGACTAAGAGCAATACAATCACGAGTTAAAAAGCTTTTATAACTGAATAAACACTGCACAAACATTGTGTACTTAGAGACAGAATCTAGTCAACTGACCATTCCCACTAATGATGTTGTCACTCATTTCATTGTAAAGGTTTCGAAATACGTCGCCGTTTTAGGGGTTGTGAGTGATTGGGGAGGGGAGGAGGGGAGGTCTCGGAACCCTCCCTCACCATTTTCACTTGCCGGAAATACTTGGTTTCCTCTGAAAAAAATATTATCTCCAAACATCGGTGTGCATGGCACTGCCAACTTCCACATTCTTCACACTAGTTTAATAAACTAAGGTTGTCGGAGACCTGCTTCGCAGGGCTCCTATTGTCGAGTTATGGGTTAAAAGAGAACCTAACACAACCTATTTAGTAACTTTTACAGAAACCCTAAAATTACATTCCGTTTTGCGTATTTGAATGAAGAATTTTTGGAAATTGTTTAAAAATATTTAGACGCAACTCCGGCACCCAAAATTACTTTTAGGGGATTAAAACTAACTCCCTTAAGCCCCCTACACCACCAATACCCTCAAATTCGGGCGACTCGTTTCGAAATCCAACCCCATTTCATATCAGCTATTTATTATCTATCTTTTATGATCTTCAGTGTCGTCTATCAGCACCGAACAACAGACGCCAATACCTCAACGACATCGCAGGACTTCTTAAAACCTCACCTCGCTATGACAGGCGGCACCAAGGAGCAAGTATAGCTCCTTGGGCGGCACTTAGCACGCGACAAACGAACACTTCTCAAAGTAAAAGTACTTCAAAAGGCTTGGTAGTGGGAAATGGCACTACAGTAAATAATAGATTAAAACTACTCACTTGTTAGACATTTTCTACCTCCATTTTCAAATCATTATTTAAATTTCAGGCTAAGGCTGTGCTATAAAGGTAATGTAGCGGCTACGGCTATTTCTGAAAAGGAAAGGATTTAAATATTAAAGTAGTGGTAGATTTTTATTTAATTAGATTAGTACTTTATTATATATAGAAACGTTTTTCGAAACAAATAAAAGCAATAACATTACAGTATTAAAGTAAATGTTAAATTTTTAGGCCTCAATCTTAACTCAAAATTAAATTGAAAATCTCGAGTAGAAGATATTTGTACCAATTCTCTTAGGCCCTGTATAGACTTGGATCAATTGTGATTCAGTCTGCTGTCATCGCTGCGTATCATGGTTACGTAGAATCAGTACTAAGTTATGGTGTTATCTTTTGGGGTAACTCGGTGGACAATGTGATGATATTTAGAGCCCAGAAGAGATGTGTAAGGGCTATTGTGAAGTTAAAACAGACAGATAGCTGTAAACCCTTTTTTATGAGTTTGAAACTATTAACGCTTCCATGGCTTTATATCTATGAGGTCGCTGTCTTTATTTTTTTTTTACTTACCTGTACTGTCCCATTGTTGGGCGAAGGTCTCACCTACACTTCTCCAAAGCTCCCTGTCGCCAGCTATTTTTGTCCATGTTTTTGAGAATGCATCTAGCTCATCTCGCCAACGCTTCCTGGGTCTACCCCGACCACGACGTCCCTTTGTTATTACTCATAATTATTTATTTGAACGCTTAATAATGACAAAGTATGTTTTCCGTCAAACAAAACAGAGAAATAGCAATTCAGCAATAGTATATTCTGTATGGCCCCTCGAATTTATAACCATTTACCGTAAAACATATTAAGATGCTGCAACATAAATAAATTTAAAGCGCTATTGAAACTATTTCTTATTAATAAGGTGTACAGTATTAAAGAATTTCTCGAAGACAAATATGATATTTAATAATTAGTTGTGACATGTAACAAAATTGACTTTCCTTAAATAATATCACCTTGATTGACTTATTTGATTGTATTAATTTTTTTACATTTGTACTTTATTTATAACTAGAACATAATATTGTTTCAATAATTTTTATATAAACATAATAAAATATGACAAAAATTGCATGCCAAATGGCAGAATATAGCTGCACTGATGTTTGTTCTGTGACTGACAAAAACTATGTAAACATCTATGTATCACCTATATTCGCAATAAATTATTCGCAAAAAAAAAATTATTTACAATGAAAATATGTTGCCAGTATTTTCCTTAAATAATAATTTAATAATGTCTTGCTATTCGCTCAAAGTGCTTAAATAATAAAGAATTAATTATTGTTTTTTAATAGTAATCTCACATCAATAATGATAATGTATATGATAATAGCAAAGCATTCTTCCTTTTAAATGTATATGATTAAAAAATAACCTGACAAGGTTAAGTCGATAGAATTTTTCTTTTATAAGTCCACACTCAAAACAACCAATTAAAATGTTTTCCAAATAGAAGGTAATCGTCCCAAAGAGGTAAGCTTTTCTCCCTCTATCCAGCGCAAAAGAAAGAGCACAAGAATATAATCTCTTGGAGTGTTTGAAGTCCGTGTGAATTCACAAATGATGGTGTGTTGCTAATTTGGGTGTTACGCCTCTTCAACATCGCGATCGTCCACGCAGCGCTCAGACATATCGATTTAAGGGATTACCGGCTTTCGTCTATTTGCGTACCTTCTAATTAGGGGATTTCATTTCGATTGGAAGCTAAACTGAGCGTTTAGAGAGCAAACGAGATACAATGGAATTTTATAGTATATAGGCACCTGTCCTTAAAAATATTAATAGTTGAAATATTACTTTTATAGGCTTTTTTTTTCATTGACTACACGTTAGTGTAGTGGTCATCTCGCCGTTTAGAGCTGAGCTGTTGTGGGTTCGTGCTCCGAACGAGACCTAGAGTTCGTATTTTGTGTCAATTTATTGAATGTTTGTAATGTCTCCTGCGACACAAGATACATTCTTAGCGCAGGAGATGTCTCTCACGTCACCATATATATTCCTAGTGCGAAATAGACTTTTAAAAAAGCTTATAAAAGAAATGTGCTTTATTTCATCTTTTTCAACTCAAAATAATAATAAAGAGTGTTATTTTAAATTTAAGAAATCCTTTTTTTAATATGAATGTAATGTTTACATAAATATCATGTTGATACGTATTTAACAATAGTTTAAAAATAGCACTCCACAATTCACCGATCGTTAAGTCTTTCACCTTTCTAATTGACCTTTAACTGCTTAGAAGTGAACATTAAGCTGTCTAATCAATTATGCCCACCTTACAGACTTTCACTTACATCGCAATTTAAATTCTTACTGCTACTGCATTATTAAGGGTTTAATTAAGAATAGTATACATCTATCGTTGTAGTGTATATATATTTATCGTTTGAGTGTGTGGCTAACTTTGGTGTCGGAATATTTACAGCGCCTGAAGGTCTTCATCATAGCTTTACGATTCTTGCCCTGGGACAAGGACCGGAACCGGTAGCTTTACCTTCAAACTACGGTCGCATCCTGATGTAAATGCCACAACTGACGGTCACCCATCCTAGTGGAGACGTAAGCAAACGTTGCTTATCTTTGGCGCTGTATTACGAACGGTAATTCAAGTCACGCTCAGTCAGCATCTATGCTGCAATAAAATAATAAATAAAATAAAATAATTTTATTGGCAAAGAGTTAAAGCACATTTTTACATATCCAGTGGCCCCACACTAGGCAAGCCTGTCCTGTGGATGCCTACTACGATTATCGAAAGTTTAACAAAGCGTGCTCGGTCGGAAAGATGTATCTTAAAAATAGACACATAACATAACATAACATATCTTCACGCCTTTTATCCCCGAAGGGGTAGGCAGAGGTGTATTACACACCCACACTTCGCCAGACATGTTTCGGTCCCTATGTAATAGGGGGCGAGCCTATTGCCATCTACCGGGCACATTTTTAAGCGAGCGATAATTAATATTTTTATTTTAATACACACATAACTTTGAAAAGTCATAGGTGTGTGCCCGGGGTAACTGGGGATCGAACCCGAGACCATCGTCTCGGCAGTCCGTTACGTACACCACTGGGCTATCGCCGCCTTTAAAAATAGAAATTCTAAAATAACAAGAAAAATAAAATAAAATAAACAAAGAGGCAAAAGTAACATAAAATTATTTCTTATCTTATGATATGAAATGAAATGAAATGAAATGAAATACTTCTTTATTTCGTGTAAACTTTGTAAGTACTTACGAAACGTCATTTAAAAGAAATATTTAATACAATTATTTTTGTGTGTCGAATTAGAACAGCTCAGTCCCAAGCGTTTTGGTCGTCTATATAGTCAGATATTTTATAATAGGCTTTTGAACACAATTTCGCTTTTACAATAATTTTGAACTTATTTATAGATAGGTCTCTTATATTATAAGGGAGCTTGTTATAAAAGCGTATACATTGCCCCATAAAACAGCTACTTATTTTGTGGAGACGAGTGCTATGAACTACGAGATTATTCCTGTGTCTTGTATTTATAGAATGTATATCACATTTTTTACAAAATTTGTCAATATTTTTATGTACATATAGCAGATTTTCATAAATATATTGTGATACAACAGTTAGAATGTTTATTTCTTTGAACTTTTCTCTTAGAGAAACTCTTGGACTGAGGTTATAAATTCCCCTTACAGCTCTTTTCTGCAGAACAAATATTGTATTTAGGTCTGCAGCATTCCCCCAGAGAAGAATCCCATACGACATTAGGCTATGAAAGTAACTGAAATAAACCATTCTAGCTGTTTCTAAATCTGTGAGGCGTCTAATTGTCTTAACTGCATAAGCTGCAGAACTGAGTTTGCCCGAAAGCCTTTCTATATGTGGACCCCATTGTAGTTTGGTGTCCAGCATAATACCTAAAAACATGGTTGTCTCGACGGGCTCAATCCTAGATTCATTAAGTTGTACATTGGTTGGCATATGTTTAACATTGGGCATTGAAAATTTTAAAAGTTTAGTTTTCTTATTATTAAGTAATAGATTATTAACATTAAACCAATTGACAACTTTAGAGAGTGCATTGTTTACTTCGTCAAAGTTACTCTGTCGTCGTTTAATATTAAAAATCAAAGAGGTATCATCAGCGAACAATACAATCTCATGATTATTCTTAACGTAATCAGGTAAATCGTTAATATATATCAAGAATAGAAATGGTCCGAGAATTGAACCCTGCGGGACACCCATTTTCAAAGCAGAGCCTGGAGATGTCTTACCATCAACCTCGACCTTCTGGATTCTGTTGCCCAAATAAGAAGCCAGGAGATCGAGAGCTTTATTTTTAATGCCGTAATGATATAGTTTCCTGATAAGAGTATCATGATGAACACAATCAAAGGCTTTAGACAAGTCGCAAAATATACCTAACGCATCTTGCGACTTCTCCCAAGCTGCAAAAATACTTTTCAGTAACTCAATTGCTGCGTCAGTAGTTGAACAACCCCTCGTAAATCCGAACTGTTTCTTGTGAAGAAGATTATGTCTATTGAAATGACTAAGTAGCTGACTAAGAACTAGTTTCTCAAAAATTTTGCAAAGTGTTGGCAATACAGAAATAGGTCGAAAATTTGAGGGGTCTGATGTGTCACCAGATTTAAATAAAGGTGTTATTTTACTATACTTCATTAAATCAGGAAATATTCCAGAAGTGACACAACCATTGAACACTGTTGCAAGATGTGGAGCAATTAATGTAATAATAGACGAAACAGTCTTTACTGACAATCCCCACAGATCCTTTGTCTTTTTCATATTAATAGTTTTAAATTGTTTAAGAACATCATCTGTAGTAACAGCAACAAATTCAAAGGCCATAACACATTCCGGCACGCAGTCTTTAAGCAGCATTTCAGCAGACATGGAAGACGATTTGAGTGACGCTGTAGTTACAATGGGTATATTAGCAAAAAACTTTTCAAATTCCGTCGCTACTTCCAAGTCCTCTGCAATACTCACATTATTGATATTTAGTAGGTAGTCGCGACTGCGTGTTTTGGCTCTACCAGTTTCGCTATTGATCACATTCCAAGTTGCTTTTATGGTATTTTCAGCGCTTTTTATTTTATTTTTCAAATAATTTGATTTTGCAGCATAACAAGCTTGTCTAAATGTTTTTGAGTATTTTTTTACATAATTAATAAAGGCTGGACTATTATTAAAAGTTTTTTCATTATAAAGTTCATATAACCTAATCCGACTTTTATGAATGCCTTCAGTTGCCCAATCACTAAACATCAGACGGTCAGTTACATTTAATTTTTTAGGTTTAAATACAGTAGAAAATTCATCATTAATCAATTTAAATAATGAATTATATAACTGATCCGGATGGTCATGAATAGGCAACAAACGCATTTTATTTGATAGATTATTTTTAAAAAGTTCTAATCGGTTTTCATTTATAGGTATAAAATTAATAATTTTACTCTGAATCTTAGGGCTTTTTCTTGGACAACAGACTAACTGCCCACAGTGATCAGACTGTAACATATTAACTAGGGATTTTTGTAAAGGCTTAGTGTTAATAAATATATTATCAATACAGGTAGCACTTGTGGCAGTCACTCTAGTTGGTTCTAAAAAAGTATGACTTAAATTGTAAGATTTAAATAGATTTAAGAAATCAATTGATAAAGAACATTTCTCTAAAATGTTAATGTTGAAGTCACCACAAATAGCAACCGTTTTATGGCAATTATTAACTTTGCTTAGGGCATCCTCCATAATTACTAGAAAACTTTCAAAATGTGCACATGGAGGCTTGTATACACTCATAACAATGAACTGATCAAATTCGACACAAGATATCTCTATAACTTGTTCAACAGAGAGGCTCACAATATCAGACCTTTCTTTAAATTTTAAAAGTTTATTTATTATAATTAACGAGCCTCCTCGAATAAATTTTTCTCTGCTGAATGAGCTTGCAACCTGGTGGTTGTTGAAATTGAAAATGAACTGGTGGCTTTTTAGCCAATGTTCTGTAATACATAAAATATCAATATTGTTACAGTTCATGAACAATTCCAACTCTAACTCCTTACCCATCAACCCTTGTATATTTTGATGCACCAGGTTAATACAATTTTTTAAATTATTTTTTGTACAATGTGTGGTTGATGAAAGTGTGTTTTTATTACTTATATTTAAATTTTTCAATGTCTTGTCTATGTTATTGCCAGAGATTGACTCTATTGTCTCATAACTTAATTTAAAGGATTTGGAACAGATTCCAAGCTTATATTCAATGTCAAGTTAGACTGCTCAATAAAAGCAGTGTTATTAGCCAAATTTTTGCTGTGTTATTAATATAATATGCTAGCGATGATGCTATTTGTCTTCGAATATATTGAGATAGATAGCAACTATCACATGTCAAATAAAAACTTCTAATGAAAGCATTAGAGTCAATAAAGTCAATAAAATCATTGTATAATGTCAATGTATGTAATTTACAATTTAATTTATATCTTTAGTCATTTTCGGCCTGTGGCAACAACTTACTGTAGGGAAATGCAAGTAAAATAATTTTTCTAACTTTTAGGTGTAATAATTGGTCGAAATACCTTTTAATAATATTAAGATTTGCATTACCCCTTCTCCCAATAAATATGACTATTGTTGAATTAGGACAGTATGTTCTACTCAAGATGTTTTGTAAAATATGTGAAAAACTTGCTCCAGGCATACAAAAGTTGGTAACGGTTTGACCTGTCCTTTGTCTCAACAATTGGCTCATGTTCCTACCTATCTCATCACTAAACATTACTAAATTGTTGGAGTTTGTCTTTGTATTGTGATGTGAGAAGGAGGTGCTATCATTAATGAAGCTGTTACTCATCACCGCTGACTGAGATAACATTGCAGAACTATCATTCAAAATGGTAGGCTGAGAACAACTTTGTGGTTTCAAGCTAGGTTCACTGATCTGATTATTAGTAGTAAGTTATAGGAGTCTTTGCTCATTGTATTTACACAAATTCACTAAGTCATCCATCGCCAAGATATGTTCATTAATTTGACTTTGTGATAATTGATATTTCTTTGTCATGTTAAGTAAAGAATCCTGTAAGCGATCAATCTCTGTCTGCAGGCAATGAATATCAGTATCATATTTTAAAAGATTATTATCTAGTTGAGTAATACAAATAGGCATATCTTCCTTTAGAGCTATATACTTGCGGCAATAATTGATATTTGATTTTGAATTTTTCTTAATAATTTTTCCTTTTTCTTAATTTGTTTATTCAACTTTACATACTTTTTCAGTTTATTGGATGAGTTTATGGTTTTATTTGATTGAATAATTGAATTGTCATTAGTTAAGTCAATTGTAATAACTTTGCTACCTTCATTGTTTGAGTTGGCAGAAACCATAGATGGAGCGCTACCAACCAGCTCATCAAACAGTGATTGTGAAGTGGCTGCTTTGATGGACCGGTCTGCACACTCCAATCTATTAATATGATTATTAGCCTCACTTAGGAGGCCCTCTAACTGGGTGATGCGCTTGAGAGCGGTCTCAAACTCATTACTACAACTGTCAAAATTGTTTACTATTGATTGTAACCTATCGCGTTCATCTAAAGATGTAATCAAATGAGAATGAATTTCTGCCATCTCAGTTCTTAGTTGAGAATTTTTCTCTAAAACCTGTAACATCTCCCTCTCATTATCATCATGCTCGCTTTGTAGTGTCTCGCACAAAGCCTTGTATTTCTTAAGTTCTATAAGCATTAATTGAAATTTTTCCTCCTCTTGACGCGCCCTCCTGGTCATCATCTTGTTAATAGATTAAAAAGATCGCAAGAAACTTATTAACAAAAGACAGAAATAATAATTACTTGTTACTATTGTAAGTATGACACTTAGGTTTGTGTAAGGCACCAACCAAGATGAGCCGGCTAATCGAGATATGTTCACTAGGTGTTTACTACTAATGTAAATAGTTTAAATGTTCGATATTACGTAAACTTACCTCAACTGCTCGAATATTAGAAAAGTAATGCAAAGTATTTTAAATTAAATAGTTCGTTTGTTTGACAGATGACTTTGCAAAACTTTTTCGTTTTTTGTTTATAACTATGGAATAGATACACATATAGGTACATACATATATTAAGTTAGCATGTGTTAAATATTATTACTATAGTCTGAACCATAAATGAGCATTCTTAAGTCAGGTGGACCAAAAGATTCTCTGTTGACTCATATGACAGTGTAAGGAGCCAGTTCGTGATTTAGATTTTTGCTTCATTTACCTTACAATTTTTAATATCACATGAAGTCGCAACTTTATTATATAAAAAGTGGTCTATGAATGGGCTGAAGCGTCTTGCAAACGATGTTTTTACTTTTGGTACCACAGTTCTGTAAATGCGGCGTTTTAGCAGTTGAGGATAGTCCGCGCAATTTTTTTTTTTTGTGTAATTTTAGAGTCGACTTCAATATAAAAAGCTGACGTACGTTAAGCATTTTAGAATGCTTATACAGCTGATTAGTGGGGTAATAATATGGCTTTTTAAACATTATTTTAAGTACCGAACGCTGTGCTCTTTCTACAGTTATCAAATGTGTTTTAGCAGCACTACCCCAGCAGTTTATACAGTATGTTTTCAAGGACTGGCTCAACGCAAGGTATACTGTTTTTAGGATTTCAGTCGACGCTGAGGTTCGAAGCAGTCGTATTAAATTCGCTGTTTTGCGTACTCTACCTGCTAGAGCCGTGATGTGTGCTCTAAAATTTAAATTTTGATCTATTATTACACCGAGATACTTTATGGATTCCGTCTTCATAATAGTTTTACACTGACAGTGGGCTTTGTTCGTACAGTTATGCAACTTGATGCCCATCGACGAGTCTGGAGCTGAAGAGATTGTCTTGTAGAAATTAATATATTTTGTTTTGCAACAAACGATTTATGCCAATATTGTTAATATAGTATGTCTATTATTAGACTGATGATGGCCGCCACAGTACTCTGTGTGTCCTTACAGGACACCTGCGCAATTCTCACGGAACAGACCGCATTTTAAACGTTGCAGTATTCTACAATTTGTCGGCACTGTCTCAAAATTAACAATACGGTGTGTATCAAACACATTTTGGACACTTCAGTATGTAGTTTATTGTTGAGAAAAATGTCTGTTTGCTAAATAGAACCTGTATAATAAGAATCAGAAGAAACTCATGGCCTCTCTGTTCAATCGCCAATTTGCAAATAAAAATTGAAATGAACTGTTTAGTAATAGCGCTCTTTGGAAGGTTCCCGACTGTCAATCTATCAGTAAGATTCCGCATACAAATTTATAATAAGTCTTCTAATGCGGTATTACTTTGCAACTAGGCTTATGTTATATTTAACTAGCAACCCGCCCTAGCTTCGCACGGGTGCAATAAATACATATAAACCTACCTCTTGATTCACTCTATCTATTAAAAAAACGCCTCAAAATCCGTTGCGTAGTTTTAAAGATTTAAGCATACATAGGGACAGACAGACAGAAGACAGACTGTGTTTTATACTATGTAGTGATGAAGTACATTTTTACACGTTTTATGTTTTCAGTGTTAATGCGGAAGGTATTTATTTAATCATAAATAATAAACTTCGATACTCTAAACAACGAAGTAGTGACTGCTTAAACAAAAACCTTTGGTGTAATCATATATGATTGTAAATACACTTGTGATACCAAACAAAACACGTACGCTCAGTAGCGTGCCATTGGAGAGGCCTATATCCAGCAGTGGACTACGGCAGGCTGATGATGATAATGTGCAGAACACGTTACATAAGTAAACGCTACAAACATTTGCCGTGACACGTCTTGCATACACGGATAGATTGAATCCATTTTACCCGCGCCAGACATAACGCAAGGCTAAAAGTGGCCGCGGTGCAGTTAATATCTATTCCCAGGCCATCTAATACCACGGTTATAAAATATCTACTCGCGGGTAATATAGAAGCGCTCTCGTCGCTGCAGACTTACCTGGCATTTGCAATTTCACTTACACGTGAAATGTACACATTCTAGGAGAGATGTTTCTACTGCAAAATGTGTTAGGAAGGCATTTAGAGCTTTTTAAGGATCTATGTTAAGATTTTTTTAATCAAATGTTAAATTAATTGAGGATGAGGCAGCGTAGCGGTGCTAAGACAATCTGTCTGTTCGCAGCAAAAATATAATTAAACATAAATAAGTACATATTTAATCATACATTTACGAATTTTATACAACTCCGACAAATATGTGCATAAATCGTAGTTTGGAACCATCTGAATAATAAAAAAACTGCATCTTTATCGTTTCATTCGTTTAGCAACTACCATGCTTTTAAAATGACTGCCAATTAAGATAATGAATATTCAGTACCAAACATCGCCAAGGGACAATACAGTCTTAAATCAAACTCTAGGCGATACATATAAGTGTGGGCGTATGTGTGTGATCTCGGCGTTAAATTCATCGGCGTCACGTTCATTGTCGTGGCAGCCTCAATAGAGTGATGCGACAATAGCATCACACGGCCGGATGCGACAGATATTCGCAACGAGCTTCCAGTGATTAATACGCCACGTCGACTGGAAAATGCACCTAGCACGGGACACTACAATACACGTATTGTTCTAAGTCATCTTACCGACTAATGGTCAAACAATAAACGTGATGTTATGTGAAATATAACTCATGATTATGATTATTTTAAGACCGCAACGTCACATTACAGACCACAGTCAGTGGCAAAGTCCGAAAGCCGTGACACGTCATATATGGAAGGAGAGGGAGAGCCCTCTTCTTCCATATATTTCTGTTTTCGGACTTTGCCAGTTCTTATGTAAGGAATCAATCTTGCCTCACAACCTTTGTACGAGTCATTAACTGACTGACTTCACTATCTGTAATTCTGTACTAAATACATATAGTCCTGAGCCTATCTGGGTGGAGTTATTACCTAGTTTAGGGCGGTTTCAGATTAGCGTAATTTTCTGCGCGTGTACGGTCGTTTCAGCATACGAGCTTACACGCGCGCTACATTACGCGCTTCAAAAAACCGAACGGGCATATTTCGGTGTGTTCGCTCGAAACTGTAGTGACATCTTGTCAGTGTCAACATTGATTCTGACGGCTCGTGCATATACGAGCTTAGAAGCGCGTCAACGCTCGTACGAGTTGCGCGTGTGCCAAAAAGCGCGCCTGTACGCGCCTATATGCGCTTCGAAAAACGAGCTTATACGCGCGTATAAAACGCTAATCTGAAACCGCTCTTAGTCCTGGCCTATCTATATGTAAAACTACTATCTATATGTAAAACTACTTTAAACGTTAATTTATGTCATTTTGTGAAACGTCGCATTTTCATAAGTAACGCGAATTCTTGTAAATGTTTTGTATGTTGAATATGAACGAATTTTTCGTTCGAGGACTTATAAAATTGAATGGTATAACGATCTACTTAAAGAGACGAGATCTACTAAGAGAGACTAAATCTGGTATTTTATTTAGTTCTTATATTACTACAGTGTCTGTAACGTTTGAACAAAATGTTACTGAATATCTGTATGCATCTGAAAGTCAGTGAATCTAAATCTGTACTGTAGTGTACGGATGGCGAAGTGGCATAAGCGACAGTTTCACCGCTTAACACTGAACGTTTTCCACAATTTGTTGTTTCTTGTTTGTGTATTGTTTGCATCCATAGCGAACTCCTAGCACGAGAGCTCTACTCGCAGAGTAGTGTTTAAAAGATTCGGTATACTACATATGCATAGAAAATTGATTTAACTGTACGTAAATCGGCTTAGAAATGATGCAAAAATCTAATATTACTTTGTTATTTTGTTACTAGACGTGGCACGTGTATCTTACACGTGTTCACATATAACGGAAGGACGGACTTTGCTTAGGTTTATCGTTTTCTTCGATATATCATTAATGAGTACGCGGCGTTAAATACGATCCTGTGTGATATTAGATATTAGGGCGGCTTGAATTTTCAGTCAGATATATTGCAAGCGATACATCCTAATCATCGATGTGTGCTACGAAGCTACGTAACGTAGCTTACTCGTCTTTATGCTACGCAGCGCGTAGCAACGAATATGAGATATCAATGATTATTCTTTTCTTTTTGTGACCATATTTTGTTTGTGTCGCATCGCGTCATAAGCCATGGCTTAATTTGTATACTAGTTACTACAAGGTAGTAAGTTAAGAAGTACATTTTGACAGAGGACTTAACGATCCGACTGGTTATCCAAATTTAACTTATTATTACAAGTACTAAAAGTGGTTCTTTTTAACCTCATTTTCTGATGGACAATAACAACACATTGTTCGGTTTAAATTTAATTACTTTAAAATTAAAATAAACCGCTATCATTGCTGTTAGCACTTGCTTATTTCCAACTGAAACTAAATTCCTTTAGTGCCTTATAAAATAATCTAAGTATTGTCAATACTAGGTCTAGACTAGAGTAATGTTCTGACACCCCATCAGTAATTTGGGCAACAGGCTTGCTCGTGAACAATGGCTTGAATTAAATTCGATGTTTTGATGCAAACACAATACCTTGAGCTGTCGCTTATACAGTTAGGTTTATATCGTGGGCACTATATCAACGATAATAATTAATCAATCAAGCGATATGACTTCAGACCAGAATATAAGTAAAAAGCCCAGTGGTGTACGTAACGGACTGCCGAGACGATGGTCTCGGGTTCAATCCCCAGTTACCCCGTTCGAAGTTATGTGTGTATTAGAAATGTTAATTATCGCTCGCTTAATAATGTGCCCGGTAGATGGCAATAGGCTCGCCCCCAATTACATTGGGACATAAACATTACTGGCAAAACGTGGGCGTGTAATACACCTCTGTCTACCCCTTCGGGGACAAAGGCGTGAAAGTATGTTATG
Organism: Euclidia mi; assembly: GCA_944739405.2. Taxonomy (NCBI): domain Eukaryota; kingdom Metazoa; phylum Arthropoda; class Insecta; order Lepidoptera; family Erebidae; genus Euclidia; species Euclidia mi. Next base: position 3,040,116 of record OX123190.2, on the reverse strand, counting down.
TTATGTTAAGGAGAAATTGGCCTACTATACCACGCTAGCTAAACGGGTAAGTATAAGCTTTGATGTCGAGTTTTCCATCCCTAACCAAAGATAATAATATAATATCTAACTCAGATTGCCTCAGGATTACAGCCAAGGACGTGCTAACTGCCGTTGGCTCCTTCCAAAGCGGGTCTGCTGGTGGTCTCGATGGCTTAACACCCCAACACTTAAAAGATATTGTGTGTTCAAGCGCTGGGGCGGCCGGGGACGCGCTTTTGGGGGAGCTTACGGCTTTAGTTAACCTTATGCTCTCCGGCAATGTGAACGATGCCATCGTTGACATTTTGTATGGCGCAAATCTATGCGCTTTGTGAAAACGAGACGGTGGTATTCGTCCCATTGCCGTTGGGTGTACGTACAGGCGTATGGTGGCCAAGATTTGCTGTCGGCATTATAACTCCATGTTAGGCAGCAAATTACAGCCACTACAACTTGGATTTGGCTCTAAAGGTGGCTGTGAGGCCGCCATACATGCCCTGTCAACGTACCTTGGCTGTAATGGGGGTGATGTTATCTTGAAGATTGACTTAAAGAATGCTTTTAACTCAGTGAACAGGGGCACCTTGTTGACGCAAGTTAAATTAGAAACCCCCCAAATTTACAACTTCCTTTGGCAGTGCTACAGGCATCCATCAAAATTAATATACAAGGAAAATCTTTTGGAGTCTGCCGTTGGCTGTCAACAAGGCGACCCTCTTGGACCACTCATTTTTAGTTTAGCCATTCATCCAGTTATTAACCAGCTAAATTCTAAATTTAACATCTGGTAGGTACCTAGATGACGGAACCCTAGGAGGCGACGTAGCCACTGTCTATCAGGACCTGGCACTTCTGAAGACAAAATTTTCATCAATCGGCCTAGACCTTAATCCAAGTAAGTGTGAAATTTTTATTAACGTTACTTTAGACCATTCCGCAATGAAATTTCCAAATTTCAAACCCTCGCACCCAGTATAACCCATATTCAAAAAAGTTCTCTTCGCCTTCTTGGGTCCCCAATACTAGACGAAGGTTTTGATTCTTTTATTCATGAAAAAATTCAAAATTTTAGTGAAATTTCGGACCGCCTGCTCAAAATTAATATACATTCGGCTTTCACTATTATTCGATACTGTCTTTTTTGTGCCTAAGTTCACACACGCTTTACGTTCATCGCCTTTTTGGAAAAACCCAAGCCCACTAGTCAATATTGACAAAATTTTACAAAACACCCTAAGCAACATTTTAAATGTGGCTCTGAACGACCGAGGATAGCTACAGGCGACATTACCTGTTCGCCTGGGTGGGCTTGGCGTACGCAAAATTTCCGACGTGAGCTTACCAGCATTTCTGTCATCGGTCCACAGCACTGCAGAATTAACCAAGAAAATCTTAGCACCCACACTGGTCGATTCTGAGATGCCGTGTAAGATCGATGCCATTAATGCTTGGAAAATGGCTTGTCCAAGCACTGAGTTGCCCCGAAATTTATCCTCTCAGAGGCAGTGGGACGGGCCGCTTTGCAGCGCAGTACGAGAAAATCTCCTCCGTACATCGTACAATGCTGCAGAGCGTGCTCGTTTGCTGGCTGTGGGAGAGTGGGAGTCGGGGCTCTGGTTTCAAGCACTGCCATCGTCCAACATAGGTACCATGTTGGACGACACGACCTTTCGCATCGCTTCTTGCCTCCTCTTGGTCACCATGGCCTATCATGCAGCAGGAGCGCAGGTCGTATTTCACCACACAGCAGCCTGAATGACATTCTCCGTCGGGTTCTTGTCACCGCTGGCGTTCCAGCCCAACTTGAACCTCAGGGTTTGGCACGCAACGATGGTAAAAGACCAGATGGAATGTCTCTACTGCCTTGGAAGTTGGGTAGGCCTTTGGTGTGGGACGCAACGTGTGTCGATACCCTTGCGCCATCTCATCTGCCTAGCACAGCGGGTTGTGCGGGCGCTGCTGCTGCCACAGCGGAGACTCTAAAACGGCGCAAATACGTAAATCTCGTAGAGGATTACGTATTTGAGCCGTTTGGAGTTGAAACGTTGGGTTCATGGGGCCTAAGTGCTAGATCTCTATATAGAGAACTTGCGAAGAAACTTGTCGACGCCTGGCGTGACCAGAAGGCTGGTATGTATCTAGCTCAAAAAATTAGCATTGCCATACAGCGTGGCAATGCTGCCAGTCTTCTGGGCACGTTCCCAATAGACGGCGATGTGGAGGACTTCGACGACGCTCTTTGATTTTATTTTTCTTTTTTCTTTTTTTTTTGTATTGTACCTATATTTTAATATTTTAATTTAATTTTAGTAGTAAGTAGTACATAAGTAGTTATAATTGTTTTATGTTAAAATTAATTTAATTTTGTGGTCGTTAATAAATATCCTACCTAAGATAATATGTATTTACTTTGTATCCTTAGTCGCATCTTACAAAACCGACGCGCGACGGGATAAAATGGAGTAGTGACACTCTGTATTCATTATCATTTTTTCATGAACAAGGTGCATGGTATTGAAATCTGCAAAAAAAACTAAATCTGTCACCACACAGAATTTTATCTGTACTTTATGCACAAATAATCTATTGATAGCAATATTTGCAAGCCTCTACGTATCGATCGGCAGTTACAGACGTGTGGTCTATATCGGCCGCGTCTAGATCAGCGCGGACAGGCACACGAATAAACATCCACAGCAACTGGCAATAGCACAACTGACCTACATCTTGTTTGGATATTAGAGTGGTAGGTTTAAAATCTATCAAAAAACAGTCAACACTTTGACTAGCCTAATTTATTTATTTTCAAGATAGCGTTGGCATGAAAGAATATTAAATTATTATCCTGTTGTCATAAAATGTCAACACTCGATTTCATAAAATGATGACCTGCGAAGCTCACCAGCCTCCTAGCGCTATCCCAGTTTTTCAACCTGGGGTTCGCTTACTAGACTTACTAGATTTGGCTTTTCCACAGATCGACTGCCTGTCTGACCTCCGCAACCTCGAAGGGATAGCAATATTCTATGGTTTAGACTAGGGTCAGTTTATTTAGAAGGTACTGACGCCCTATAACGACTGTCATGACTACAGAGCCCGACGGCTTAACGTGCTCTCCGAGGCAAGGGGCAGGCGATAATTGACAATTCAATACGCACATACATACATACATACATACATAGGCTCACGCCTGTTTACCGGAGGGGTAGGCAGAGACTACGGAACGCCATTTGCAACGATCATGACATACCTCTCTTGCTTCATTCACTCCCATCAAGTTTCTCATGCATGCGTGTGCTCTTCTGTTTAGGGTACTTCTGACCTGTCCTTTTTTTAGGATGTCACCAATCTGGTCAGAGAACGTCCGCCTAGGTCTTCCCTTTCGTCCTGTCCCATTCACACTTGCCTTATATATCTTCTTTGTCAGTCTTTCGTCATCCGTCCTCTCCATGTACCCAAACCATCTCAACATGCCTTTCTCGATGCTTGTTACTACATCTTCTTTTACCCCACACCACTCTCGTATCACACAATTCTTTACTCTGTCGGTCAAAGACATACCACACATACTTCTCAGTGCTCTCATTTCTACAGCATTTATTCTACTTTCAAGTCTCTTCTGCCATACCCAACTTTCACTACCATACATAAGGGTAGGCACTAACACCCCTCTATGCACAGCCAAACGTGCCTTTTTGGACACGTTTTGACTGTTCATAAACGCCTTCAGAGCTCCATTCACAATATTACCTGAATTCATTCTTCTTTCAATATCTTCTTCATTCTTACCATCTCTTGTAAACAACGTACCTAAGTAAACAAACTCATTCACTTGTTCCACTCGCTATCAATCTATCAAACATTACAAGCCGTAACGCATGCCTCCTTTTCAAAAACCATAACTTTTGTTTTACTTACATTCACTTTCATTCCTTTCCTCTCTAACGCACCATGCATGATTGTTACCATCTCCTGCAATGCCTCCGCTGAAGATGCAAGTATTACCTGATCATCAGCATAAAGGATTGATCAGGCATTTGACGAGTAACCCATTCATCCTTAATCCGCAGTCACTATGTTTTAAATCTTGCATATTTAATACGCACATAACTCCGAAAAGTCATAAGTGCGCACCCTGGATTCGAACCCGATACCCTCTGCATGGCAGTCTGCTGGTATCTCCACTAGGCTATCGCTGCCTTTGACCTGCGAAGCTATTGAAATTATAAAATAAATAATAATATAAAATCAAACTGACACACAGTAAGACATTCTGTTAAAGTATCAATTAATTCAGTTATAGAATAATAATAGTAAATACAATAACACTTTTGATACTAAAACGGAGCCTTTAATCAACGGACACGACACAAAACAGTAATTTGTCAATCACACAATGTAGTCTCGTGAGGGCATCGAACTCATAACACTCGATGCAGTTCTAAACTGTGAGGTGACTTAAACCACTACCTACGCCAAACATGTATGTCCGTACAATGTTCGGGTAATATTTGAAAATAGTTTCAGACTCACTTTTTCGCCGAAACCAAAACTACTATGTAACATACTGAAGACTGACGATGTCGCTTGAATCAGTAAGTAATATAACGGTGTAAATATATGGGAATAACAAACAAATCAATATAATGTTCCAATATTATTCAGCAGTATTCTCTTTAATCCCATCAAGCTACGTCTTCAAAACACTTCAGACCGGAGAGTTCGCAACTCAATGATTGAAACCCAATATTCTAAATGTTTTCCTTTATTATTTTATTTGAACAAGGTTAGGATTTAAACCTAGGTTTACTCAAGGATCTAGAAATAGCAGACCCACGAAGGGAATAAAATCTTCTCGTCGATGCAATTGAAATCGAGGAAAGTACCGTTCAAAATAAATAGACAACTGACTTCGAACGTCGTTTAAATAAAATCTAGGCTATTAATACATCTAACTTTATAAAACATGAAATGTGTTTTCAGAAAGCCACCTTTATAGTAGTACATTATTTTTCTTTTTTTTACAATTATTAACTTATCAATAAACTTCAAAGTGGAATAATTTACATAACGACGAAAGGTTATTCAGCTGTCATAATGACAATCGTTACGGGCAGACAGTACCGTCAAATATTCTGACACCGATAACAAATCAAGAATAAAATAGAATATCGCTATATCGGTACCGCATATGTTTGTGGTTACTATGAATAAACCAACAATTTTAAATGATTAAGTTATACACATTGTCAAAAGACCAATCACCAAGCCGAAGTGTACTCGTTTCTAAGCTAAATATATAGCTAGGTAAACCGTGCAGGTGCAATGCTCGATATACCTTCCTATCTATGGGTTCATAAGACATTTATAGTACAAATTGGCGCGAACAATGCGGCGACATTGTAATAAAATTAAAGAAAAGTACGGTGACTTTGAGCCTCAGTTATTTTCGTAATGATTGATACAATATGTGATTTCAATTTTCGTTATGGATTTACAGATTGTAGCATTGATAGGAATTTTCATATTTTCTTTCGTGTGAATGTATGGCCAACTCAGGATTTATAGAACGCCCAAATCAACAATTGTAGTCCTGAAACAAGCATCGAGACCGACGATTTTACAAGCCCCCAGTAGCACGGTAGCGCTGTGATGGAACAGTCACAAGTAGTAAGCCATGCAAGCGGTGACCAATGCAAGCGTTGCTTCACTTTGACGATCAGTTACGACATGGCTAGGTAAATTATCTATACACACATAAATAAAATTGGAGTATCTGTTTGTAATATTAAAATAATCGCTTTTTACTAAATGCATATAGATGTGTACACGGTACATATACCGAAATGACATTTTTGACAATTTTTGTCTGTCTGTTTGTTCTCGCTAATCTCTGGAACGGTTGGACCGATTTTGACGGGACTTTCAATGGCGGATAGTTGATGTACCAAGGAGTAACTAAGGCTATAAATTAACCAGGTACGCGAAGAAGTTCCCTCAGGACGCGGGTGAAACCTCGGGAAACAGCTAGTTGATAATTATACAAGTTACAACAGACAAGGTCTTATCTTCATATGAAGTGGTACTTCAGTGTCAGTGATTGCGCAGACAATGCGCCGTAAACTCTTGATGTAATAGGACATAATTGATCTATTGCTACATCAAACAGTTATGAAGATAATCTAATCACGTGAAATTCCATTGAGTCCACGATATAATATTGCAGCTGCTAGGGCTAAGTAACTTCAAGGAAACATGGTACTGAGTTACCAATCTTAAAACTCGAACCATTCTAACGATAGTATTGTTTTTATTTGTTTATGTGATAATACTCATTTAGCCGAATAAAAAGAAATATAATCGCAACTGTACAGTTAATTTATATACCTACGAGCTGACTGACAAACATTAACAAGCAAAATACTCGTAATGGAATATCAGCACTCTAATTCTAATCCAAAACAATCGAAACACATTAAATTATTTGCAGAGCCGCGCGCCATTTTGGTGAAAATCAAACCGAATTGGTGCAGGATAAATAGATTTGCACGATGTTCGATCTAAGCCGCGAATTTGCGTTCATTAGTCGGTAGCACTGCTGCACTGCCCGCGGGCGAGAAGTGACGGATGGCGAGGGACGGCGGCGTGAGCTTGTTAAACCGCACTCCAATCATATTACTGAAGTCAGACTACGTACCGAATTTATCTGGAAATCTGCGGTGAAAGCATTGGACTGATAGTCGAGAAAACGAAGAATGATTTTGTACCGGTTGTAATACCACACTCATAAAGCACTTGACTGAGCATGGTGAGATTTTTTTGCAATTAGTAAATCAGGATGTTATAAAAACTCAAACAAAGAAGTAACAAAATCATCATCACACCACGATTTTATAGATACGAACTACAAATTAAGTTATATATGATGCCTATGTTATTGTATGATCTATACAGTAATTAAAAAAGACTTTAGAAATCAATAAACTCGCATATTTTTTTGGTTCCACTTGAAGACAAGATGAGTTGGTATAACCTTTTATTGAATACATATACTTACCAGTGAATAACTTATCCCGTATCACTACATCAAATTTTCTTATCCGTCTGTCTTCAGCAATAGATTTGATTGATAGTGCTAATTGGACAGAATAGTTGCAGGAATCAAAATATTTTCCCCTTCAATTAGGAGTGGCATTACTAATACAAATGTGTATACCTCACGTTGTTGCAACGAAATTTAATACCAATCCGCAGCCCCTAGAAAAACAACCTAAAACTCACATCCCGCCGCCGGCAATTCCATCACTTATGCATCACATGTCGGTAATAGAATGAGCTATAACTTCGTCACAGCGCACTCGCCGGCCACAAAATTGACTTTATTAAAAATGTGAGCACTAGCTGCACGGTGCACGGCGCACGGCGACACCAATTTATCAGGGAGCGGGGCAGTAATCGAATCACCTGATGCCGACGGACATGCGTCAATATCCTCCCTATTAATGACAGTTTCGTGTTCTCGGATAAGCCATTTTGCATTCCACTGTAACACACGCTGACCGGAGTGACGCTAGTCCACTGACGATGCAATGGGAGCCGACATTAGTCCCATATTGTCTCGACGGTGTGAGCGGTGCGATTGTAATTTTATTATTCAAACGTCAGCCGTGATGTGATACTATGTAATAATGGTAGCGATAGGATTGTGCAATGTACTGCACTATGGAGTGTATATATATACCTCCCATGCATAGGATTTTTTTAAATAATAGCATTATAACAAAAACTCACCAAACATAACAGAAAATGATGGAAGCAACATTTCAGTAGTAATATTTCAACTAGGTGACTAACATAAGCAGCTTTCTTCACCACTCAACGAGCTTACGAGACAAAGATAATATATGGAGCAATCAAGCAAAACACATGAGTATCGTAGCACTTTGTAGACCGTAGTTGCTATTGATTGACGTAGCACATACACTCGCTACGGTACGCCACGCACAAACTTTAAGGCACGTTTTCGAAATTATCTTGATTAACATATCTGCCTATTTGTTGATGCGCGAATGTCGATTAATCAAATTATCTTATACAATTTTTGGAATAAAGTTTTAGATGCTTTCCTTTTTGCCATTTTAATAAAGATTTAGAACATTCTGTGAATGAATCCAATTCAAATAAATAAATTATTTACCACGTATTGATATCTGCTAATAACCACATCATTATCTGTAAAAGTATAAAATGAAAAGCCATATTCACTCAATTCTAACACAAATACAACAAGAACTGTTTGAATTCTTTACCTAGAAGCAGAATCGTTAGGCCATGTTGGACGCCTTTGGTCGGTTTTATATACTCCGACACGAGAGTTGGCCACAGACTCACATGAAAATAATAAGAATCTAATAATTCTTCTTTCTTATCGAGTGCAAGTGTCTATACATACAAGAACTTAGCTAAACAAAATAAAAAATGAACTCTAAAGTATTTGAGGGGAGACAAACTCAGGATAGGAAGGCGAGTAAATTAATATTTTTTACAAACGCCATAGACCGAAAGGGTCAAAAAATGAACTAAAAATACGCAAGTCGACAACGGAAGCAAGGTAAAAAGGAAATAACAAGCCAAGTCTGAAGCATTCCTTTTTTGCTTTTTAAATATTTTATTCAATATTTTTCTTAAGCTGCATGTTTTTGCTACGGCAATTTAACAAAGTTGTCTAGTTTGCTTAAAGGTCTGCGACAAAATAATAAGTTTTAAATTATGGACGTGACGATAAACGCAGTAAAATGTTCTTTAATTAATGACAAAAGTTCTTATTTGATTTATACCATATTGATGAAAATTTGTTACATTAAAATTACAGTGTTTGCTTTTTGTTACATCTAATAGACATATATGGTTCTTCTTGCCGTCAGGTAAGTAGTAATTTATGAAAGTTTTATTTTATTTACTTACAGTTATTAATACATAATTATGATGATTTGTAACAATCGCGAAGCCCAGAATCTAACAGTAATAAAAATATTTTCAATAGAATTATTGTATGCCTGTAAGTGTTACTTATTTGCGGAATTTAGTAGGTATTCCAATTGTAGCAGTCCGTAGAGCAGGCTTGTTCCTTTTTAGATTTACTTTGGTAGCTGTTCATGTAACGGACAACCCGTACTTGGTAAGTGCAAGGTGTGTAATGTACTTTTATCATTGAGCATATAGGGGCGAACACTACAACCAGCGCGTTTCAATCTTATTACTTTGCTTGGTCTAAGCTATTATGTTTGTTTACACTTCTTAGCAAATACATGGTTTAAACACATATCTGTATATGATAGGGTTATGACTAAAGTAAATGGTTCCTAGCAGTAATCATAATCGTATCATTACGGTTTAGCACTTCGAATTTGGTGAAGCTAAATAAACTGACTCTTGACAGCAACAAAACGCTACTGTATGGGATGTCGGATAGCGACAACAAATGAAGTTTTTGCCGTCACAATAAAAAAATAAAAGTATAAATTGTGATTGATGGATACCGCTAAAAGAATGCGTTGATAGTCAACAACTTCATCATTCAATATACAGGGGAAGCATTGCGAACGAATGACAACGTTAATTATACAAGTTACAATGAATAATTGAATGAATTGTTTAAGCCTGGACGCACAATGACCAAAACATATTTTTATTCAAATATATTTAGGAAAGCTTAGGAAATCTTACACGTTATCAACATTTAAATGACCTTTAATATGATAAAAAGCTATTATTTGTATACACTTCCTACTGAAAGGTTTGAGATCAGTGCCAAGCCAAAAGTCACTTCGTTTTAGCTCTGGACAGCGCTATAACAAAGTGACATGCTTCATAATTACAAACTATTTAGAAACCAGTCATTCAAAACATTGCAATTACAGTTCAATCTCAAACACATTAACCGCGTAGGCCGTAGATATAAATACAATAACCAATTTAGTATATCCTTGTGAATTTGGCGTCAAAGGCTGTTCACAGGGGCCGTCTGATCCGTCAGGCCGTCACATCAAATGCACGTCGGAGGGAGTCTGATCACTAACGCCACCTTTGTGTTTGCGCTGCGAACGCAACCCTATTTATTTAAGTTGTGTATAGCCCAGATAGTTGTATGGCGCGTCCATAGTTGTATAGTGCACACAGGCGTATCCGTCATACACTGCAGTCTTGTTAATTGGTGGTCGTGCGAGTATAAGGAGGATTTCGCGGGGTAATTTGTATAGGAAATATTGATGGTTTAGTTTTGAGTAACTTACAATGTAAGAGTATCACAAGTGACAGTGTGACGGAGAAATGGATAAATGTTAACTTTAAACTCGCTCTTCTTACTTTGGCATTTAATGTTTACGCTCTGTTAACTATTAAAATCTAATAAAAAATTGTATGTAATTAAATGGATTAAGAATGTAGACGTGATGCAATCGACTTGCTACATAGAATGCCGCAGACCGAACGAAGTAAAAACTTTACTGAAGGAAACCAGACCCCGGGTTCCAAGGCCTTTGATCACAACCAGGACAACGTTAACATCATCTTAACGTTGTTGAACAGAAACCGTCATTGTTATATTCAGTTAATATTCATTAACACAAAAAATCTAAATGTATCCACTCACTCTATTTATATGGTACTCCCCACTTCTTGCGACATCTAAACCATCTATATAATTATGCACGACCATTCACGTTGTGCCAACCAAGTAAATAGTATAACAATCCGTTTAGTATAATCCGTAACGACTCTTTAATAGTAAAATATTAACGTCTCCCTCAAAGGGACTCGGTCAAAGCTTTATTAAAACCATTGAAATAGAATCCTAATAATAATAAATACCAGACCGACATGACGACACTCAATTAAAACCAGAACAATCATGCATTGGTATTAATATTGAGTCTATGTCAAAGGAAAGCCCACAAACATTCGTTGCAACGTCCCTTTGTACACAAATACAAAATTGAAATACCATATTGAGTGATAACTGTATACCTAGTGTTTGTATAGAGCTCGATCTGGGGCTCGCTCGCCCGGCGAAGCCCTATTCTGGACGTAGCTCGCGTTACATGCAAATATGTTGTGCTTCTATAACTTTATTGTGAAAGAAAATCGTGGAAACTGTGCGGTTTGTACTCGGGATTTCATCATGTAAAACGATACAGTTTTGGAAAATTGAATGATAAAATGCACTAGAAGTTTTGGAAAAGCCTGTGATCTTTTCGAGTTATGATTAAAAAGTTAATGCACTACTATATCACTACATAGTATAAAACAAAATCTGTCTTCTGTCTGTCCCTATGTAGGCTTAAACCTTTAAAACTGCGCAATGGATTTTAATACGGTTTTTTATTAATAGATGTAATAATTCAAGAGGAAGGTTTATATGTATAATACATATATGGCAGTACGAAGTTCGCCGGGTCAGCTAGTCTGGAATATATCATGTGGGCAAAGAAGTTATTAAATGTGAAATGAGAACTCAAATCTTGTTAGACTGTCAAATTTCGTTTCAAAACAGAAAGTCTTTTATTAACTTTTGATTCTCAACATCAAAGTGTTTTTCTGTTATCCTGTGTTTAAATAATATAAAGGTTGAAATCAAAACGACACGTGGAAATTAAATCAAATGTAAGGTACCTTTTACCACTTAGGTACAAAATCACTCAATCAATTTTTCAACCGGACAATCCGTTCGGGTTGCCTATGTCTTAACTAACAAGAACTTGTTCTTCACCTATCGAAACATCAAGCGAGTTCACATCAAGAACAATCCACAACAATGTAAATTACATAACCGTTGCATCAGAATAGTGGCGCGGCAGGTCCCGGCAATTCCGCGTACTGGCTCGTGGTGTGCGTGCGATGCAATCGATGCAGCTCCGACGCTCGTCCGGGCCGCGGCTCAAACGAGCTGGCCACTCTTTGATGTACCCGCTGTTGACTCACTACATATATTGACTTTTCGCTTGCCGCCCTCGGCGTGGAAACCGCACGGCGTAGCACACGCATTGTCGAAATAGTCGCGCGGCACTTAGAGGTGCCACTCAATAATGAACTAGGCTGATGCTGAATTGTGATGTGAACTATTTGAGTAGTTTGTAGGTCGAGTTAGCAAATATTTGTCATTTTGAAACCACTCTATAGAATAGCGCGATAATTATTTGTGAATTCACTACTAATGTTTAAATTAGCCGGTAACAAACCCTTTTTGAAATACTACTCATTTACTAGGTACCATTATACTGTTTCTTTATAAACAAAGAACATGAAAATAAATAGGTAAGTAAATTAAAAAATACGTTTGTCTGTCAGGTTTTTACGTGAGACAGAGACAGCTCCTGAAATCGTATGCCACGTCCCAGTGTTACACTGGCTTACATGACTAAGACTTACTTTGTACGAGTACGGAAGCTGCAAAGATAAATCGGTCATTAATAACATTGCATTTCTACAAGCTCACAAGGCAACAATCCTCGGCTACTGACAGTACTTTGTCGGTATGGCAGATATCATAATATCAATGATGCGTGGGGTGGCGTGCGGCGAGTGGCTACAATCAAGGTATCAGATGTTACGTCGGATAATGACTGAAACCTGTGCAGTGTGCATACACCAAAAATGTTTCATACTAGCAACTGATTGTTTTGACTGCGAAATGAAGAGTAGATTCCACCTCACAATTAAATCTGCATTACAAAACCAATGTTATGTGTACCAAGCGTAGGGTCGAAAGTCGCAAAAAGCTTGTGGTATGAAAGGAATTATTGTTGGCAGGTAGTATTAAATGATTTTTCTCGTCGAACGCTTCTCTGTCTGGTATCTCCCTTCGGTTCACTAAATACGTTGAAGACTAATTGGCTTAATTTGGTATTAAAGAGGCGGATGCTGTGTTATTGCTGGCATTCTTGGTTTGACAGCGCAAATAACTGTGTTTAATAAGTTAGCACATATGTATTTGGTGCCGCGTCTGGGATGTTATTGCTTGCATATACAAAGCCGTCGTAGGGATCTTTGTTTTAAACTGTAGTTTGAGTTTGTTGTTCGAACACAGACCCACACATACATATTTATTTATTTATTTATTTACATTTTGCACAAACAAGGTGTACATGGTTGGACATAATGCCATAAGGCATTTTCTACCTGTCAACCTTAAGGTGGAGCAGAGATAAAAGTGGTAGGTGCGTTTTACTGATAACATTGAAAAATAATGTTTTCTAAATAAAATTTAGTACTTAATAATAATTATGTAATATATAGTATAATAAAGGGTTAGAATTCTTACATAAAGAATATACATCCAAATATACATACATAACACATACATGTATATAATACATATATATACATTTATTTAAATATACATACACAAAATATGCATATATATACATATATATAATACATATACCTATATATCTAAATATACATACACAACAAATACATAAATACTTATAGTAATGGATGAGAGTGATGAGCTGATTCCGTCAATCTCTTCAAAAGAAGCTCTCGTACCTTCGTTTTAAATGCATAACGGTTGGTGGACAATCTGATTTCAAGAGGGAGCGCGTTCCAGAGTAGGACTGACTGTACAACAAAGGAAGAGTTGACAAACCCAGAAGAATGACTGGGGCACGAAAGAAGAAGATTCTGCGAAGAACGAAGGTGTCTCTCATGTGTAGATGATAGGTATTGGAAATACTCGGAAAGATAAGAAGGAGGAGAGGGAGACTTAAGAATCATGAAGAGAGTAGTGAGAGCACGCAAGCACCGGCGTTGACGAATAGGCAACCAATTAAGTTCTAAACGATAAGTAGAGACATGGTCATACTTACGAAGATTAAAAATGAATCGAATGCAGTTATTGAGAAGTCGGTCATATTTATTGAGATATTCTGCATTCAGGTCATAATAGCACATATCACCATAGTCGATTATGGGAAATATTAAGGCCTGCACAAGCATTGTCTTGGTCTTGGAAGGAAGGAAATTCTTGAACCGGTAAAGAGCTCTAAGAGTTCCAGTGACCCTCTGACTAACTTTAGTCACCTGCGCTTGCCAATTGAGAGTGGAATCCATGTGCAAGCCTAGATTTTTTACGGTTGTACAGTATGGAATAACCAAACTATTAAACATAATAGGTGGTATCGTATTTAGGTCTATCCTGGGTATTAAGCGGTGACTGCCTACAATAATGGCCTGGCATTTTGTTGGGTTAACGGCTAAACCAAATTTATTACACCAGTCCATCATAGACTCAAGGTCCCTATTCATATCATCAATGGCCACCGTTACATCTTCCACTCTCGCTTGGGAGTACAACTGCAAGTCATCAGCATAAAGATGATACGAACATCGAAGATTAGGAGTTAATAAGTTAATAAAAATAGAGAATAGTAAAGGAGAAAGAATGCCACCCTGTATTTATACCACCACTAATTTAGTCTAACGTGATTAGAATCGAATCTATATCTTTTCAAATGGTTTTTAATTGAAATACTCATGTCACAGTGAGCCACCCGCAAACAAAGTTAATACGTGTTAAAAGTAACGATTAATGACGTCTTTAGTTATACATGTAATAATATATTATACGCAGCTACTGTACCACTATGAACTTAGATCTTTTAGAAGTTTATTGTTCGGTAGAAATTCATTCCCTTTTAGTTTAACTCTGTGTTGTGAACTTGAATAAATTATAATAGTATACATATATAGGATAGGTAATAGTAATTTGGATTGTTTAATTAAAAATTGTATTTACAGATAATACAGACCACAGTGAAGTATTCTGATTGACATAATTGTTTCTAAACTTGCGTGTGGTTAAAATATTTTATTTATATCGTAGCCGAGCGTCCGCAGTTGCCAGGCTCTTGAAAACCAAAGACGTGCGTGAGCTGGTAAAGACTTATTTTTTAAACAGTATTTAAAGGTTCAGGTTTAAAGGTTCAATAGACAGCGAAGAGCACTTTTCTTCCAGAAGTCTACTTGTAAGATAATTCTTATCTTTTACGGTTCACTATGACATTTACACTCTTGCTCCTTCGCGGCTAATACAGTGCTGTAAAAATGTAAGGTAACGATTCAAGACGATGGAAGTGCATCTTTATTTATAGACATCGCATCAGCTTCAGCCGCAATGGCCCTGTCTGAAGCTTTAACAGCATGAATAAGATAATATCTTACATTGCCCTTGTGGTTTTCTAGTCTAACCAGATATGGCAGAATACGTATTAATATTGCTAGCCATATTACCGTTACACATGAAATAACCGTACCAAAATACACACCCGTATTGCTCTGCGAAGCAGTAATTAAATGTTTTGACCAAAATTATTCATTTCTGCGGACCGGACATGAAGCCAGGCACGTGCAGTGATACAGCGTATCGTTTGCGCAAATATTGACTCTGCACGTCAAAGGGGAACTGACAAAATACGCTACAGGCCGTCAGCCGAGCGCCGAACAAACATTACATATTCACACTACAGTTACTTGGCAAAGCCATTAAACTGTTCCACTGTGAAACTGGTTGCACAACGTTTATACTTACGGTAGAATAAATACGGTGGTCGTAATTAAATGTCCTCAATGGCGAATGAGTTATATTATTCCCAAATGACTTTATTTTATATTACTGTAAACATTAGAACAAATAACGAAGGAAGCTCTCAGCCTTACTGCCAGTATACAAGCCTAAATATTTTAATTTCATACACACGTATTTTTTTTTTATTCTCCCGGAACTAGGGGCTTAGTGCTATTTAGCAAAATAATGTACTTACATCTCACCTCGATTCAAACGACGCGCGACGTTTGCCGCACTGGTTGTCTAGGACAAAATTCTTCTTCGACAAGATATGACCTATATTTATGGCTCAGCGTGTTAAGTAGCGTAAAAATAAAGTGACCAATTAAAAACGTTCATCTTGTAAAAAATTCAAAATGTTGTTATCAATTTTCTTTCTTATTCTACAAAATGTCTAGACTTTTCTGTGGCTAAAGTTGAATGACCGAACTCTTTTTCTAGAGTTGAGTAATTTTTCTTGCTTTTTCAAACTTCGTAGTAACCTGCAAGGAAGCCATATTGTTTTGCCTGGTCAGCGATTTTTATTCGGAGTCTTTAAATTTAACTCGGTAACGAAGAACTGAAGTTCTGTAGGGAAATAAAACCACTTTACCTTAGTACATTTTGAACAAGCCAGCAACATATTTAACAATAATTATGTATTTTGAAAATCACATACATTCTTATAAAAAGTTTTAACAGTTCTTATTCATAATGAATTAGCAGATTATAATTTCTCAAAACTATTATAATTTGTAAGGGGTCTTTATAAAGTCAAGTTTCAAGTTAACTCATTTTAGCTACATACGTTGCCATCTTTGGCTAATTTAATAGTTGACAAACTGAAAACTATTTTGGGGACTTTCTAATTTAGACACAGTGGTAAAGGTAAATACAGAATCTATATCTTGTTCCTTTCTTAGGAAATTTCCAGCAATTTTCCTAATGTGCTGTGTAGACAAAACATTGCTCTCATGATTTCTTTCGAATTTAGCGACCGAAGCTTCATAAAAGCTTGATACTTCAGTCACGTTAATTCACACGAAAAACGTTAATTCGTTAATAAAAAGGTTAATTTGTTAAAAATAACGTAGGCAGAAAATATATTAATACAAGGTTTTTATTTACATTCCTGTCTTGCGTATGTATATTCGGTGAAATCTTGCAAAATAAATTTGATCGAATTTCAGATTTTCTTTTGAGCTGAAAGTTTTCATGTATGTGTTATCTCGTGACAATGCAATATTGTGATGTCATGGAGGTGATCTGACGATGGAGCTGGAAGGTGACCATAGGAACTCCGCAATAAAATGTTTAATAGAGCATATGAATGCTTGTTTTGATAACAAAGTATTATTTTACTTTTAATTTATTTACAAATTCAAATTTAATAACTCTGCAATTCTTATCCCATGGGTTTCAAGTCTCTCCGCAGCATCTCGTTGAAGAACCTAGTATTCCTGAACTTGTACTTGAACTGGCCCTTGTTCCTGAGTCACCCCTGGTGCTGCAGGGTCCTGATGAGGGGCATGAATCGGTACAGGCCGTTTATCATGTCCCTAAGGCAGAACAGGAACGAAGACTCGATGTACGCTGAAAGAAATTATAAAATGTAATAAATGTGTCTTGCTGTCTGTCCGTATAGATGCGATAAACTCGAAAACTGTCGAACGGATTTTTGTACGCTTTTCAAAAATATATAGGGAGAAAATTGAGATTTTAATGTATACAGCAAATCTTTAAATAAAAAAAGTATTTTTACAGAATTACATTGAGGATCCCGCTTTTAAATAAGTTGAGGTGTCTTAAGCTCATCACTATCATCATCATCAGCCTGTTGTAGTCCACTGCTGGATACAGGCATCTTTAACGGAATGCAACTGAGCTCAGCTTCCAGCTCTTCGTGTCCAAGTGTCGCTAGCAGTGGGCTAGCCTCTTTATGGATATATTGTCACTTCATCTAGCTGGATGGCGTCCAAAGGCAATGGTTTTAAATTATCAATGCAGGAGTAAAGTTTTAGCTTCAGAAATAACAAATAAATTATCTTAATTATCTGGTTGCTATTTGGAAACAGTGTATATACAAGAGTTGGCAATCATATTTAATAAAGCAGTATGTTGCTTCGGCCAACGGGTATAAACTGTTACAGTGTAGCGTAATACTCCGTATTGCGTTATAATCTGTACAGGCGCTTAACACAGTAGGCGGAGCCGGTCTAGTCCGAAGTGCGCTTCGCTAGGAATTATTACCTTATAAGGCAATGTACCGGGCACAGGCAGTCTGTGAGTCATAGGTCTATGCCTATATAAGATGGGTTCGCCATCTACATCAGTCACTTTCCCTAGACTTCACTACGCTGCTACTACTATTACGTATTTATTCTGCCTTTTACTTCTATATCTACTTTCCCGCTGGGGGTGAGTATATTCTAGTTATCTGTGTGCCTATATGCTCTGTCTGCAGTATCTGTATCTCCTAAGCATAACAGCCGATATAGGGACAGCCTGTTCCCGACCGGTTGTTGTGTATTCTCTATGCTGCTTTCCAGTTCTCCCTACGGGCTATAATCCCTCTATGGGTCTACACCTGCCTTCACCCTACGGGTTGACGTTACACCTACGGCTTTCTACATCCATCAGTCCCTACCACCGGTTGCTGTTAGCTGCTGACGCCGTGCTTCTACAAGCCTACGCCTAAGCCTACCGCTCAGCCTACATCAGCTGCACCGCCTTAGCCTACCGCTTAGCCTACACCTCGACTATCGCTTTGACTGAATAGACAACAATAGAAGTAAATAAAGAGAAAATATTTTGTAGGGTTTTTTATTGCAGCACCTTACAATTGTAAATTGTGTATTATGCAAAACCTGGCGATGAAAAAGAGTGACCGTGAGTTTTATTGCCCGTTCTTTCTCATGGTTCTACCTATTGCTTTGCGAACGTGGCAGTAAATGTAAATGTAGAAGCATACAGTAATAATGTTTTAAATTTGAGTATAAGTAATTATTTTATAAATTTATTATTTTGACGTTCATAAGCGTCACATTGTGACCCAAATGAATAAAGGATTTTGAATTTGAATTTGAATTTAAGATTAGGCAATGGAAACTGGGAATCCGCGATTAGTGGTATTGAAATTGCATGTCACGGGAAACATGATAATTATCTAATAATTGAATATGTGATCCTGTCGGACTAGTTCTCTTGTTCGGCTAGTCTCTGTTGTGAGTAGGATCTGGTCGACAATTTATCGAAAAACATCATTATTACCTACTATTTTATCTGCATATCGGTAGCAACAGTGACCCAATTTACTAATTATTTTAAAATTTAATAGGTGATAATATAAAAGTAAGGAATAAAAATGTCTCTACATATTAATTTAAACTTAAACTTAGCATGTCCATGTTTTGGCATGTCCTCCTATTGCCACTCTGTTCCACTTAACGCACACAGCTACACACCGACGGCACACAATCAAAACGCTGTAGCCTCGGCGGCGGGGTACTGGGTCAATGCCCTCTCTTTTTTCAAGGTTGTTTGACAACTCCCGCGGTTGACATGGCAACGGTACTCGCGACCTGTTGCCAATTTCAGTTTCCGACGCTTTTCACATTAGCGACAAAAGCTTGTCCCTCTGAGGACAAGGAGAGGCTCAATGTTAAGGAATAACACAAATGATCCTGTAGGGGAAAGTTTTAAAAGGATTTAAGGGTTTGATTTGAAACCAATTGATGTTCTTCTGAAATTGATCGTAGCGTTAGCTGTAGCATTACTCGTAGACCAAGCGTAGCGAACGGTTACGGCATACGTAGCACACGCTCAACGGACGCTATTAACATTTCTATTACATTTTATATTATTAATGTTTTTTTTTAAACTTGACTTGATTTCCTTTAGTAAATAGAGCTACTTAGGTAGTTATTTTAATGGTCTGCTAGTCCTGCTACAAAATTTTGTGCCCATGCGTGTTGTATAAAGCCTAAAATTTTGACTCCAATGCACGTCAAAACCATTAAATTATTCAGATAATAACGATACAAAAACTACGTATAACAACAATGTAATGTAATTTAGTACCTTGTAAAAAGAAGAACTAACTACAAAGACATAATTGAACCCTACTTGAAGGGAAGGTATCGCGGCGGTAGTTTTCCGTGGCATTAATGCGAGCAAGTTGTCAGGAGGCCGGCTAGTAAGTAATGCGTGCAGATCGATACCGCTCCGCTATGCACCGGCACAACCACTTGATTAAGCCACAGCACGGAACTAATACAAGACAGCACGACAGACAGTTAGACCTCTTTTGGATTTTATTTATTCACTAGACTTCGTCCACGGTTCTACCTGCGTGAATTATACACCTAATGGAACTACTACAAGACAGCCAGTTCTTATGGATTTTATTTATTTCGCCGTCCCAATTGCATGAATAATAAACTTAAACTTTTCTCAGGAATCACACTATCCACTGATGAAAAGTGCACAAAAATCCATAACGTAGTTTATCCGTAGTTCATTCAGATAGATTGTACGGCCGAGGAACTTCGCTTATAATATGAGTAAAGATGATCTGAATCATCTTCTATATCTATTACTGCTCAATATAGTCTATCCAATACTCTACATATCCTTTAAATAGTTACTAAGTGCATAACATTCCAAGTTGCCGCAATATGCCTATTTATTGGGTAGATATCATTTATCAAAAAAGTAATAGTGACACTATATGGCTTACTATGTCAATAATCCCTATGGATAAATATGTAAGTAACTCCTATAATAATTGAAGTGGACAATAATTTTAGCCATATTAACATTTTGCACCAATATGACTAATGAAACACAGACAGAAAGTTATTTCAGAAAACGTGCAAGTCTAAGCCCACTTCTTTTATCTTCGCTATTCCGTAAGCCGGCCAATAGTAGTATTTGATAAACGAACCATTACGGGCTGTTCCCGCACCTCCCTCGCGGCGGCTTAGAGGATAATAAATAATACACTCGCCGCGATAAACTGTACAAATTGGACGTTTAGTCGCAGTTAAGTGAGCGGTACTTATAATCAATATTTGTCTTTATAACAGCGTGTTGCAGTTTGAAATAATTGCTTAATAGAGCTAGATTACTTTGTTAAGACATTATTACTTGTATAATAATTAGAGTAATTAACATGAAGGGCGGGCAGTTTGAACTATTTTAATAAAGACAGGCCGTCTTAAGACACTGAAATTAATTAATTATCCCAATGCCAGATTTCCAATCATTGATCTAAAACTTTTGACGCCACTTTGAATCATCAGCCCATTTTATAAATTATACTTACAGCTAATTAATGAGACTAAGAGAAATAAAATTACGAGTCAATAAGCCTTATAACTGAATAAACACTACACAAACATTGTGTTCTTAGAGACAGAGTAGTGTGAATTCTGCGCACGGCAGATCTGTAACATAATTCATAGTGAGTATGTTTCTATAACAAGCTTTTATTTACTGTCACCACAGACAATACACGCTGATTTTTTATTGGTTTAGGAAAAAGAAACCTCATGTCCGAAATAAAATCCTCTATTCATATTCAAAATCAAAATTCATATAGCACCTAAAACAAAAAAGTTATAAAAATCGGTAACTGTTGGTAATACGTAGCAACGCACGATTCTCTCGAGTTAGGTATGTTCGAGCGCCGCGCGGTCGTGACCTCGCCGCGCGCGCCACCGGGCGCCGTCAGCTGTTACCTACAGCGGTAGTTACTTAGTGCGGACCGATAATGATACGTAATTTACTTAGAAAACACGATTTAGGTAATTACGATGCCAACAATTTTAAACACATGTTTTTTCTTCTTTTGTTCTCTTTTTAAGAACCACTCCCGTACCCTAGTGCTAAATCCTGTGTTCCGAAGGACATTACAAACCTACCACTAACGGATACAGGACTCGAAACAAGAATTTATGAATCACACAAAGTGTTGTGTGAAACATCGCTTAAACCACTACGCCAACCATGAAGTGCAGTAATAAATAATTAGAACAATAAACGTATGTAACTAAATAGCTATACCTATTCAATAATTCCTTCGTACATTACTCGGACTGACGAAGAAGCTATGGGTTCACGAAATCATAATGAACTTTTAGAAGAAACACGATAAACTAAGAATTATTAGTTACGTTGTTTGCCATTGGTACCTACATTATCTTTTGAATAACTAGACAAAGATTTTAACAATGGAAAAGTTTAGTACCTACTTGCGTATTTCTAACGTATTTAAAAGAATGTAATCACTGTAGGTATTCAAAAATGAATAAATCATTTACCTTAGCTGTCTGCTGCCTACATCACAATCAATTTACACCTTTCACACAGTTTCACTTGTTTCGTTCACCTTATCTTATCACCTATGTATTTTGACTACACTTCGAACACGTCGCTTCTTCCGTGTTATCTCCAAACACGTAATAATTAGGTACATAGGGACCATAATACTCGACTTATTACGTAAGACGGACACAAAGTGATGGGATAAAACGTGACATATGTGCTCAATCAGACTGCACTAGCGGATGCGGGCGCGGGCGCGGGCGCTCGGGTCTTGGCGTCTGCATATTCACAGTGCCAAGCGAGCTTCGAGCGTCATTGCACAAGTGTTTGATCGTTCTCAAACTTTGAGCTGCTACGTATTTATTTAGAACGAATTTTATTTAGACGAAACAATTGTTTTATTTCTTCCCATAATTTGTTTATGGCTGCCCTATTTAAATGTTGCAGATGTTTACTTTGCCAAATAGCTGTGCGATGTTGTACTGCAGATATAAATTCTTCAGTATTGATGTCCATGATTGACGACGCTTCGGCGGGTAAATCAAAATGGTTTAGAACCACACGCGTAGTCACCTAACAGACGCTATATCACTCTGAACGATACGGGCGGACTGAGCCATTAGAAACACCCGCGCCAGCGGCGCGCGCGCCCGCCACATGAAGACGCGCGGCTCGCGCGCGCACTGTGAACGCAAAGGGCGTCTGCATACATTTGAATTACACGCGCCCGCGCTAGCACCCGCGCCAGCCTCCACTCTGAAAGAGTACTATCTCGCTGACCTAATTTCTTAAGACTGAAGTTCAAGGCTACGGACTACTGGCCCATGCCAAATGAACCCGAACACAGTCGAACGTGATTGGATACGAGTGATGCATTGCGCCCGCGTCAAGCCACCGCTATTGGCTGGCCCTGTGTTGAAATGCAGACGGGGCCTCTCATGCAAGCGAGGCGCGCGTGCAGGATTGGGGGGGGGGATCGCAGACACCGCAGTTGAATGACCAATGCCTAGTACCTATGTGTGTATATGACACGATCGAACGGATTTCGTTAGCGCGCGGCAATGGTGATACTTCGTGCTCTCGAACTATTAAATTATTTATTTTCTCAATATTTATATTTCAAATATTATTAGCTGGTTAGGTTCTGTTAACGATAAGTAATAAGATGGCTTTCGCTCCAAAACCAATTAAAAATCAGCGTGTATAATACTATACAGTACTGTCACCTATCCTGGAGTCTGTAATGAAATCTTGCAAGATAGTTTTGAACCATTTCCTAGTTTTCTATTGAGCTGAAATGTTGACTCCATGATATATTATTAAAGCGTGACAATACAGTTGTATAATATCATGAAGCTGATCTGGCGATGGAGCTGGAAGGTGACCATAGGAACGCAGCAACAAAAAGACACAAATCCATCGACTTTCAACTGGTTTTATTAATATTGACGATACTTTGGTCCTGTATGTTTAGCGCATTTGAAAGCTTGTTTAAAAAGTTTTTTATCCTGCTCATGGAGTCCCTCCGCCCCTGGCGATCGGCGACGCCCCTGGATACAGGTGTGACTCTACAAAGGTTTCTCTGCAATAATAATTTATTATTTACAGACGAAACGAGTCTAAAAAATTAGATATGTTAAACCATTATTAATAAACTTGAGCTTTTGCGATTTGAAAGTATACCTTCACATTTATATTGTAAGTTTGTGATCACGAACAGTGTAACTACGTACCTACTGCAGAACAAGCCGTCAGTCCCGGATGTCTTGATGCTTTTTGGCAGTCGTTACAGGGTGTGAGTACCTCTGACATGTTCGTGCGGTGCTTAAGAGAGAAAGATATATGTATGAAACACATATCTCAAACCACCGATAATAATCAAACTTTCTTTCAAATAATTATATAATTTATTCTATTTTTTACATTGGTTATCAAATGACAGGGTAATTTATTTTTGTCGATATATTGTGATTCAAAAGTTGTCTGTGTAAGTATATAATATAACTTAAGAAGTACCTATAACTCAAGTAGAAAAAAATTGTGTTTCGCTCCTGGGAGCGTTCTCGAAAGCGCTCACTGCTGTTGTAAGCTGATAATAAATACGAGAGAAACTCCGAGAACTCTAGGCCTACCTAGTGGTAGGCCTAGAGTTCTCGGCGGTTCCCTGAAGGATCGAATTCGTAATGTAGTTATCCGACAGAGAACCAAGGTTATCGACATAGCTCAGAGAATTAGCAAGCTGAAGTGTCAGTGGGCTGGTCACATTTGTCGCAGAACCGATAACCGTTGGAGTAGTCGTGCTCTAGAGTGGAGACCGCGCCTTGGTAAACGTAGTGTAGGGCGCCCTCCGGCTTGGTGGAGTGACGATACGTAGGTATATGCAAAACGAAAATCGGGCTCAGTGGCGTGCCATAGGAGAGGCCTATATCCAGCAGTGGACTACGGCAGACTGATGATGATGAGGCCTAGAGGTTACCTAGCTGATTTAAATACTTGCTGACTTTGTCTAACAGTGATTTTGTCAGTACCAGATTAACCCAATACGTACCTTAATTAATAAATAACTAAGATCATCACGATGCGTTTGACCTATCGGCAGCGATTGGTCAAACGCATTAAGATTGTCTGCCTTGTTTAAAGGCCTGTCAGTAGTGTCAGTCAAATGTCTTGCTTTTTGAGCAATATATGTAGGTATGTAGGTAGGTACCTTCCTTATGGGTAGTGAGCCCAAAAGCGTAGACTGGTTAGGGTACCAAGTAGTCTTAATCCGGCACTGACCACCATATCTTAATAATTATAATTATGTAATCTGTACATGTGTTTGTCACTTTAACCGTTGCTTTTGTGGTTTTCAAAGTCTGAAGTTCGACAACACACTGGCGCCACTTAATAGATTAACAAATATTTATGATAGCATAATTAATATTATCAATTTATTATGTTAAGCATTAATAGTGACTGATTTGTTCCCTGCAAGGCCATTTAGAAGAGCTATTTAAAATTCAAATTTAATTAAGTAGAATACATACATCTAGAATAAAGAAAAGAAAATATTATGTTTCAGAATAAATCTATTATAGCATATGAAGTGCCATCTAGTAGCTCATGTAGACAACATCGCCTTAGATATTTTACTGTTTTTGAGAGATATAGCGCTCTGTGCATTTTCTCGTTTTACCAGTTTCATAACTCAACATTTGTCTAGTACTAGCTAATAAATGAATATCGAATCCACTTTTATTAAATATACCTACGAGTGCAGGTGATTCATGCAGGTGAGTCTACTGATTATAAGTAATAGGTGTGGACAGCAAATTAGTGCGAGTGCACTCTAGAGCGAATCCCTCACAATATTCATTAATCACTAGTCACTTGAATTATGAATGGGTAAGATCAAAATTAAATAAAAAGGAACTTTGGTTCAGCGCCATCTCAACTACGTCTGTGGTATTATTATAGTAAGTTGACATGGTAGATTATAGCTACTTACAGGATAGTGGCGTCAACCAAACTTTGATTTATTGAAATCAGAGACAGCTAAGTATTGAAATATGCATATAAATTATTATTCATTAATGATTTGAATGATCTATAAAATCATAATAACCTAAAGTCAGCAGTACCGATAGGCGACAGTAATATAATTAAGCTGGTACCTAATGTACTTCACGTTGTCAACGTGGTTGTCAACATTTGTCAAGTTGTCTTACACGCTGTCAAATTGCCAAGTGTCAATTGTGTCAAACATGTAGTGTTTTTTCTAATCGTTTGAAATTATTGCACCACAATATTGAAATTCATTCATAAGTTACCGTGTGCCTCGTCTGCCACTATCGACTTAGGCCGTCTAATATACAATAGTAAATGTAGCTGTTTTTTAATTTTAATTAATAATGTCATCGAAACCAGAAGTTGTAAAAAGAAGTAGGATTGTTAAAGCCTACGATTTGGATGAAGTGGAACGATTGATCAAAGATGTAAAGGTTGCACAATGTATGCTGACAGAGCCTCCTCCCTTTGGTAAGTACCGGGAAAACTGCTTGTAAGGTTTTGTGCAAAATATCGATATAACCTAACCTGTACCTGGATAACCTTCATTGATCTTTTGTATTAAAATCATACAGTTTCAGTAAGTAATTGTTAAATCTTAACTAAAATTATTGTTATGTGTCGTAATAATGGTGTAATAAATTAATGTTGTACCTGGAAATTTCAAACCTTCTATTAAACACTTAAAAATTATTTTAATTTAATGTTCTGCATTTCTAGTCGATGAGGAGAGTGTTCTTAAGCGGCTAAATCAGTTAACTATCGGCAAGAGTTCTGATGGCAACTCATGTTCCTGTTGTGGAGTGGGCCCGTTTGCCACTAGGGCTCAGCAGACAGCCCACTATAAAGATCACTGGCATATCCACAACATTAAACGGAAGTTATTTGGCAAACAACCTCATACATTAGGAGAGTATAAATCTAAAGGGGGTGAGTATAACATATAATTTTTATTTTACGGAATGGATATATGTAGTTTTGTCAGTTACTAAATTAACGGGTTCCCTTCCCATATGGGACAAATATCTGAATGATGCTCTACTTTATTCTTAAGTTAGTCCTTCTTCATGTTAATAAAATAATGTGATAAAAAGGATTCAGTAAGCCTTACATTTTTATGGCAAATGTATGTATCACACATGGTCAAGGCATAGTCATAAAATTCTAATATCATTCTGAAAACATGTTTCATGACACTGAAAAGGCAATAAATTTCATACTTTCAACATGGTTGTTACATTTTTATATGACAATTTATTTTATATTGCATTACCAAAGATAAAATCTTTTAACCAATTGACTGCTAAGTACGCAATATTACGTAGGTGGCAATAATAGCAGAGGCCAACTACTTATTATTACGTAGATCTGTGAAAGTGCTAATACATCACCCTTGTTTCTCTACTTACATACAGTCATATCTTTTCATACTTTTCATATAAGCAATATTACATATGTGTCCTGCTATTAACCATTATCTGTGATGCCAACTATGAAATATTATGTAGTTGACCATTTATATGGTGGCCACCAATTACAGTCCAATGGTTTACTTTGGCATTCAATGTGTTAATATTGTGCAATATACCATTCTAATAGGAAACTCTCAGTAGTAAGTGGTAAAGTTCATGGCATTTTGGCATTCCCTTTTTAGACATTGGATTGATATTGGAAAAGTGGATGTGAAGATAGATATTAGAGAAAAGTTTAATACCATTGGTTTCCCAGTTGAATCAAATTTTATTCACATATACCGAATTCATTTAATAGCTCAATATTTGTAAACATAAGACAATATAAAAACATTTATCTTAATATATAAAATCCTTGAGTTACTGACTGACTGACAGACACTCTACACCCGAAACTATTGGGCGCAGGAAGCTGAAATTTGGCATGTATGTTCCTTGGGAACCGTAGGGGTGCACTAAGAAGGGATTTCCCGAAATTCCCACGGGATCGGCCAAAACGGGTAAATTAAAAAAAAGACAGGCGTAGCTGCTGGCGTCCTCTAGTGTAATATAAATATAAACCTTCATTGTCTTTATTGTTAGTTTTATAATGTCTTTTCGTATTATATACCACATTACTTTTAAGTAGAGGTATGTAGTATATATGTATCCTGAAAGACATTTTATAATAGTTGTATAACATTTTCCAGGTGAAAGCTCCAACACATCAGGCAGTGAATCAGAAGCTGATGATGACCCTAACATGACAGCTACGGAACTATTTGCAGCAGCCACCAGGCACTGTAAAGCATTCTTCTCTAACCCGAAGGGACAGGTGTTCTGCATCTACCGCTGTATCCTGCACCATCGGAAGGTAAACTACCATGTTTCAGAGCTTGATATTTCTGATAGAAATTGTTTTCAAATTTTCCAGTAAAGTTGAGTTGTTGTAATTGAGATATTACATGTATTGTATGTTACATAACATAAAATTGTGTAGTGTTGTGTCTGGCAATCTAAGATTAGTCCCTAGAATTATACACGACATATCTATCTATTTATTAGAGTTTCTCTTTGCACAAAGCTCTTTTTTTATGGAGTCACGACTGTATCCCCGAAGGGATTGCCTCGGTGGTCCAGTGGATAGCGTATGCGACTGCTGATTGGAGGTCCCGGGTCGTGCAAAAGTGTTACTTGGTTTTCCGAATTCTCAGTAGCAGCACGGAGTCTAGATGAGCCCGGTAACGGCAATAGGCTCGCCCCATATTACGCAGGACCTAAAAATAAATTAATGGCGAAATGTAATAATGGGATACACAGGCATGAGTCATTGCACAAAGTGTTATAGTATTAATACTGTATTTCGCAATAAATACGCAATCAGACAACGCTATTTTGATTACAATCGGATCAATACAGTTATTAGGTAGTGTATCAAAAACAAATATATTCTTCCGATTGTGATATATTAGGAGATAACACATGATTATGTATATGAGAATAGATAAGGGCCTTGTTAAAAGGCTTGCAATATGGTATAGCTTGTATTTGTATATTGAATTGTAGTTTATCAAACATCTGTTGTAATGAGGCTGTATGTTATACATCAAAATCGGTGGCACATCTCTTGACAACCCTAGTCACACTGATGTATTTTTTTTTTATTTTATTGGGAATACAAACCATTACAACATCACAATAAAAGTCTTAAAACCATTAACATGTTTTCACATATAGATAAATATCAAATTATGCTGTTTATTCTAGGCTTAGGTTAATTAAGACAAAATTATGGCATTACTTTGGTTACAAGAATTGGGGACATGTTTAAAAATGTTGTCTTTTTGTTGCCTTATTGGTAGGCTTGCAATGGTCGTGGTCACGGGGGGACTGGTGTCAGCTCAGATCTAATCAAAAATAAAAATCAAGTGATAGTTTAATTTGTTTTTAGGGTTCCGTACCTAAAAGGTAAAAAACGGGACCCTATTACTAAGCCTCCGCTGTCTGTCCGTCTGTCTGTCTGTATCTCATAAACTGTGATAGCTAGGAAGCTGAAATTCTCACAAATTATGTATTTTGGTTGCCGCTATAACAACAAATACTAAAAAAAAAAAAAAAAATTAATATTAAGGGGAGATCCCATACAAAAAACGTGTTTTTTTTGGAATTTTTGCTCAAAATTACTAACTGTAACAGGTAGACGCTTTGAATTTTCACAGAATATGTAGTTATATATTACCTTTCAAAATAAATAATTAAATTTAAAAGTAAATAATAAAGGGGGCTCCCATACAACAAACGTAATTTTTAAGCAATTTGTTAC
The DNA here is from genome assembly GCA_944739405.2 of Euclidia mi. Classification (NCBI taxonomy): domain Eukaryota; kingdom Metazoa; phylum Arthropoda; class Insecta; order Lepidoptera; family Erebidae; genus Euclidia; species Euclidia mi. The sequence continues at coordinate 3,010,844 of OX123190.2, read as the reverse complement.
TCGATCTTAATAAAGAGGTAGAAACTTAAAAAGTATTTAAGTGTACATACAACGAACGTGATTTTCTTTTATAAATGATGGTACGGAACCCTTCATGCTCGAGTCCGACTCGCACTTGCTCAATTTTTTGTTTTTGCTGCCAATACCCGCACTTCACAGGGACGGCGCTGAGTTGATATCAGTCCCTCCGCGACCACGACCGTCGCAAGCCGGTTGAAACGTAGGTGAATAACAGAGGTATAATATACCTCTAAACAAGTCAAATATCGCGAGTAAGACCCGCTAAATAATATTGTATGATGTAACATAGACGGTAACTGTTGCAGGAGGAGATGTCTTTGGACGGCGAGGGTCACGTGTGGTCAGCCCGTTGCCGGGAGCTATTGAGCGCCGGGTTTGGTCGCTGGGCGGTGCTGCTGGTGTCTGGCGGACACTTCGCGGGCTGCGTGTTCTCAGGCGGCGTGGACGCGCTGCACAAGACCCTGCACTCGTACACCACGAGGCGAGGCCAGGGACACTCGCAGGCCACTAGAGATGCGCATGGAAACGCGCCGAGATCCGCCGGCGCTAGTCTCAGGAGGTACAACCAGGAGCAGTTTCTGCTGGTGAGTGGAACTTGTTGAAGGTTGATAAAAGTGTGGTCTCGCTTTATGTATCGTCCAGTAATTCATAAGCTTCATAAAAAGTATGTCAAAGAGTCTAGTAGCCAAATACGTCTATAGATAGACAATAGGGAATCTTACGCAAAGCTAGGAGCAGATGGCGCCACGTAAACACAACGTAAATAAAACTGTCAAAGTCAAAACTGTCAAATTTTGTGCGCGGTTTTTTAATTTTCGCCCTGCCTATCTGGCCTTGTGGATACATAATGGATAAATATTACAGATCTATCCTCTAGAACTATCCTCGAGTTTAAAAATATACTTAGAGGACGGAACGCATCGCTGATAGGAAAAGTACCTACTATATCTAACCTTATTGAAAGGCATGACAGGCAACCCCATAGAGAAACGTCAACAGTCGTCCAATGGGTTCTTTTGTTTACGTTATAATACAAGGCGCCCTCTATCGGGCTAATTTGGCAGTAAGAGACCTAAATTGCATGATTCCCGTCACAAGGCAAAAAGTAGAAAAGTTTGATACAACCTGATTAAGGATTGAATTGATTGACGTGTTGTCTCCTAACTGATTATAATTTAAACGTTATTTCAACATAATTATGTAATCTGAATTTTGTACAGTACTATATTTTTTATAAGTCTTGCTACGCTTTGATCATTGGCGGATTTATTGGAGTGTGTAATATGATACAAAAAAAAATGCAAATATAGCCGAAAATCTTTACTTTCCCAATATTTAATAACTGCTATGCAAGAAAAATCGTACTTACTCGCGTCTGCTTTACGCCGAATCCTTGAATAAAACACTATACTTCACATTGTAACTACGAAAGTGTTGTACCATTTCAGCATGTCCAGGACATTTTAATCAGTTGGCAAGAGGACCTAAAGGGCTGTGCCCTAATCTTCTACCGCGCGGTGGGGTCCCTGAACCAGGCGGCCCTGTTCGGCAAGCCCTCGCCCCTAAGGAAGGAGGACCCCAGGGTGCGAATGCTGCCTTTCCCCACGAGGAAGCCTACCTTTAAGGAGGTCAAGAGAGTTCACCAGACGCTCGCTAGTATTGAAGTTTATGGTAAGATGTAATCATAATAATAATATTCGATCTTAAAAACTAATATGGTCTTAAAAAGAATATTAGAGTCATAAGCTAAGCTAACTTCAATTGTCATCAACATTATCATTATGATCATGGCATTATCCTGGTAACATCCAAGTTCATCTTTGAGCCTGAGATCCACTTTCTAGTCTCATTAAATTTAACAAAGTATTAGCTTTACCTGGAAGCGGCGGCCTTGACTATCTGATAGCGATATTTTAGGGCTATGCCAACTTAAATCTATGTAATAGACATAATACATAGAATTTGGTTGATTTAGCCCTAGATTTATCTAGGTCATCAGAACTAATTTTAGCTAACACATTTTCTTGCTTGTGACTCTGTAAGTTTGTCTAGGTACTTACATGTAGAGATATCTTAATATATAAAATCCTTGCATTACTGACTGACTGACAGACAAGCTACAGCCAAAACTATTGGGAGCAGGAAGCTGAAATTTGACATGTATGTTCCCGAAATACCCACGGGATCGGTCAAAACAGATAAATTTAAAAAAATGAGCATGCGTAGATGCTGGCGTCCTCTAGTTATAATCTTATAATATAATTATGTCATTGTTATTATACTTTTCAGATACAATGGAGTTATTCCAAAAGGCGTTGCTCGCCCTTCCGTCCAAGGCCCCGGCCAAGACTGCGTCAGACTCGAGCATCGAAAAACGCAAGAAAGAGAAGAAACCTATGGACAGAGCTAAGTCCAGGTACTACATTATAATCCTAAAAGGACCATCTTCACATTTTAATACAGTAAGAGTGGATTGCACCACATCACCGGTTAAAGTAAAAGCTAAAGTTAAATTTTACAATAACTTTAACAGTAAACTTGACGGCTGACGCAAAATGTGTTGCACCAACGTTTTTGTTGCTAATGTTAAAGTTAACAGGGTTGCTAGACAAATGAGGCGTAATCTACCCCGATTCGCTGCGGGAACTATTTTTAAGTCCGGCAATACTAGAGCTTCGCTGTTATTGATAATGTCAAGATGTCAATTGTCAAATATTATATCGAACGTCAAACGAATTGAACGCGCTGAACGCGCATCATTTTAAAAGATTTTGATTATCTTTCTTGTTTATACTACACCTATTACCTACGAGTTCAAGTTTTACGAAGTGTAGAAGATAATAATGGCATCAAATACAAAAAGCTTGTACGTAAACAGTCAAACAAAGTAAGTATGCACAACTTATTCTGTTGCCCATAACACTTGCGTGTTATTCTTTTTACAGCACACAAACTTATGCCTATCTTTACGTTAAATTCTGTATATTTCAGGGAAAGAAGCGTAAACTTTACCGGAGCTGAAGTCAATAGACTTCAATCGTTAATAATCAAACATCAAAATGTATTATTTTGTAAGAAAACCGATGCTATAAGTAGTAAGCAAAAGAATAGCGTGTGGACTTTAATAGAGAGATCCCACGCACTGTGAAGCAGCTCAAATACAAATTTGAGAATATAAAGAGAGTGGCAAAAAGGTACATAAATAGATACAATGATAAATATATTGAAGGGCCTGGTGCTCAAAATTTCATACTTATTTATTCTTCGCGACAGACATTAAAACCTCTATAGTGAATAGTGTATGCGAAACCGCGAGTGAAAATCGTGTAAAAATAGTGGTATCCAATCGTGCGGTAGGTATACGGGGTTCGGTTCCCGGACGCGTCAAAGTGATAACATAACGCTAGACTAGTGAAAATTCCCAAATCGGTAATAAGTAGTGCCGTGTAGTGTATAAGCATTAAACTTATACTTGTGCTAACCGTAGGGACTTACATATCGATCATAAATAGTGTTATCAGTTGTAATAGATAAGAACTAATAGTTGATAAACAGCTGTTTTGTTTACATACATATATATCGTCACGCCTTTTATCCCCGAAGGGGTAGGCAGAGGTGTATTCTTACACCCACTTTTCGCCAGATATACTTATGTCCCACGTAATAAGGGGCGAGCCTATTGCCGTACCGGGCACATTTCCAGACTCCGTGCTGCTACTGAGAATTTCGTGACAGAAAAACCCAATAACACTGCCCGACCCAGGAATCGAACCCGGGACCTCCCGATCCCACGCGCACATTTATGCCGCGAGACCAACGAGGCAGTCGTATAGGGTTTGATGTCGAGTTTTCCGTCTCTACGCAAAGATGGTATTTGCATCGTGTTATCCCTTAGTCGCCTCTTACGACAACCACGGGAAGATAGGGAGTGGTGACACTTGTATTCTTTGCCGTCAACCACACGGCATTTTTTGATTACATAGTAGTTTTATAAGTGTTTTTTAGCTTTGAATAGGCTTGAAATCATGTTTAAATAGTTTCTTATTGCTAGTTATTGGTTTATATAGGCGAAATAATCGTAATAATAACCATTTGCATGTTTATCATAAAGTTTCTTTATGTACGATAGAAAGAAAGTTTGTATTTTATGCATCGTAGGTTTAATTATGTTATCTTAGAATTGAATAAAGCTATTTCCATGGCGTTTGTTTTATTAGATGCGGCCCACCAAAATTACATACCTACATAACTATAGTATTTCATAGATTTTTTATAGAAACTATAGTGGGCGGATCCTTGTGTGACAACATTTTTCGATAATTTTTCTTGAATAACTTAGTGATGCAAACAGTTAGGTTTATGTATTATATACCGTTCGATAGAACTTTTTGAGGCCTATTTAGCTATGTATAGAACATATATGCATGTACCATAGTATCTAAGATAATTACATGTACTAATAAAGATTTGTTGTGCATATGTTCGGTGCGGTGGTCGGCGTTAAGGTAAAATTTCGAAGTAGCTAAGCGACCATATTTTTGGCCAGTTTGTTGGCGTCCCAACCACCATGTTGTAACCAAGTAACTAAATGTAGCCATCCAGCACCGAACACCTGAACAGCATCGCTCTTAACGTATGAAGATGTTTTATTTCTGAAGCCACGAATAGATCGAAGCCATACAGTCCACTAGCACATAGAAGATGATCGTCGTAGGAACACTCGCCAGTCACACACCACCAGCGCATTGTGGCGGACCAGCTAAGGTTGGATGCCTGGCATCGTCACATTTATCTTTTCAACTGTTATTATTTTCATTTCTACATACATACATACATAGACTCACGCCTGTTTCCCCGAAGGGGTAGGCAGAGGCATATTAAACGCCCACATTTCGCCAGTGTTTTGATCCCACGTAATAGGTGGCGAGCCTATTGCCGCTTATCGGGATATTTTGTTTGCCAGAGCCTCGTCCGTTGATCGGCAGGTGCACCACTTGTAGGTGAGGTTGGCTTGGGACCCTAAGTTCTTGGCGGGAACCCTATGCACCTACCATTTCTACCTAATACCTTTCATTTCTACCTAATAAAATTTCAGGTAGCTAGCACAGAGAGTGTTCCGACCGTTGAGCTAGCCACCGCGCTACTTTTTTGGAGACTCGAAATCTAGCCAAGAATGATTTGTTGACCCCTTTTGAAACTCGATCGGTTCTGGAGAAATACATTTTTCTTTTCCTTAGCCTTTCACTTCTTCTTCTTCTTCTTCCTCTTAGCGTTATCCCAGTTTCAATCTGGGGTCCGCTTTCTAGTCTAACCGGATTTGGCTGAATATTAGCTTTTCCACAGAGCGACTGCCTATCTGACCTCCGCAACCCGAAGGGATAGCGATATTCCATGGTTAAGACTAGTTTCAGTTTATTTAGAAGGTACTGACGCCCTGTAACGACTGTCAAAGATCTGCATGACAACCGGGACCGACGGCTTAACGTGCTCTCCGAGGCACGGGACTAGCGATAAATAACAATTTAATACGCACATAACTCCGAAAAGTCATTGGTGCGCGCCGTGGATTCGAACCCGATACCCTCTGCATGGCAGTCTGTTGGTATATCCACTCGGCTATCGCCACCTTCCTAAGCCTTTCACTTATCGGGTATAAATCACATTCGTCTTCAGAAGAACTAGTTTCTGCGAGTATTTCTCGAAGCAGTGACGTTTTTGGTGGTTATATTCGATGCGTATCAATAATAGAACAATAGAATTGACTTTAACAATAACATTAACCGGCCAACATCGGGCGGTTACAGTTAACGTAAAATTATGACGTCATTTTAACAATTGTCAAGTGGTGCAACAAATTTTTTGCTTAACCGATACTTTGACAGATGTTGCGATCTTTGTCATTGTTAAAGTAAGATGATGCAACCCAGTCTTAGGGTTGATTTTTCAATCGTCAGTTAAAATTTACTTGACAGATAAACTGTAACCGGGCTAAATTGAAAAGTACGTAACATAATTGATCTACTTTATCCACAACCGTAGTTTTTAATTTGTAAGTGTTATATTTTATTGTTATCTTCACATTTTGATACAGTAAGGGTTAATTTTTCAATCGTCAGTTAAAATTTACTTGACAGATAACCTGTAACCGGGCTAAATTGAAAAGTATGTAACGTAATTGATCTACTTTATCCACAACCGTAGTTTTTAATTTGTAAGTGTTATATTTTATTGTTTTGTTATCTTTTAACTGACCATTGAAAAATCGGCCCTATGTCAGGCAGAATGGTATTATTGGTATAAGAAAGGAGATAAAATCCAGATCGTTCTTGAGTGGGGACTATTGTTTTGTATTGCTTTCGTTGGATTTCAATTTAAAAATTTCCTTCTGTTCTAGTCCAACAAAATATTTGTTACGCAGAGTTCTTTACAGACATTATTCACTAAAGCTTTGATCATAATAACTTAGTTCACCAGTATATTGTAAACTAGAGGATGCCCGCGGTTACACCCGCGTTATTTAAGGCTACTGCTCCGCTCCCGGTGCTCATAGCGCGATGTTATATAGCCTTATAGCCTTCCTCGATAAATGGGCTATCTAACACTGAAATAATTTTTCAAATCGGACCAGTAGTTGATGATGATTGACCTGAGATTAGCACGTTCAACCAAACAAACTCTTCAGCTTTATATATTAGTATAAGATTATTATGATCAGAGCCCTTTTTGGCTTCAATGCCACAAGCAATCACAACAGAATACCGATGAAGATGGTATTACGCTGAATTGAGACCCAATTCTGTTTGTTATTATTAGTCTGTAAGTTTGTTTTATTCTGTACAGAATTAGAATAAATACATTTTATTTCTGTCTTTCTTCTACTACTTTTAGTCGTCTTTAACGTAAACCACAACCCAGTAGAGTCAACATATCAGTTTATGCAACTAAAACTTATTTAAAACACCTATCTATATACAGAGAGCGCACACCCCGTGAACTGCCAACCTTACCAAGACAGGCCATGTCGAGCGAAGACGAAGGGCCGTGCTATATAGACTCAGAAACCCCCGCCGCCTGGATCAAAACACTCTCGGAGCAGTCCAACGGAGTCATCACCAGTTCTAAGAAGGACCTAATTAACGAAATCAATGACACGGCCGTAGCGCACTCTAGTGATGAAGAAGATAAACTAGATAAAGAACAGAAGAAGAAACCTAAAAAGAAAAAGAAGAAGAAAGTGCCGCCACCTACGCCCAGCCACTTCTCTACCAGAGTAAGTCTATATACCTATTTTTATCTGGGCATTTCTTGTGCAGGTGTTTGAATAATTTAAATTTAAAGTAAATGTATGTTGTTTTTACTTTATTTCGGTAATAAATTGCTATGTCGTTAAATGAGTCGCTAAATAGATAGCGGTAAAAACTGCTATTAGGTTTCATTAAATGAAATACAACAGTAGAATTGAAATGAAATGATATTTATTTCACATAAAATACAGTACAATAAGGTGGTCAGATTGGTACACGGTCCTTCTATTTTGCCACAAGTGGCATGTGAAAGTTTATTACACATTAAATTATTATACAGTAAACATTATAAAATGAAATAAAATAAAGAAATATCATATATTATACTAATAAATTTCTAGCATTTTACGTGGATCTTCAGTACCTAAAGCTTTCCCCCCCGTGGCATCTCCACCTTGTCGTGGTGGGGGAGCTCAGTAACCGTAGATTTGAGGTACACCCACGGTGAAGCTAAGCGGGATCCCGGGAGAGGACGCTCCACGTGGGCTTGGGTGAGGCCTGCGGCCTGAGGGTACGGCCTCCTGTAGGATGCGTCCCAAGGTGCGGGTGCAGGGGACAGTTCTGTCTGTCGCTCGCAGTCGGGCGCGGTCGCGAGAGGAGAAGCGTGTTGGTGTTGCGTTGCCGTCCTCCCTATCCTCTGCGGCCACTGGGTGTTTTGGCGGCGGAGCCCAATACCTTCATCCGTCGCCAAAGGGGTTTGTTTGGGGCCCGCCTGACCATCTGACGGGCCAATACCCGTCGAGGGGTAGCGAGGAATGCTTCGATGATACCCGACCCCCGACACAGGGGTACATGAGGAACACGGGTTGGTTTTTAGTCAGTAAGAGTCTGACAGTCCCCTACGCCCTTCGCCTAGGGCGGAGGGACTTCATGAAGATTTTCCAACCAGATACAAAAAAAAAAGTACTTATCTAAAGCTTTAATATGCCTAATTGCCACACATATCGTGTTAGCATTAGCGCGATAACACAAATTTCCGTGGCCACATTGCATCATTGTCAAATTTATCGCGACATAAACACAAAATGGACGTCACGGTTCCTCCGTATTTTATGGCAGTCAGGCATCATATCAGAGATCCATAATCTTAATGATATTTTTGGATTCCACGAAAATAAAATAAATTGTTAAAATATTAGGTTGGGGCAAAAGTATTTTCGTATTGTTTATACAAAGGAAAATATTTTTATTTTTGTATATTTATTTATTTATTTATAATATGTTTGTGCCGTTTTAATCGATGACTTGTGGCCATCTTGTGGGTAGTGCCATGATCCCATTCCTGTAAAAATTTTGAGATTTTTCATTAAAAATGGAGGATGTATCAACACATCCCAGCCAAGCTCTCTCAATTTTTGCTGCGTGGCTATAGATGAGTGCGGTCTGGCTTCGTCATGGTGGAACACCACGCCCTTCCTATTCACCAGCTCCGTCCGGTTTTTCTCAATTGCTTTTTTAACCTCATCAGTTGCTGACAGTAGAGGTCAGAATACTCAGAATCGATAGTTTTACCCGGTGGCAAAACCTCATAGTGGACGATTCCTTTCCAATCCCATCATACACATAGCATTACTTTGTTCCGAGTCAGGCCGGGCTTTGCCACGGTCTATGGCATAGACTAATATATATTATAACTGGAGATAGACTGGCAACTGTCAATTTGATCAGACCTTAGCGTGGAGCGCCACCTGAATGCCACTCAAGCAACTAAACGAATTTTTTTTTTAGCTATCGCTATAACATACGTAATTGTAAGTGTAAGTCAAATGTTCGTGATATTTCCCATGTAACGTTTTCCCAAAAGAAAAACGTTATTACATGGGAAATATCACGAACATTTGACTTTTAATACAATTTCAAAGTTCACGAAATATCATTTCGACTGATTTACATTAAGAAATTAAACACTTTACTAGAGAAAATAAAGATGTTAATTCCTAATCTGAATCGGTTAAATCAGTTACAATGGGTTCGGATTAGAGGTCCTGCTGTATAGGTATATTTAGTTAGGAATAAATAATGCAAAAATATAATATCAAATGTATTTATTTAGCTATACATTAATTTTTACACCAGTTTGTGTTTCTCTTTTTCTGCTCTTTCCTTTAATATATTGATTTCGAGCCTGTTGTATAATAGGATCCATTATACAACATTTAATCATGGTCTGCTGTACCATAATTATAAAAGCTCTTGCCAGTAAAATGAGCAGAACACTACACTGAGATATATGGTCCAAACTCCTTTAGGAGTGCCTATCTTAAGTATGTCACAAACACTTACACAAACAACACAGGTAATGCTGAAATAGGTATTCCTGAACATTTACGTAGGAATTGAAGCTCAACTCTACGTAAATACCAATAAAATACCAAGAATCACAAGAAAAAAGCATGTAAACACACAGCCGGCAAATTTTCTTGTGACAATGACATTACTGACATTTAGTTTCATTTATTGTTTGTTTTTAATTTATGTAACGGTTTCCATCGTTGCCAACAAAAAATATTTGTGGTCATGCAAAATTGTTTCAAACTAGTAAAATAATTATACCTAATAATAATGGTAATAAAAGTAAGTTTTTTTTATAAATAAATTCTTATTAAACTTTAGATTTATCGAAGAAAATATCAATTTTGACAATTTGTGTCGAGTACCATGGCAACACTGATAAAAGTTCCCTCGATTGGCAATTAGATGGCATTATTCACAAAAAAAAAAGTTGTTCGTCAGTTACCAGGGCATGGTCTATGGGACTTTTCCATGCTTCGACCATGATCTTTTTCGCACATTCTTATCGTTAGTCACCCATTTTTCATCACCTGCAATCAACTGTTTAGGAAATGGTTCGGAATTGTTACGTTTCAACAAAGAATCGCAATTGGAAACACATTGCATTAGGTTTTTCTTAGTGAGATTATGTGGTACCCAAATGTCAAGTTTTTCTTGTACCCAGACTTTCGTAAATGACGTAAAACTGTTTTATGATCAACATCCAGTTCTTCAGCAATGTCGTAGCTACTAACATGTCGATCTTGCTGTACTTTTTCAAAGATGGCACTGATTTTATCTGTGACAGGGCGCAGAGTGAACCTCATCTTTCACACTAAAATTTCCAGACTTGAAACGCTTGAACCACATTTGTGCTACTCTTATTGATACCGCATTAGGTCCGTAAACCGCACAAATTGTATTCGCGGCGTTCGTCGCATTTTACCTTTTTTGTAATAAAACTCTTAAATGTACCGAATTTCTTCGTCGTTCATTTTGCTTGCTTGAAAAACAATTGAAAAATGGCGGGAACTACTTTTTTACTATTGCATCTTAAGAATGTCAAATTTCATCATCATCAGCCTTTAACAGTCCACTGCTGGACTAGGCCTCTCCTTTAAAAGGGCTAATTGGCCTACTATACCACGCTGGCCAAACGGGTTGGTATAGGATTTGTATCAAGTTTTCCTCCTCTGCCGGCTCTTACGACACCCATGGGATGATATGGGGTGGTGACATTCCGTATTC